>JAJTUV010000559.1:0-325000 GCA_021653895.1 Mastomys natalensis
TCTTGGAGATTCTGTTCAGACACCCCAGCCAGAACAGTAAGTCTTTCCTTGAGTATTGACTCAGTGCAGGGAAGGCAAATAACCTTTGGCATTCAGGGTGTGACAGGGAGGCCACTCCTGTATTCATCGCATCCCTTTGTCCTATGTCTGAGGATCCTCATTGGAAAGAGTTGTTTGTTGGTGGATAAAAGCAACGCCACTTTCTAAAAGAAAGCCATGAGATTTCTGGTGCTGTTTGTAAAACCTCGATTATCTATTCTCATATTCTATAACAACTGCTTGGGAAAATAAGATTCACAGTAGCTAGTAATTTACCGGGGCATGGGACCAGGCTTTACACCTGCATAGGATCTCAGGTCAGAAAATGCCTGCTGTTAGGTTCACAGATGGTATGACTATCGGAAACAATGTGGCCAATGAATGCCTAATCATAGTCATTGCAAAAGGAAAATCATACACTCCATAGCGTAAGGACCTGGTAGTCAACTGTTCTGCCCAACGTTGGTAAACATCTGTCAGCAGGTTTGTTGGTCACAGCAGCAGAAGACAGATCATCTGAGGGCAGGGGGAGTTTACTTTAAGGCCACATGTAGCATCCAGCCTCGATAGCATCACTCTTCCTGTCTGTGGAGAAGCAGACTGGCAGTCACAGCTGGGCAGCCTTGTCCAAGTTACTACCAAAAGTTCAACATTGGATGTCCCACAGTGAGCATCCATATGGACACAGCCTGTGCCACCTGGAGAAATCTTATCTGCAAATCTCCCACAGGACATCCTTGCCATCAACAAGTTACGCAAACCAACTAGTGGCCCATGGACTAGTGTGTGTTGCTGTCTCTGGTCACAGCTCCATCCACACCACACGCTTAGCGTGCATCCCTGAAAGAACTTCTGTACCTCATTCGTGATTTGCAGTGTATTGTGTGAGCAGCCCACATATAACGGTGCATCCAAATGACAAGGATCAATTTGTACATCAGGTTCAAATGTCTCCTTCATTTGTTAATCTTTAGATGTGAACAGAAGAAGAAAACAATGTCAACAAATTAGGTGCTAGGTGAGTTTAACTCACTTGCTCATAACTCTTACTCATGCCTTAAGGACTCACTCACTCAATCTGGTATATATTATTTATACTAGGTGATGAATTTCTGCTATATATGCCAAACATATGCCATGGTGGGCACTACTTATTTGAGAATGCTGGGTAAAGTGACTGTATTAGTTGCTCATTTTGTTGTATAACCTGATACCTGCTAAGAACAACTTAAGGAATGAAAGCTTTTTATTGACTAGCTACTATGATGGCATGAGGCAGTTAGTAATGCTGCTACTCAATAAGCAGGAAGAGATGAATATGTATGTATGTATATATGTGTATGTGTGCACACTCACATATGTACATATGTAAAGATCATGAAAGAAAAATTTACTTTCCCTCCCTTTGCCTGCATGTTCTCCCTCTCAATAGTAAGACTATGTCTTCACTGGCATTTGAGCCTACTTCCTTAGGATTCTGGGTATACTGAAGACCAGCTGAGAAATATCTATCTATCTATCTATCTATCTATCTATCTATCTATCTATCTAATAACAAACATATAACATGTAGTGTGTAGCATATAATGTGTAACATGTAACATATATAAGTTATATATGTTATATAATACTATGTATTATATTATGTAATTATATAATATTTAATAACATTTATTTTAATATAGTATATTATTATAATAAAGGCAAATTCCTAGTAGACTGCCTGTCTATTTATATTATATATAATATATTATTATAAATATATAATTATATTTATATAATATTTTATATATTTTATATATTATTTTAATATTTTATATATTTTGCTCAATTATAAAGCAATCTTATTTGTATTTCCCAGTGTGTTCTCAAATCTATTCCAAGGCAGATTTCCATTTCATTGAGTGGGTGGAACTGAGGGGTTCTACAGTTTCTGATCCCTCCAGGATGTAGGAAGAACAGAATTAGTTGTTGGGATCAGGTTTCTACATGCTTCCTAGATGTCTCAAACCAGTTGTCTGGTTTAAGGATTCTTATGAGAACCCCACCAGGAGGAGACACCTGCATTACATAGAGCTCTTTATCTGGTTGATTCTGTGCTCTTAGAAGACAGAGCCAAGTGGCAGACTTAACATCTGAAAACTCAGTGGGCACAGTTATTTTCCTGGGCAGAGAGGTTGGAAAGGCATACAAATTATCATAGTACACAGCCATCTTTATTATAGGTAAATTGCTTGTGACTCTAGAGGCTATATAGACAGTCAGTCTTCTAGCGGTTTGTTCT
This sequence comes from Mastomys natalensis, assembly GCA_021653895.1. Taxonomy (NCBI): domain Eukaryota; kingdom Metazoa; phylum Chordata; class Mammalia; order Rodentia; family Muridae; genus Mastomys; species Mastomys natalensis. The sequence goes on from JAJTUV010000559.1 coordinate 2,324, forward strand.
GTCATTGTGAAGAGACACCACGACCCAGGCAACTCTCATAAAAGAAAGCATTTAGTTGGAGGCTTGCTAATAGTTTCAGAGGAGTAGTCCGTTATCATCTTGGCAGGGAGCATGGCGTGTGTAGGCAGAGAAACAGCTAAGAGCTGCATCCTGATCCCAGGGAGCACGCAAAGAAGGAGACACTGGCCTGACTTGAATTTTTGAAACTTCAAAGCCTGCTCCCAGAGACACATCTCCTCCAACAAGGCCACATCTCCTAACCTTCCAAACAATCCAACTGGGGACTAAACATGCAAATATGTGAACCTATGGGGCTATTCACATTTAAAACAATCACAAAGTTATTCATGTATGGAATTGGAGAAATCTCAAGGTCTAGGTAACACATACCTGAGTTGTTCAGTAGAGAGTAGTAGATTCTGATCCAAGTCCAAGATCAGAGTCAGTTCCTAGACAGAAACTCTAAAGCCATTGACTCTTACTATGACCCAAAAGTATTAGCAAGAATGGTGCCTGGGAATTTGTTTAAAAGCTGACTTTCCCAGCTTTTCTCAAACACACAGAGACAGCAGGCAGTCAGGTCATGGGCATGTGCAGCAGCCCTCACTCAGTGACATCCAGGGGCTCTTGGCGCTATGAGCAGAGCTGTGGGTCTTCTGGGTGCCTCTTCCCCTTAGTACTAAATTGGCAAGGGTCACCTCACCAGGAAGTTTGCTCTTAATCAGCAGGAGGATCAACAATACAGGCTGTGTTCCTTCTGCTCTCTGTGAGGTTTTACAAGGCACAGTGCCTTAACCAACATACTAAGTAGTAAGTATAAATGCCTTAGATCCCCATGGGACACATACATGCCAGGGGGCAGGAGATAACGCTGAAGAAAAATCAAAGGCTTTGGTTGGTGACATTAAAAGGGTCTAGTGGCTCAGGGAATGTGACATTTCCTTCAAAAGCCTAGGAGTTACTGTGCTTTGTACTGTCCCTCAATAACACCAAACTGTGAGTTTTGTATCTCTATTGATGTTTGAGATAGCATATCCTCCTTTAGAGTATACTGCTCAGAGAAATCTGACTCAGGAGGCTTCCCTGTAGTGTAGGCAACACGGAAGAAGCTCAATGACGGTACTGGAGCTGTTGGCATTTGTAGGATAGTGTGATGGCTATTCTCAGTCGCTAACTCAGTCACATCTGGAATTAACTAAAATCTGAACAGTTGGGCACATCTGGGAAAGATTTTTTTTTTTCTTAATGAAATCATTTGAAGTGGGAAGATCCACTTCTAATCTGGATCTTTGAGGTGGAAAGGTCCACCTTTAATGAGAACCACACCTTCTGCTGGCAGCCTATGTAAAGGACATGGAAGAAGAAAGCTTGCACTCTCTCTGTTTGCCTGCTTGTTCTCCCTCTCAAGAGCAAGTCCATGTCTTCACTGACATTTGAGCCTACTTCTTCAGGATTCTGAGTATACCAAAGACCAGCTCAGATATGCCGCCTCATGGACTGAACAGCTATCTGAACAGCTATTCTTAGACATGCATTGGTAGATGGCCATTGTTGAGCTAACTAGACCACAGCCTGCAAGCCATTGAAATAAGATCCCCTCTCTTTTTATATATTTATATCCATATCTATCTCTATCTTTATCTATATGATCTATATCATGTATATCCATATATCTATCTATATGTGTATCAGCATGAAAGTTTTGTAAAGAACCTGCAAGTTCAGACTTCATAAATCATTTATTGGGAAATGCTTATATAATTTCTTCTGTTTTAGTAAATAATAGCTATGTAGACAAAATGTACACGTAAGTCTGTGGATTCTGCTCTATTCCTCAGAACTATCTGCCTATGGGGCACAGAAATGCAGCAAAAGGCCACAAGGATGTGTGTGTGTGTGTGTGTGTGTGTGTGTGTATGTCTGTGTGTACGTCTGTGTGTTTGTGTGTGTGTGCGTGTGTGTATATCTGTGTGTATGTGTGTGTTTGTGTGTGTGTGTCTGGTTGTGTGTTATTTGGTAAGTGCAGCCGCTGTAGTTCTCTGGACAACTAAGTGGAGATATAGATTATTAAAACAATATATACGAGATAATTAATGGCATACAGTATGGGTGTTAGAGATAGAAGTGGTCAGATTCTGGATATATTCTAATGGGAGATCACACAATATTTCTAATGGTCGGACATAAAGTGTGAAGAGAAGAATGCAGCTAAGAATGACTCTACAGTGTTTTGTAGAGAGTTGGGTGCATAGACTGTGACCTGAACCGAGGAGAACGCAGGAATAGAAAGTATAAGGAAAAGACCATATTGGAAATGATTTACTCAACTCTTCACGGTCTTTGAGCAGAGATGCCATGCAAATTTGACATGTAAGACTTATGTTTAAAAAGTAATCAAGGCCAGGAACTACTTAGGAATCATAGGGTGGAGACAGTGCTTAATGCCATGAGTAAGATTTTTCAGGGCACTGTCAGGATTCTGCCTTGAATAGTGAGTTCTGGGGACTTCAAGACATTATAGAGATGGAAGATAATATGAAATGTGTTGTCTTCTATTGTAGAGCTGAAAGACAACAGAAAAATCAGGTGACACAGGGGAGCCTGTAAGGTCAGATTAAGGCATGATGTCATCTGGACAAAGTGAAGGCAGGGATTCCAGAAGAATGGATAGATCTGCTGGCAAGCAGACTAAATTCTCATCACAGTGTAGAGCAAGGGTCCTTGTGACCTGCTGAGCGCAGCTCTGAGGATGTGTAGGGCTAATAATCACAGCCAGAGAAGACCACAAACAATGGAAAAGAAAGAAAAGACAGCAAGTTTAGACATTATAGTTTTCTAGAAATTTCAAGGTAAAAAGCAGACAAATAGGACAATAGTCAAGACAGCAATTGTTCATAAGGGATTTTTTTTTCTTTCAAGATATTTGAAGGACTGTATTTTTTGGACTGATAAGAAAGACAGGATGTTTGTGTGTTAATCAGAATTACCCAGAGGAGCAACCAACTGCTTGGGAGAGAAAGGAGGAGTTACTTCTGATAGATGGATGCCAGTGGGTGAACACCCACCCTGAAATGTAACTTGTACACTGCTTAAGCTTAAAAAAAAAAACCAAAGAATCAAATTATACATCAAAATTATAGATGTACCTATTCTTTGACCTATCAGTTTTACTTCTAATATTTTATTCTAAAGAGACACTATCATCTATATCCTATTTATTGTAACATGTCATTATAACTAATAGCAAAAAATCTAGAATGTAGAATAAACTTAAATGCAGATTTATCATTATGATTAAATCCACATTTGGAATACTGCATAGCACTGAAAAGAAAAATCATCTACAAGTGATAATCTGGGATATTTAAGAAATAAAAATATATTAAAGAATTAAAGAGTTCAGACTATATTTTTCTTATGTGAATAAAGGAGGGAGCAAAATGCCGTGTAGAATCATACACGAAATATACTTTTATACACACATGTAATGCATCCACTATCATTTTCTCACGTCTTGGTTGTTTTTTAAGAAGTGTCTATGAACAAAAACAAAGACGAGAGACCGAAGGAGACTCCGTGGGTGACGTGGTGGTGGTGTGGAGGGGGTAGCTCCAGAACAAACAAACAGGCAAGTCTTAATGGGAAGATGCTTTTTAAAGGTGGACTCATGAAACTGGAAAAAGAGATAGATAGCAGAACAGCCTGTGCTGCTTGCCCTGCACCGGGACATTGGTGCTGCTTGCATCCTACATGCTCAACACTTCTGTCTGCTGAGCCACGAGAAAGCTGGCCTGGAGCTCCCCTGGAAATGTCAGTACTCAACCCGACCAGTCCTAGGCCCACCAGCAGGTTTGCCCCCAACATGCAGCTGCTGATGTTTATGCTGCTTGCCAAGCTCGGAGGCAGATAGGGCAGTAGCGGGCTGGGGGTGGGGCTTCGGGAGAGTAACAGCACTGCCTGAAGGCTAGGTACACAAAGGTGGAGGCCAGGAGCCCCTGGGCACCAGTCATTGAGGGCATGGAAGTGTGCAGCAGCCAGGAGGGTCCTGTGGATGCCTGCAGTCTTGCAGCAGCCAGGGACTGTGATGATGTCTGTGACCCACGTTACCACCAAAGGACATTCAGATATTCCTGGTCTGTGATACCTTAAGGCCTATCCATGGGCCCGGCTGCCACCATGACCAACCATGTCTGGGTCCATGGTCCTGCTGGGGGCGGGGCATGTTGGTGTCCACGATTCATGTTACCACTGAAGCCCATGCAAAATGTCCCTGGTCTATGCTGCCCCCCGGGGCCATGTTGATGCCTGTGGGCCAGGCTACCTCTGGAGACCATGCTGGTGTCCATGTCCCATGTTGTCCTGGAGACCATATTGACATTCTCGGTCTGTGCTGCTGCTGACATTTATGTTGGTATCTGTGGCCAGTGCTACAGCAAATGGCAGTGTTGATGCCTGTGGTCTATACTGCCACTGGAGGTCATGCTGAGGTCATGATGATGTCAGAGACCCACGCAGGAGTCTGTGATCCATGCTCCTGCTGACTGTGAAAGGCAAGGAAGCTACTTTTGCAGTGATATCAATGACTGCAGACACACAGTTGAGACAAAGGGACAAAGAACCGTCCTGTGACATCCCCCCCACCCCCAAAAGTAGCAGTTTAGACAGGAAGTCACAGAAGAGAATTCTTAAAAATTGTGATAAAAGTTATTTAGTGTAGTTCTCTACAATGGAAGATTTCTGGTGGTGGGCTGGGGTGGGGAAGGGCTCAGTTTTCCTTAGGGGGCTCAACACTGGAAGTTTCACCATGCTCTAATGAGTGTATGGGTAACAGAAATTGGACTTGTTTTGCTTAGCTTCTGCTTTTGGGGAGAGTGATGGTCACAGGGTGGAGGGCGTGAACCTGGGAGGACTGAGAAGTGAGTGTAATAGGGATATACGATGCGAAATTCCCAAATAATCAATAAAAGCATTATGTTGCAAAAAAGAAGCATATTTATTATTTTATTAAGAATAGAAAAGTTCTTGATTCAAAGAAAAAGTTAATTCTGTGCATTCATTATTTTACTAATGTAAAATATATTTTCCTATATACAATGTCTAAGGGGAAATTTTCACTGTCTTCTAATGTTATTTTGGAAGATAAATGGGAAAAGATACACTATAAATCACTTTAATTTTTTTTATACTGAGCCTGTAAATAGCAAGGTCTTTATCCTGTAACTGGGAACTTGAGACTAGAAATTCTCATTATATATATCCAGTGCAAAAATTGTTAGTTTCAAATACGTCTCTCTAGGCTTCCTATGAAGAGTCAGTGAGAACTTGTTTTGAATCTGATCACTAATTACATGAATGCCAGCCCCCAGCATTTGGTAAATGAAATGTAAATCCGAATCTTTGATGAGGCTCCCCTGCTGTGAAGATGGGTTTATACACTTCTGTAGACACACATAGGTGTTTACCACAGCTGGGCACCTTCCCATTTTACTTTTAGCTTATTGGACAGAGTGCAATGTTACGATGAACTAAACCGGAGAGTTCCCTTCGTACATCTTGGCAAACAGTTTAGTCACGCTATATTAGCAGAAGAGATGTTACTGACTGGAGATTAGAGGAAGAATGAGAAGAGCAATTTCCAGAAGCAGAAATGGTCCCTGATTCTAGAATTTAAATATAGGGCTCTATTGAACTAAGAGGTATGATAGACATCAAACTTTGGGAAATTAGCCTTTCCTAAAAATTAAGCACTTGTCTGTCCTGGGCTTCTGTGATGGGACGATGGAAGTCTACCATCTTGTGTGTCTGTTGAGCTGGAAACGCAGTTCAATGCCACAAGCCACATTCATGCTACTGACTACTGCTAATCTTAATGGGTGGCAATGCCTTGGATTTACTTCTAGAACACCAGGTAAGGTTATATAGCTAGCAACATCTCTACTACAGTAATCACCTTTGCAGTCCTAGTCCCTTATGTGACACAAACTCATCAGAGACCACAACCTCTGGTGTCCTATCATGAGGCTGCACTGAATGTTAGAGATCGTTATTTATTTAAGCACGGCTGATTCTTATTTCCCTTCTGTACTGAGTTATTCATTAGCTTCACCGTATTCATGCTCTTCACTAGGTGCTGTTAGTCTCTTGTTTTGCAACTAGATTGCAAACGCATACCCTGCTTCATGGTGGATTTGAGAGTCTCCGTGAAAGTCAGGCAATGATCAATCATTGCAACCCACCCACTGGAGTGGTAATATATTTTCAAAAACCATCCTGACTTTTTCATTAATATTGTCTACACTTGTTGATTCTGGTTTACTAAAAGGCGATGATATATAGGGAATGTATATGTTTTTACACTGAAGTACAGTTACTTGAAGTCAAGATCGACCCACCTTTTCAGGCTTCTCAGTTGAAAAAGGTAGAAACTTGGTTTGATGACAAAATGCCCAACCATTTAGATTCAACCTAGTGATTGGAGGAGTATTCCCACATCTGTGCAGGAGGCCGCAGACCACCATTTTTAAAAATAGTAGTGCAAGCATATGGTCCTGGGGTCTTCTTATTAAGAGACAGGGTTGAATGGATAGGTCTGGAACGGGGTCAGAGAGTTTGCGTTTTGACATGATCCTGATATGTGTCGGTGCTATGACCAATAGTCTTCAACTTGAACATGAGGTATACAGCAGAGGTCTGCAATCCTGGGTATATGTGACAATCAAGTGTAAAATAATACAGATGCCAGTTCCAATCCTAACCAGCAAAATCAGCATTCCTAGAGATGAGATTTTGGCCAGTGCCCATTTGATGTTTCTAGGTTCTTCAGGCTAAATGTGATACCACCCCCACATACACACATACAAATCTATATGTTGAATCTGTGGTGTGATATTTGGAGATTTGGCTTTGGGGAAGTAATTAGCTTTGATGAAATCACTAAGGTAGGGAATCCCATGATGTGCTTAGTGTTTTTATAGAAAAGAAACCTCAGATCTCTCTGTCTCTGAGTCTCTGTGTCTCTCTTCCCACTATGTGCCTCGTGAGGACACAATAAGAATACAATGCCTGCGAATTTCATGAGCTCATTATTTTTAATAGCTGAGTAGTACTCCATTGTGTAAATGTACCACATTTTCTGTATCCATTCTTCTGTTGAAGGACATCTGGGTTCTTTCCAGCTTCTGGCTATTATAAATAAGGCCGCTATAAACATAGTGGAGCATGTGGCCCTGCTGCATGTTGAAATATCTTCTGGGTATATACCCAGGAGGGATATAGCTTGGTCCTCAGGTAACACTATGTTCAATTTTCTGCAAGCTGTCCTCTGAGAGGCTCTAACCAGCAGCTGACTCAGACAGATACAGACATCCAAAGCCAAACAGTGGATGGAGCTTGAGGACTCTTATAGAAGAATAGGCGGAAGGATTGTGGGCCCTAAGGAGATAGGAACTGCACAGGAAGATCAACAGAGTAAACCAACCTGAACCCTTGGAGCTCTCAGAGACTGAATCACCAACCGTGGAGCATACCTAGTCTACACAGATCTACCTCCATGGGCTGGACCTAGGCCTCCCTGCACATATGTTGTAAATGTGCAGCTTGGTTTTCATGTAGGTCTCAAACATCTGGAGTGGGGGCTATCCCAAAACATGCAGCCTGTATATGGAGTATGGTCTTCTAGCTGGGTGCCTCATCTGGCCTCAATGGGAGAGGAAGCACCTAGCCTCTCAGAGACTTAAAGTGGCAGGGTGGGGGATACAGGAGGAGGGGGTACTCAGAAAACAAGAGATGGGGAAGGATTGTGGGAGGGGGTGACTGGGACGGGTTATAAAGTGAATAAGCAAAAAAAATAAAATTAAAAAAGGAAAAAAAAAAAAAGAATACAATGCCTGCAATCAAGAGAAAGCTATATACCAGAACCTGACCTTACTAAATATCCTGGTGGCCATGGACCTTCCTGTTTCTAGGACCATGAAAACACAATCTTTTCTCTTTAAGCCACTCAGCCTACTCCAAGGATTTCATTCCATTCTGTCAGCCTGGCCAGACCAATTATTATTAGGTGAGTCTAAGAAATACGCAACAAATTGACGCTGTCTGTTATCAAGGGTTCTGGGGGAGGCATGATTACATCTCTGCTTTAGACGTGTGTATTCGTGTTCAGTTCTGTTGCTCAGCAATTTGGGATCATCTACATGCTTGTGTGTGCCAGTGTCTGTGGTCCTTAAGGTTTGTGTCAGAGTGGCATTCCGTCACATGCTGGTTTGCTTTTAACTGAGAGTGGATACGTGGGTTGCTTTCAGTTGGAGGCTATTAACATGAGGCTACTGTGACAATTTTCTTATAATTAAAAACAACAACAACAAAACATGTCTTTGCTTCTGGTGGGCAAATGTAGTGTTGGGTATTCCTAGATGAGGGACTTGCACAGGTTTAGCTGTACAAAGAAGAACACCCGTACTTTCTATCCCCATCAGAAATGTGTGAGCATTTAGGAAGAGGCAATGCAGATCAGGGGGAGGGGTCAAAAGTCAGGTTCTCTGTGAATATGTTTTCATTTAGTTTTGATGTCAAACTGATAACAATTTAATGAAAGATTACAACTAAAAGTATCCTAGAACTGAAAAACAAAACTAGACATGCATCTATCAGAGCAATAATATGTTCACACAGAAGCACTCTGGATTTGTGTAAATCTGTGAGCTCATGATTCTCAGAAAGAGAGAGAGGCAGAGGGCTGCTGAGTTGACTCATCATCACCTTCAGCCAAGTCTGACTGGAACAAGTTTGGTCCCTGGGACCCACATGATGGAAGGAGAGAATCATCTCCCACAGTTTGTCCTCTGACCTCCACACTGATGAAGCTGCAGGCGCATGCACCCCCTCCCATAAATAAATGAATAAAGAGATCAAGTGAGGAAGCATCAGTTGTCATCACTGAAGTTATTACCAAATTTCCATCTTTGAAAATTGATGATTAAAGGGTCAAGTGTTTCCTGTTCCCTCAGGACAAACTGTTTCTCAGGGCAGCAAATACTCCAACTAATTGGGGAGAGCTTCCTGCCCCCACCTCCTCTAGGAACAGCCCTTAATGAATCTAAAAAGAAAAGGGAACATTGTGTGAAGCGCACTTTTATAGTTTACAATCAGAATCAATCGAGGCAAGATGGTGAGGTTGGATTGGCCATGAGGTGAATGAATGAAGAGAAATGCAGTGTGTGACTCGCCTTAAAGTAGTCGCCTTAACGCACTTTCTGTTTACCCAGGAGATAACCTCACCAAGCAGAACCCTTGGGAGGGCATTCTATAACCTAGACAGAAAGATTCAGAAGGCAGCCATTATCCAGCAAATCTTGCTGAGTCCAGTCCTGCCAAGTCCCACTATTCCCAGGTTAATTACTTCTGGTCTCTGTGACCTGGTATGAGTTTCTAGGACTGGTATCAGTGGGGTCATACAGAGTGATCTTCAGTCATGGTGGCACCGTATGGCATGTACCTTCGTTCATAATGCTAAATGAAACACGACGTTGCACCCAAGATGTATTCTGGAATACGCGTAATTGGTAATTACCCAGGATCTGAGTCCTAACTTCCAATTTACAGAAAATACAGGGGAGGAGAACAAGCAGGGGTGGACAATATGGAGAAGCAATCAGACAGATACTGAGCCGGAAAGTAAATGCACTGTTTTAGATATTAAAATACCTAAGCAATATATAATACTTAATGTACATTCCCAACCTGGCTCTGGGTACCCAGGGTAATCTGAGTATGGTCTGAGTATTACATACGATGAAAATTTATCACCAGAGAAGACAAGTACTGAAAGAAATCGGGCAGGGCTGCTATTGGGATGTGGTTTGTCCCACCAAGTCATTACCAGTAAAGCAGTGTGGGGGGCTCGGTGGGAACTTATGAGTCAGTTAGATCTCAAGAGTTCCGACCTCACAGGGGATTAACGTGGGTTAGCTATCACGGGTATGGATACCTTCTGCTGCTTTGTCTCTCACTTGCCATCTCTTCAACACATGCTCACATCCCTCTTGCACAGCAGAGCGCACACTCCTCGTTGGAAGTTGAGAAGATGCTGGCACAGTGGGCTGGTACCTCCCAAGCTGTAGGCCAAAAGTAGCTCCTTTCAAATTATGCAGTCTTAGTTATTACCTCACAGCAATGGCAAACAGACATCGGCAGGAAGTTTACAGCATTATGGTCTCACATTATTTCTAAGAAAAAAGAAAGAAAAGAAGAAAGAAAGAAAGAAAGAAAGAAAGAAAGAGAAAGAAAAGAAAGAAAGAAAGAAAGAGAAAGAAAAGATCACCACCAGGTTAGAGAGAAAGCTCTGCAGCTGTTAAGCATTCTTTTTTTTTTTTTTTTTTTTTTTTTTTCCCGAGACAGGGTTTCTCTGTGTAGCCCTGGCTGTCCTGGAACTCACTCCGTAGACCAGGCTGGCCTCGAACTCAGAAATCCGCCTGCCTCTGCCTCCCAAGTGCTGGGATTAAAGGCGTGCGCCACCACTGCCTGGCCGCTGTTAGGCATTCTTGCTGTTCTTCCAGGAGGCCTGAGTTCAGTTCCTGGCACCCGTGTTGGAAGAGCCACAACTACCTATAAGTAACTCCAGCTTCAGAGGTATCCTCTGAAGCTTCTGTGGGTACCTACATTTGAGTGAGCACATACAGAATTTTAAAAATAATAAAAAATAAATCTTAAAAAAGGAAGTCAACTGTGTATAAAAATATTTAAATATATATATCTGTATATAGATATGTAAGTATATGTATATGCATATATGTATGCATATGCGTATCTGTATCTATCTATATCTATATCTATATCTATATCTATATCTATATCTATATCTATCTCATCTATCTATTCTAGTTAGCTGATGTGATAGATCTTTAAATAATATTGTCATTTATTCTTTGAGAATTCCATACATTTATACAATGTGTTTTGATCATATTCTTCCATCATTACCTCATTCCAGCTCCCCCTAAAACCCACTGCCCCAATTCCCTCCAAACTTTCTTCCTCCATAATTCCTCGAAACTAAGTACTGCCCATCTGTGTATAGGATGAGGTCATCTACTGAGGCATGGGCAACCTACTAGCAGCCGTGACGCCCAAGGAGAGTTAGTTACCCTTCTGCTTTCAACAACCATCCACTGTCTTCCTCTCCCAAGGCTGCGGCCTCGAGTACCATCCCACCCTTTATGTTGGAATTCTGACTAGTTTGATCTTGTCCAGGTCAAAGATTCACATGAAGACCATGCAGAGACGTTGTTTTAAGCTGTTAGTTTAAGTCCCAGCTATGTCACTGTCTAGCTGGGTGACCTTGTACCAGTTACTGAATCTTTACCCTGCATTATCTAGGATAGGATGGACAATGAACTTTCCTGGAGGGGTTTTTGGGAATCTAGTGATTGATTACTTCCAGAGGCCTTAGAGCTGTACCTGGCACAGGACTGACTCTGTGGTGCCAGTCATTAATACTTGTTATTCAGGCAGATGTTTGTAGCCATCTGTTTTGGGATGGAAAATGACTGCAATTTTAGTTAAGCTGGCGCTTACATGCTATCACCTCCAGGAATAATGGGGATCACATAGTGATCACCAAAAGGGCTTTTCACCTGAGCATCCTTGAGGCGTTACCCTGAGTGTTTTACCATTGATGCTGTTCCAAATGGCAGAGTTCCCAGGAAACACCCCGTTAGTACTGGAATGGTGGCTAAGCGATGCTTTGAAGAGTCAACAGTTATTTAGTCCAAATCTTCAGCATCAAAATGCTGTTCTAACACGTGTCTCCTGGTGGAAGGAAGAGTCTAGTAATTTGTTAGTTTGGTAACTTAAGGGCAAAGCAGACAGCCTTTGGAACTGTGAGCGATGGGCAGGTCCTATATATACTATCCTTTTTGTTGTGGATTAATATTAAATCGTCTGACATCCTGAGTTGAGACCAGTCAAGCACAATGTGAAAAGCTGTGGTCTACTGTATAGCATGCAGGCTTTTAAATAACTCATTTCCCTAAAGCAGTGTATGAACTGAACAGCATTCCAATGAAGAAATGCTACTCATTGCTTACAATTACAGCTGAAGAGAAAGCAACGCTCCAGAACTATTGGGAAGTGGTTCTAAGGCTTTGTCTTACTCGGGCTCCCAGAGCCTCTCTTCCAGACCTGACGGTCCCTGCCCATAGCTGGCTTTGATTGGTAATAAAGAATTGCCATACAGCCAATGGCTGGGCAGGGAGATGGAGCAGGACTTTTAGATTGTGTGGACAAGGGACCAAGGGGAGAGGAGGAAGAGAATCGCCATAATGGGGAAACAGAAAGATGAAACTTAAAGGCCCACCTAGGGGCCACTTCCCCAATTGGGTCTGGGGTGACAGAGATGAAATATAGATTTTAAAAGATGTTAACTCTGAAATACTGAAGGAAAGTGTTTGCTAGCTGCAGAGAGGTTTAGAAGTGCCCAGTCATCACTCAAGCAAAGCCACATCTAAATTAGCTGGTGTGTGTGTGTGTGTGTGTGTGTGTGTGTGTGTGTGTGTGTTTCATTTGCAAATCCAGAGAGCTCTTGGGCTGGTGCAACGAGACCAGCTGGGAGTCAAAGTGGTTTAATTCACCGCTATACAGAACATTTATCTCAGCGTCCCTCAAGTCAGGCCAACAGTCTTATATGACACCCTAGGACAATTACAAACTTTGCAGGATTTCTTAAAGCCTGCATTGGCTACTGTGTTCTGTGAACCTCCAAAGATCAAGGTATCACAGTGAGGAGTAGCCTGCCACAGAGTCCCCGTCCCTGTCCTGCACAATCGATGGATGGTTTCCTATCTCAGAGGCCACACTGACGGTAAGATCCCTCTGGAAAATGCTACACCACCACTATATCACCCCACTGGGCAGGAAATCCATGTGCAGTGTGGTCAAAGGATCTGGAGTATGAACTCGTGAAGGCACAGAAAGCCTGGAGTTAAGCCTGTCTGATCAGATTACCAACAAGAATATAGTTGTTGAAAACCGTGTGTGCTTAGTTCTCCAACAGCCCAGAGAAGTAGCAAAGAATGAAAGACAAAACTAACCTGCAGGGAAAGGCAGAAGCAGCAGAGTCTGGTTTCCTCCTTGATGTGGTTTGTTTGGGTCCCTCCCAAGATTCAGTTCTGGTTTGGTTGTACAGGGACAGAGCTGCCTTTCCCTCTGGAGGGCACAACATTCAAAGATTCCTCTTGAGTACAGAGGAGACCCACACTCTGCAGTGAAACATAATCATTTTGATTCTGGGCTTCCTAGCTCCCTCATCTACAATCAGTAAATTTCTGTTTCTCATAAACTCTCCAATCCCTACCATTTTGTTATAGCAGCACAAACAGTCAAAGTAAGGCTTTCGGTTCAACCTAACTTCTGTTAAATGTCAACTATTTAAATAAAGACCCTGTGGTGGTTGCTATCCAGGACACCAAAGCATCCCAGGTGGGTCTCTGTCTAAGCCTCGCATTTTCATTGAGAAGACACTCCTGTTGAAGAGTGGGCGCCGGTCCTGTTTCCCCAAACTCTTTGTTCTCGGCACTTCCACATATATTTTCCGACATTCTTAAACTGAGCAAGTATGATTTGTCCCTTTTACAGATGAGAAAATGAACCCTAGATCATGAATGTGGTTCAAGGGCAGAGGTAATGCAACTGGATGTCATCTTCTTATCACTCCGATTTGTCACATGGATGGTTTATGACAAGCATTTAGCTTTTTATGACATTTGTGAAAGCTTTGGGGATATTTACTCTGTATACAGTAAACTGACTAGCCAAGGTTATTTCCATTACCAAGATTGATTTTTAAAAGGTTTACCAGAAGGGCTATTTGTAACTGAGAAGGACAGGGCAGGGCAACGGGGAACACTAGAATGTATATGACATCATATTTTTACTGCAGGTTTTTAACTTGTGTGAAATGTTTATTGCAGATAAAAACAGAGGGGGGGGGGAACTGTACTCTCCTCAACCAAAGAAATGTGGTGGCCAGAAAGCTTTTTCCCCAAATTCCTAAGGCTATATGTACTATAAAATTAACACTTTGTGGGCATAATGATGCGTGCCTTTAATCCTAGCACTTGAGAGATAGAGGCAGGTGTACCTCTGTGAGTATGAGGCTAGCCTTGTCTACATAGTGAGTTCCAGACTAGCCAAACCTACATAAGAACTTTCATAGATAGATAGATAGATAGATAGATAGATAGATAGATAGATAGATAGATAATAACAGTTTACTTTAAGCTCCTGAAGTGATGAGGTCTCCCCCCACCCCACTCTGCAGAGTACTGTATCAATGAAGAAGGTGGTAAGAGTATCAATGCCTGAGGTTGCTCTGTTGTGTTTTGGAACTGAGTAGGGAGTGGAGGGGGATCCGGGGAAGTGTCTTCATGGATCTATCAGCATTGTACCAACAGGAACATTTCATCTTGCCTGCAGTGTGGGCTCCATGTCTGTGGTAGGGGTCTTTGATCTTATGTCCCGTCCAGCAGATGGTGTTACTAAGTGTAATCAATGTGCAAACCTTCACAGAAAAATTACAAAGGCTCTGAAAAGGGTTGGAGACTTCCTCCCTCTCGTTTCCTTTCCTGTCATGTTACTGGTCTTTAAGTAAAACAACATTCATTTGGTCTTTTGATGCAATCTGCAAGCACTTTTAGGGTATTTACAATATATACAGTCAATTACTTAACTGTGCAGAATTATTTCCATTAAGGAGATTGGCAGGCTATTTCTTGCCAGGGTAGAGCCAAAGTTTTCTTCAGTAAGGATCTGAATGTCTCTTCCTTATTATGGTTCAACACACTGACACTAGACTGAGGAGACATTCACTACTCTGGGGTAGAGGCAACAGGGGGAGCTGCCACTTGCACTCCTGAGTTTTTATAATCAATTTTTGAAAATTCAAAGAATGAGTTGTTAATCCTTTAGATGAATAATCTTCAAAAGAATTTCAAATTCCAATGAGCTAAACTACATTCCACAGAAGAAATCCGATTGGTTCCTTCATGTTTTAAGCTTGAAGGGATCGTAGAGAGATTTTAACCCAGGCTTCCTCACACCATGTCAATAGTCCTGCCTGGAAACACAGTGGCCATCTACACATATCTTTTAGTCATTAATTAAAGCAAATCAGATGCCATTGGGAAGAGAAAAATGGCGCCTATGTTTCTTTATGCGTGCACACAGGAGTGTGTGCGTGTGCGTGTGCGTGTGTGTGTGTGTGGTGTAAGTGTGCCATGACATGCATGTGAATGTCAGAGGGCAATTTGTGGTAATTAGTTCTCCCCTCCAACCACGAAGGCTCTAGGGATCAGTCTCAGGAGATCAGGCTTAGTGTCAGCTACCTTTACCTGCCCCAAATAACAATAATTAACGAGTTCTAAAAATCTCACTGAAGAGAATGGAAGACTATTTCTCATAGAGATTAGAAACCTAGCTTGTGATTCATGAGAGTTGATATCTCTTTGCCTCCACATAACTGTTTGTAGTGAAATCTCAGCCACTCAGGTTAATCTGAACTCAGAGAAATGGGTCCCAGAAACCTGAAAGTACTTGGATCTAGAAAGGCTTTGTATGTGTCCAGGGTTCCTTATTGTTGCACCCAAGCCTTATGCAAATTTCTATTAGCAAAGGGAAATAAAATACCATTCAGAAAGTCTAGTCAAGAAGAGACACATCCACCTATAGCGGGGAAACACAGTAGACTGGTCTATGGCTGCCACCCTTTTGACCGACTAGTCCTTGACTCCATTTGTTAAACGCTTTCAATAGTTAAGTACTACAAATTTTCAGACCGGCCTTGTTAGTGTATATACAGGCATGTGTCAACGTGCAGCCTCTTGAGGTCCAACTGTAAAGCCCTAGAGTTAGCAAAGGGTGAGCCACATGTACTCTCCAGCTTAACTTTAAATCCTTCCAGAACTTAGTTAACTTCTCTAATTCTTGACAGCTTCTCCTTAAAACCAGGTGCTTTGTTACTTCTACACTGCTGTATAAAACCCCTTTAAGGGAAGGACAACTTTGTTTTGGCTCATAGTTTCAGAGGGTTTCAGTCCACCGTGGCAAGGAAACTATCCACGGTAAAACAGCTCAACTCATGGTGCTAGGGTATGATGCTGAGACCAGTCATGTCACAGTAGACCAGAAAGCAGAATTACATCACGGTGAGTATACCAGAAGGGTGGTGACTATAATCTTAAGAGGCTGACCCCTACTGAACTACTTCTGCAAGTGAGGACCCAATTCTAAAAGTTTCACAGCCTCAGAAAACAGCATCACTAGTAAGGGAACAAGTGTCAAAAATGGGACACTTCAATTTAAAAACTAACACTAGAGCTACAAACAATTCTCACCTAATTTCCTTATAGATTTCTATTGATGTGGAATATTCAATATGAAAGTGTGTCATAAGATTCCTTGATCATTTCAATCTATGCAGTGATGGTATATCGGGGTTTTTGTTGTTGTTGTTGTTGTTTGGTGTTTTTTTTTTTTTTTGTTTTTTTTTTTTTTGGTTTTTCGAGACAGGGTTTCTCTGTGTAGCCCTGGCTGTCCTGGAACTCACTCTGTAGATCAGGCTGGCCTCAAACTCAGAAATCCGCCTGCCTCTGCCTCCCAAGTGCTGGGATTAAAGGCGTGCGCCACCACCGCCCGGCGATGGTATATCCTTTAAAAGATCATTTTGCTTTCTCACTATCTAAAGCCAGAAAGGACTCACACTTTATTTTCTTTGCCTCTCCCTGTTTATGAAGGCTCTGACAATCCAATATTGGCTATTGAATGACCCCCAAAACAAAGTGGAAAAGGTGACTAGCCTTTTAGATGGCTGGAGCTCTTAGTGACTAAATAAATGGTTTTGTGAAATATAGCTAAACATCCAAACCAAAGAAAAGCAGAATGTGGTACCATAAAGTACAATCGCATGCTTGGTTTTTATAAATGACAAATACATTTCTTCTTAAGGAATACTTTTATACCTAGGGCATGTCTGTAGGCTACTAACGCCACTTGATTCTACAGAGGATGACATTATATGACTGCTATAAAATTTCAGCTATATATAAACAGCTTGATGCTGTAACCATAACCAGGAGCAGATCTGCCTTCTTTCCTAAGTCATTATGCTTGGTATCTGCATTTCCCTTGGGCTTTGCCAGAGTAGCTACAGTTCACAGATACACAGTCTATGTGTGCATGCTAATTTCAAGTCAGCAAGCTTCTCAGAGCTGGTAGATTTTCCCTGGACATAAAAGTTCAGTGTGTGATGCAGTTACCTTGCAGAGGGACTGAGACATACATGGTGCTTGCCTTCTATTCAAGGAATAATGCTAGGACAGAGGTCCATGCACACTGCTTTCATCTATGATGGTCATGCAAACATCCTTGATCATGTTCACAGGTTTACTTCTAGTTCAGCTGAGATCTTGTAAGGCATAGGGGTTCTTGAGTTTGCTTGGTTTTATTTTTTATTTTCCTTGTTTGTTTGTTTGTGATGGTGGAGGGGGTGGCAGGTTAGTTGTTCTGTAGGTCTTCTTGTGGTATCCTTGATCCCACTGGCTTGCTCACTTCTATCTCCTACTCTTCCACAAGATTCCCGAGCTCAATCTGATGTCTGGCTGTGGGTCTCCATATCTGCCTCCATCTGCTGGATGAAGCCTCTTAGGAGACAGTTAGGCTAGGTTCCTGTCTGCAAACATAGCAGAGTATTATTAATAGTGTCAGGAGTTGGCTCTCACACATGGGATGGGTCTCAAGTTGGGGCAGTCATTGGTTGGCTGTCCCTGCAGTATTTGTCCATCTTTATCCCTGAGCATCTTGCAGGCAAGACAAATTTTGGGTTGAAGGTCTTGTGGGTGGATGGATGCCCCTTCCCTCATCTGGAAATCCTGCCTATCTACCAGAGGTAGTGGCCTCTTCAGTCTCTACATCCCACTCTAGTAGGACTCTCAGCTAGGGTGCCCCCATTGACTCCCTGCATCCTCCCCTTCCCTTCCCCTTTCATGTCTCCAGCTAGTCCCAGAGATGCCCCCTACTGATTTCCATCCTCATTCCTAGACCTCTCCAGCCCTCTCTTCATATACCTGGTCACCATCCCCACTTCCATCCTCACCCCCTCTCCTACTGAGTTCCCTCTCTCCATCAACCTCCCATGACTATTTAGTTTCCCCTTCTGAGTGAGGCTCACAGGTCCTCTCTTGAGACTTCCTTCTTACCCAGTTTCTTTGGGTCTGTGGATAGTAGCATGGTTATCCTGTGCTTTGTGGCTAATGTCCACTTATAAATGAGTACATACCATACCTGCCTTTCTGATTCTGGGTTACCTCACACCAGAATGATATTTTCAAGTTCCATCCATTCGCCTGCAAACTTCATGATGTCTTTGGTTTTAATAGCTGAATAGTACTCCATTGTGTAAATGTACCATATTTTCTGTATCCATTCTTCAGCTGAGAGACATCTAAGTTGTTTCCAGTTTCTGGGTATTACAAATATAAGCTGCTAGGAATATAGTTGAGCAAGTGTCCCTGTGGTATATTAGGGCATCTTTTGGGTATATGCCCAAGAGTGGTATATCTGGATCTTGAAGTAAAACGATTCCCAGTTTTCTGAGACATTGCCAAATTGGTTTCCAAAGTGGTTGTACGAGTTTGCACTCCCACCAGCAATGGAGGGGTGTTCTCCAGGCTCCACATTCTTGCCAGCATGTGCTATCACTTGAGTTTTTGATCTTAGCCATTCTGACAGGATGGAATCTCAGGTTATTTTGATTTGCATTTCCCTGATGACTAAGGACGTTGAACATACTTTAAGTGTTTGAGATTCCTCTGCTGAGAATTTTCTGTTTAGCTCTGTAGCCCATTTTTAACTGGGTCATTTGGTTTGTTGGTGTCTAACTTCCTGGGTTCTTTACATCTTTTAGATATTAGCCCTCTGTCAGATGTAGGGTTGGTTAGTGAAAATCTTTTCTCAATCTGTAGGCTGCCATTTTGTCCTATTGACAGTGTCCTTTGCCTTACAGAAGCTTTTTAGTTTCATGAGGTCCAATTTGTCAATGTTGATCTTAGAGCCTGAGCCTAGTACTTGAAGTTCTAGTCAGAGCAATAAGACAACTAAAAGAGATCAAGAGGATACATACTGGAAAGGAAGAGGTCAAGGTATTGTTGTTCGAAGATGACATAATACTATACATAACCATCTCCAACAATTCAACCAGAGAACCTCCTACAGCTGATAAACAGCTTCAGCAAAGTGGCTGGATACAAAATCAACTCAAAAACATCAGTAGCCCTCCTTTATACAAAGGATAAATGGGCTGAGAAAGAAATGAGGGAACACACAACCCTTCACAATAGCCACAAATAACATAAAATATCTTGGTGTAACTCTAACCAAGCAAATGAAAGACCTGTATGACAAGAACATCAGGTCTCTGAAGAAAGAAACGGAGGAAGATACCAGAAGATGGTAAGCTCTCTCATGCTAATGGGTAAATAGGATTAACATTGTGAAAATGGCCATCTTACCAGAAGCAATCTATAGATTCCATGTGATCCCCATCAAAATTCAAGCACAATTCTTTACAGATCTTGAAAGAACAATGCACAGTTTCATGTGGAAAAGCAAATACCAGGATAGCTAACAACAATCTTGAATGATAAAAGAACTTCTGGAGGTATCATCATCCCTTATCTCAAGCTGTACTAAAGAGCAATAGTAATAAAAACTGCATGGTATTGGTACACAGACAGTCAAGTCAATCAATGGAATTGAATTGAAGACCCTGAAACAAAGTAACACACCTATATACACTTGATTTTGACAAAGAAGGCAAAAACTATACAGTTGGAGGGAAAAAATCTTCAGCAAATGGTGCTGTTCCCAATGGATGTCTGCAAGTAAAAAAAAAAAAAAATGCAATAGACTCATATTTATCACCCTGTACAAAACTCAAGTCCAAGTGGATTAAAGACCTCAACATAAAATCAGATACACTAAATCTCATAGAAGAGAAAGTGGGGAATATCTTGAACTTCCTGAAAGGATCCTGTATTTTTAAGCCATCCATTCAATGAGTGTGGTAGCGGTTCCTGCATATCAAGGTAGTCATGGAAACAAAGTAGGTTATTGTGTGCAGGACGCTCAGCTCATCCCTGGCCTTCAGTAAGTCCCATTTACTATTATGATTGTTACAGGTTGAGCTACCCAAATCTTAAAAAAGTCCTAAGTGGGGCTGGAGAGACACTTCAGTGGGTCTGAGCATGTAGTGCTATTGCAGAAGACCCAAGGTCATTTCTCAGCACCAACATGGCAGTTCAAATTCATCCATGACACTCATCCATAAATTAAGTTTCAGGGAATCCCAGAACATGGTTCACACACATGCTTACAAGCAAACCACCCCCCCACACACACATAAAATAAATATATATTTTTAAAACACTCTAAATACTTTAAAGTCATGCTGATATTTAAAAAAAAACCTTTCAAATTAGAGCATTTCGAATTTCAGGTTTGAACTTAGGAATGCTCACCTGGCAATTGAATTGCCCTCTCTGCCAATATCCACATAGGCTCACAAGTTCACACACACACACACACACTCTAAAATATAAAGTATCTGTAGTCTCAGGCCCTTTAACTTACTGATATTCAGCCTTTGTGATTAGCCCATCCGACATGAGGAAGTCATTTAAAGTATTGTCTGTTCTCAACCTTGAGTGTGCCTTTAAAAGAAATCATCTAGTGAACAAATGAGCATACACTGTGACTTTGTCGCCAGACATTCTGGTCCTTATCCAGATACCTGCACTGCTGTTATGTCCCAAAGGGGAAAATGGTGAATTGGCAGATGTTCTATAAACCACTGACTCTCTCATTCACCTTCCAGAATCCCCTCCCCCCACCCCCACCCCCACCCCAGCACAAGAAATTTGTTTTTCAGACTTCGGATCAGAGAAGTCTCATTTAGGAAATGAAAGCCAACTTTGGGGAGGTTCATTTGATGACTTTGATACCATGGTTAAGAGACCATGGGGAACTCTCTGGTTTCCTACCTTGTCTGTGTCAGGGGCCACACTGTCTATCTGGGGTTGGTTCACACATAGTGAGGAAACAGCTGCCTGCTCTGCTGGCTTCCCTGGGAGAGTTCCAGGGCGCTGCTCCAGCAAGCTTGGCTGGCTCCATGTTCTGCTATCCCCACCCCCATACCCAACCTCTCGCTAGAGAGCCTTGGCCAGAACTCTCTCCTTAACCCTACCTTCACCCTATCTGTGACAGCCAACTCAGCCCAGCTGCCGGAGCTGCAGCCCAGACTCCTTCAGATCTTTATATGGAAAGTTTGAAGGGACCACAGGTTTCTGGGGAAGACACTCGTGTATATTCCTGGCAAACCCAAGAAGATTCCTTGCCTGGAAGAAGCATCTGAGAACCCCTGTGGCATATGTATGTGCCATGGGACCAGTCCCAACTCTTTTGGCTTTGTCGTCTGAAGCACCTTCCAAGGTGGCAGAGATTTTGAGTGCAAGTTTCAAAGTGCACAATGCACAGGTCGTCTTCTGAGTAGCATTCCTTCCATGATCTCCAGCTGCGATTATGTCAGTTATACATGGAAACATAGTCGATACTTGACTCTCCAGAACCTGATCAAGCTGGAATCCAGCCATTAACAAAACATTTATAATTACTAGACAATTTATAGCTATGAGACAGTTATTTGGATGGAGACAGCCATGATTTGCCTTATCTAGCTACATTAGAATAAAGACCTCAAACTCACTAAAAAGTGCTTTCTGTTAAACTCCTATAAATTTTCACCTTGGTGTTTCAGGTCTCTCTGATACTCACAGAGCCTAGAATTAGTGTGAAAGGAGGTTCCAGGCCTCCAGGTCCCCTTTACGGTTCTTACCCACCATGTTTCCAGTGTTTTCTTGAGTGTATCCCATTTTGAAACCCCAGCCCTGTCTCAAGATTGGCTTCATAAGAGAAGTCTCTTGGACGTCTCTTGGCTATCTAGACTATACATCATGCAGCCTGAACAGCTCGAAGGAGAATGACTGGATAAGACCTACAGAAACTCAACAAAATAGATAGTGAAATCCTGGGTCCCAGAAGCCTTGAGCGGGATTGCTCTTGGCATGTATCCCTGTGGTGACATGAAATTCTGCTCTTAGTGGGAATGACATCATTTGAAGAAAGCTGATACACGGCCCTTCAAGACAAGAGATATGGGAAAGGAGCCCATTTTTACCCTACTCCAAGGGTGATCTGACTGTACAATATCATCAGTGCTCAAGTGTATGCTGCACAGATGAATATCTTGGTGCAGATGTTTGCGCCACACTTGCCAATCATATCACCAAAACCAAGGACCTATTTTATTTATTAATTTAAGTATAGCTTTCTCTTACTACAGAGTGTAATGTCTACTGTCTGGTGAAATCTTTCCAGGAGATGAAAGGAACAACTGTTTTGAGACATCCATGAGCTGGTGTTATATGATGCTACTGAAGAGTTGAGCCATTACATGTCATCCCGAAGTATAGAGGATATATCATATGTCTGTCTGTATGTGGATGGATGTGGCACTTCTCAACAACAAATTTAATGGCCTATGGCTTAGGCAGGAAACAGGAGGTGGAACATGCAGAGGCAGGAAGAATTCTGGGATAGAGCAAGGCATGAGAGATTTGCCTGGGAAGATATGAGGAGACAGTCACATGGTACCTGAGCACAGGTAGCCAGCCATGCGGCAGAATGTAGATTAAAATAAATGCATAATAAATGTGTTATTTTAGGTTATGATCTAGTCAGAGAAGAGCCCAACTATATGGGCAAGGTATTTGTAAATATATTTTTGAGCCTGAGCCTTATTTCTGGGAGCATGGGGCAGGGAGGAAGAACCAAGACTCAACCTCTACACCAAGGATACAGGTAGAGTTGAAACTTCCTGAAACCCTGCACTGCACGTGTTTCTAGGGTTCCCCTCCAACATCAGCTGCTCATTTCCATGTAGGTAATACCCTCGGCTCTGAAACACAGCACAGGTGTCCCAGAGCATCCTGGGGCGCTTTCCTGGGGCTCCACCTCTCAGTTCTCATCATTGGGTATTATCAAGGATGCTTGATCAGCAGTCTCCCCACCACATGGGACCACCTGTGGTCCAGCTCTGCATCTTATCAGTTCTGACTCCCAGTGAGTTCTTAAGGCTGCTTCTCCCTGGTGTTCCCGTAGCACGAAGCTCTCCAAGCAAATGTAGGTTTGGAGCGGTTACAGCTCTTTGTTATGGAAGTGGGGGTGGCGGTTGTGGCGATTAAGATTCAAATTCAAGTATATTAGTATAATTCCTGAATGAGAAATGTTATCAGAAAATAAACCCAAAACGTGGGCATATCATTTTATAGAAGTGTCTTATCAATTTACTCCAGATTATTTAAATGCCACTTACTTGTAAAGTTGGCCTCAGGCCACATGCTCTTCAAGAAGGTACACTTGTTTTTTGAGAAGGAATCTGAGGACTTTGTGCTACCCCTTTATCTGTAGATTTCAAAATATTCTTCTGTGCTGATGCTGGGTTGAGGGCGCCAGCAACACCTACCGTCAGAAACTGTATCTACTAACTCGAAACATGTTCCATTACACCCACCTTGTTAATGACCTGTAACAAATGGGTTGTGTCAAGAAAATAGAATGTGTTAGAAGAGCAACTGTCTTTGACACAAGGCTGTGGGTGGTGCCTATCACTGGCAATCCAGGCTCCCAGTGGAAATCTTTGACATTGGGCACTCTGTGTGTGTGTATGTGTGTGCGCGCGTGCGTGTGTGTGCGTGTGTGCGCGCGCGCACTCGAGAGAGCACTATCTTCGGATAACAGACAACTCTGTCAGTCTACTTAGAGGTATCTGTATCTGTAAGGGAAATTAAATGATCCAGCCATTCTGCAGAGCCATGTGGAGGTACCCTTCCCTTTGCTTATCCTAGCTCTGAGGATGTCTGCAGAAGGTTCACAGGTGATAAGTGCTCTGAGATTGGCTTTCCTCTATTCCCTATTCCATATCAGGCATCTCTCAGCTTCCAAACTGATCTCCACTTATCTGCTGTAGGAGGTGGGCACTTGAAAACAGTTCCTTCCAAGGTATCTCTGGGGACAGTTCAACCTAAAAGTCAGCAGCACTTGGGGGCTGTTTTCCTCTGTAAACACCATATAATCCTCATTCCCAGTAAGGTCAGTGTCACTGGCCAAAATCAGCAGAGCTGGCAAGGTACATAGTCTGTCCATGAACAGGTCCCCCTCCTTCCTGCAGCTACCCCTATAGGGGTCAGTAGTTTTGGGGTTGTCACAATAACTGAAAAAGAAACTCAGTGTTTCATTTTGATTAGAACAAACACTTGTGTCTTCATAGTTGCCTTTTATTTGAAAAGCTCAAAGCAAATCACAGTAAACTACTTCACTATTGACTTACCTGGTTTAGTCCAAAACCTATCTCCCACCAAAATCGGGGGTCGCTGCTTTACCCATGAAATCTTCATTTATCACCCTGCCAGGTTCAGCCCATGGCTCCATCACTCCCCTTGGTAAACTGCTCAAAGAGACATGCTGGAGTGGCTAAACTATTTGAATCTTTGCGGATTTCTCCTCTTCCTTGCTCACTTTCCCATTTGATCTGTCAGTGTGCCACCCTTCCCATAAGGACGGTCAGACTCCTGAAGCCAGGATATGTACTGTAAGTTTCCACACTGCTAGCAGAGAGTAAATCCTAAAAGGCTACTTTCAAAACGTTGCTGTGCATGAACAAATAGTAAGCAACAGCTATCTCTTTGCTTGTTTTCATTCTTATCAGGGACTGTCCCTAAGGGAACCCGGGATAAAATGGTGCACTCTTGTGTATTGATAATAAATGTTAATATCCGACCCTCTGCCCAACACATCAGAGCCTGAGCACATGGGAGCCTGAAAAAGTTCAAGATTGCTGCAAACTCTGGCACAAAGTAGGAGGGCCCTTCAGGAAGCAATCTCCAAGGGCTCTGTGCAGGTTATTGTATACACGCACGGGTTCCAAGCCTGCTTGAAGGGAGGGCTTTAACACTGCAGGAGAATTAATCTAGCGGAATCGCCAAATCTGCCCGCGACGCAGACGCAGTCACCGGAACAGTTCCACTTCTGAGCTTTCTTCAGTTTCTCCCAGAGCGAGATCCGGCCAATATTCAGTTTAGGACCCTAAAGGGGGCGGTACCTCTCCTTTGACATTAGCAAAAGGACACCAGAAAACCCAAACACTTTGAAAGAACTGAACTAGTGTCTTCTGTCAACAGTCCACCGATAGCCTTGCCAGGCAATCTTGTGTTCCCCCAAACTTGGAGTAGAATGCCAGGGGACTCCGTGTTGTCTCAACATCCCGCAGGGTGGCACCGGGAAGAGTAGGTAAAATGTAGGCGCGCTGCCTCAAGCCGCCGGCGAACTGGCCTAAAATAAAAAGGTCTCTGTCTGCAATCCCCGTTTGCTCACCCGGTAATCCACCCCCGCCCCCAGCCTGCGCGCCGACCCGTACAGCTGTTTTTAATCCCTACTTTTCTCACTTGGCGTCCGGGCTGGGGCTGACCAGACGCGGAGCCACTTAGTGTTTCCTCCTCCCCCAGCCGGGGTCTGTCCTGCCTCCGCCGTCTCCTCTTTCTCCGCCTGCATCCCCCGGGGGGCAGAGTGTGGGAAGAACGAATTTCCGCCGGGTT
This sequence comes from Mastomys natalensis, assembly GCA_021653895.1. Taxonomy (NCBI): domain Eukaryota; kingdom Metazoa; phylum Chordata; class Mammalia; order Rodentia; family Muridae; genus Mastomys; species Mastomys natalensis. Next base: position 28,078 of record JAJTUV010000559.1, read on the forward strand.
TGCTCGTTCCACGCCGACATGGGTCCCTTCCGGATGCTGCTTGCGCGGCCCCCAGGCTGCCCACTCCGACTGCGCTCCGAGTACCCCCGGATCGCGAGCAGGCGGGCGCCGGAGACGTGGGCCTAGCGGCCGGTGCTCCGCAGCCAAGCCGCACCCCAGCAGCTCTTGGAAGGGATCCCGCCTGCAGTGGGGGAATCCGCTTGGCGGGGAGAATCCGCGCCAGGGAATCCAGCTCTCCGGACTCCAGAGCAAACAAAAAGCACCAACTCTTGCTCGCTCCTCCCGCCCCCGACGCTCACCCGAAGAAACAGCTTTCTGCAGAAATGCAACAAGTAGTACCCGGGACTCGCTGAGCACCCAGCGCCTTCTGATTTGACTCCACGAGCTGGGCCTGCGGAGACCCGGGCCAGCCACCCGGGACAAAGGGCGGAGGAAGGGCTGGACTGAGCACCAGCGAAGTCCGAAAGAGGCCTTTTTAGAGACTCAGGCCCGGCCGAGGGGAATGCAGAGGAGACACAGAGCCGGCCGGCCCAGAGGACGATCCGGCCGCAGCGCGCTGGGCGGGCGGCGATGGAGGGTGTGGGCGCCGTGCGCTTCTGGCTCGTGGTGTGCGGCTGCCTGGCGTTCCCGCCACCGGCCGAGTCCGTGTGCCCCGAGCGCTGCGACTGCCAGCACCCCCAGCATCTCCTGTGCACCAACAGGGGGCTTCGCGCGGTACCCAAGACCAGCTCACTGCCTAGTCCTCAGGACGTGCTCACCTACAGCCTAGGCGGCAACTTCATCACCAACATCACCGCCTTCGACTTCCACCGCCTGGGGCAGCTCAGACGGCTGGATCTGCAGTACAACCAGATCCGCTCTCTGCACCCCAAGACCTTCGAGAAGCTCTCGCGACTAGAGGAGCTGTACCTGGGGAACAACCTCTTGCAGGCGCTTGCTCCTGGCACGTTGGCTCCGCTGCGCAAGTTGCGCATCCTTTACGCCAACGGTAACGAGATTGGACGCCTGAGCCGCGGCTCTTTCGAGGGCCTGGAGAGTCTAGTGAAGCTACGGCTGGACGGGAACGTGCTGGGAGCGCTGCCGGATGCGGTCTTCGCTCCCCTGGGCAACCTGCTCTACCTACATCTGGAGTCTAACCGGATCCGCTTTTTGGGCAAGAATGCCTTCACCCAGCTGGGTAAGCTTCGGTTCCTCAATCTCTCTGCCAACGAGCTGCAGCCCTCTCTGCGCCACGCGGCCACCTTTGTCCCTCTGCGCTCCCTGTCTACTCTCATCCTCTCTGCCAACAGCCTGCAGCATCTCGGTCCCCGCGTCTTCCAGCACCTGCCACGTCTAGGCCTGCTCTCTCTCAGCGCCAACCAGCTCACGCACCTCGCCCCAGAGGCCTTCTGGGGGCTGGAGGCCCTGCGTGAGTTGCGCCTGGAAGGCAACCGGCTGAACCAGCTCCCCCTGGCACTGCTGGAGCCTCTGCACAGCTTAGAGGCACTAGATCTGAGTGGCAATGAGCTTTCTGCTCTGCACCCCGCCACCTTTGGTCACCAGGGCCGGCTACGTGAGCTCAGCCTGCGCGACAACGCGCTCAGCGCCCTTTCTGGAGACATCTTCGCCGCCAGTCCGGCTCTTTACCGGCTAGATCTAGACGGCAACGGTTGGACCTGTGACTGCCGGTTGCGGGGTCTGAAACGCTGGATGGGCAACTGGCATTCTCAGGGTCGCCTCCTTACCGTCTTCGTGCAGTGTCGCCACCCCCGGCCCTGCGGGGCAAGTACCTGGATTACCTGGATGACCAACTGCTGCAGAACGGGTCTTGCGTGGATCCTCACCTTCCCCTACAGCAGGCAGTAGACAGTGGCCGCTACCCACAGCCTCGGAGGAGGGGATGACGCCCCCTGCAGGTCTCTCTCAGGAGCTACCACTGCAGCCCAGCCCAGCCCCAGCCCAGCCCCAGCCCCAGCCCCAGCCCAGCCCCAGCCCAGCCCCAGCCCAGCAGCGGGGGAGACTTCTACCAGGAGTGGCCTGGGGTGGGGCTGCCAAGGAGCTGGTGGGCAACCGCAGCGCATTAAGGTTGAGCCGGCGGGGTCCAGGCCTGCAGCATCAGGTACCCTCTGCCGCTGCTGCTCCGGGTTCTGCCCCGCAGTCCTTGGACCTGCACGAGAAGCCGGAGCGAGGACGTCCCACCCGAGCCAATCTCCCCCAGATGGAGCCCACCCCGACTTCTGAGCCCGCCTCTGGGACACCATCTGCCAGAGACAGCTGGCAACGCGCAGCAAAGCAGCGCCTAGCGTCAGAGCAGCAAGATCGAACAGTCCAGTCCGATAGTGGGGTCGGCTTGGCACCTCTGGTGTCTGACCCCTGTGACTTCAATAAATTCATTTTGTGCAACCTGACGGTAGAGGCGGTGAGCGCCAACAGCGCCTCAGTGCGCTGGGCCGTTCGCGAACACCGCAGTCCCCGGCCGCAGGGCGGCGCACGCTTCCGCCTGCTTTTTGACCGCTTTGGCCAGCAGCCCAAGTTCCAGCGCTTCGTCTACCTGCCCGAGCGCAGCGACTCGGCCACGCTGCACGAGCTGCGCGGAGACACCCCCTACCTAGTGTGCGTGGAGGGCGTGCTCGGGGGTCGCGTTTGCCCCGTGGCCCCCCGAGACCATTGCGCAGGATTGGTAACCCTGCCAGAGGCAGGAGGTCGAGGTGGCGTCGACTACCAGCTCCTGACCTTGGTCTTGCTGGCTGTCAACGCGCTGCTGGTGCTCCTGGCCCTGGCGGCCTGGGGATCGCGATGGCTGCGGAGGAAGCTGCGTGCCAGCGGAAGGGAGGGGCCCCGGTCCACGTTCGCCACATGTACTCCACCCGACGGCCACTGCGTTCCATGGGCACTGGTGTGTCCGCGGACTTCTCCGGCTTCCAGTCTCACCGTCCCCGCACCACCGTGTGCGCGCTCAGCGAGGCGGACCTCATTGAGTTCCCCTGCGACCGCTTCATGGACAGCTCCGGCGGTGGGACGGGTGGCAGCTTGAGGCGAGAGGACCACCTCTTGCAAAGATTTGCTGACTAGGCAGTGCTTCCAGGATCTCACGGGCCTTGAGGAGCCACTCTCCGTGGTCCCATGCCTTCTCGGAGGAAGAACTAGTTTTATTAGAGCCGTTCTTTCTCCCTTAACTGCATTTGCTGAAGCTGAGTAGTACTGACAGTGAATCTAGATGCTATCCTTCACGTCCCAGTACTCATAAAGCAAATGGATGGTTCTTGGTGGTCTAACCCAAAAGTGGGGACAAATGAATAATGGTGTAAAAGTGGGAAGCCTTGACACACTTAGCGCATGGCTCCTGTGACATTTCAGCACAGTAGCTGACTGAGCTAGAAAGAGTGCTTTATGCTCCCAGCGTGACCAGAAGATTCAATTGCTCTATGGCAAACTGAGTTCTGTTTCTAGTTAAGAAAACAGGGACTTACCACCATCACAAAGGAAGACCAGTAACTGACCCCACTGATTTGGTGGGCTCTGCAAAGATGGGTGGGGTAAACAGGTCCCACTCTCACCCGGGAGCCCTTTTCTGTCACTTGGTAGAGCACCTCGGAAGCCTTAAGGCTTAAACAAGGAAGAGCTACCTGTGTCAACAATATACAGAGAATTTAACAAACTGACCAATAAACTCAAAGACTCTTTGGTTGGACTGGACCCCCTTCTACTGTTTCTCTAGTTCGGGAGATGACCTTTTGCTGACCTTTGGGTAACTGATACTGTCCTTGGGAGAAGGCAGCATTTAATACTTCTCCACCAGGCTTGCGCCTGTGGTTTTAATTTTATTTTTTAAAAGTCTATACGTGGAAAAATTGAATGCCTGATTTTGATTTTTAAAAAAGTAAAAAAAGAACGCGATATGTATGTGTGCATGTAACCAGTGACTCCCTAGGGCACCACAGCCTTCCAGTTCACTTACCACATTTCTGATAGCCTGTCTCGATGGGTGTGAATGTGACCTACATCTCACGACAGTTCAGCAGTGCCCCCCCCCTTTCTTGACAGCATCTATTTCTAAGTTGCATAAGGTAATTGTCAAGCTTGGGGGAGGGGCTGGCTCAGTGGTGGAGCTTGCTTGTGAGGCTGAGTTCACCCCCAACAAAGCAAAGCAATGGGGGATTGTCTGTTAGTCATGTAATCTCTGACCACATCACTATCATCCTTTATAAGAAATAGAACAGGAGAAGAAATTGTAGGAAACAAATGTGAAAAAAAAAAAAAAACCCACAGTAGCAAATATGTGTTTCTACTAAACCCAGAAGATCATGAGCACTCAACTGTCACTGTGAAATAATTATATATCTTACAAATTAATTCTTCTAGTAGCCAGTGTTTTGCTGTGGTATTAAATCCTATCTTTTAATAGTAGATGGAGCATTTCCTTTCTTTTTATGTTTTATTTTTAATTTAGGATTAGCCTCCTGTATTTGTTTAGTTGTGTTTTTAGCTATTTGGAATACTTTTCTTCCCCGATATTTATGAAGTTCATGTTTATAGTTGAATGCAGTGGCTGGGTTCACATTAATAATTCGTGTGTGGTCCACATACACTCACGAAGAGGATGTGCACTGTGGTACGTCACCGTGGTTATAGATTTATTAGGAGTGGGGTACCGTGCAGGTCAGCCAGTTCAAGGTGCTATGGCTAACAGTGACTTTTCTGTTTCAGCCCTCAGGCCCCTGGAGGTCCCAGTGACTCAGGGAATCGATCACAGTCCAGGGCCCTTCAGTCGGATCATTCTTTATGTTTGGTGTACATGAGCCATGCCTGCCTTGTCCCAGCAGCTGAGGACCTGAGGGTCTAAATGAGCCGGTCTTTGTTTATGTCCAGGATGAGTAAAATGTCCAGACCACTTAAGCCGCAGCTGCTTCTCTGGCAGTCTTATCTGCAGGGACGAAACTTAATAAACCACAGGAAATAGACTGTCATTCTGTGTTTGCTGCTCAGCCTCGTTTTAGATCCAGAGTGTATGGTACGTGGGAGCTGGGGCTGTTCGCTCTAATTTTCAACCTGCAGGCTATCTGGCACCTCCTGTAGAACTTGCAATTTTTTTTTTCATGCACAGCACAGTTGCATCTCTTAGCTGTTTCATTTACACGGTGGTGTAAAACTGAGACTGTTGAAAGTCTGGAGAAGACAACTGATTACATTTACCATCTGCCTTTCCCAACTGTGGACTGTCGCCAAAAATGTTTAATCCCTGGACTTAAAACAGTCTCCCTGAAAATCTTTCAGTGAGAAATGGACAAATGTTAACATGGTTACGTTCAATTATGTCAATAAACCCACATACTAATAAAGGTGTCTTGTGGAGCTTCCAAATATTTTGATGCATGTTTAAAATGATGGGATGAACCTTTCTTTCAACAGCAGTGTTCACTCATGTAAATGAAACATAAGCGTGGTGTGTGTGGGGTTCTTATTTTCCTTTTCATGGAGATTGTGGACTTTATTGTAAAGAAATGGTTGTGTGTAAAGAGACAATGAACACCACTCTAAAAGCAGCCCAGAGTGAAATGCTCCCAGTGACAGCAAGGTGACATGGTCTCAGCAGGTGTTCCCTAACAGCTATGCCCTCTGGATTTCATGAACACAGATTACAGGGGCTCCCCAACCCCATTTGCAGAGCTTGTACAGTGATCACAATTCCTGAAGGATATGATTAAGCTTTATTTGAGTTGCAGAATTCAGTTCCAAAGCTATAGTTAGGTCTGGTCTGTAGTGTGAACCTCACACAATAGGTGGCTGCTTCTGCCAGGCAGAGAATGTTCCAGAACTGCCAGGTGATTCGCAGGATGAGAGGCAACCTTGCTCATTTGCACACACCAAAGGCCAAAATCACTGGGCTGCTACTATGTTAAAGAGGTATTTAAAAGGACACTGGTTTGGTTATTGGAATTAATCACTCCTGCTTCTCTCTCTCTATCTCTGTCTTTCTCGTCTGTGTCTCTGTCCTCTCTCTATATATATATGTATATGTATGTATGTGTATATGTATATGCATACATAAGTACACTGTCGCTGTCTTCAGACACATCAGAAGAGGGCATCAGAGCCCACTACAGATGGTGGTCCACCATGTGGTTGCTGGGAATTGAACTCAGGACCTCTGGAAGATGGACTGCTGAGCCATCTTTCAGTCCTCGCTTCTCTTTTAAGAGTTTTTAAATGACAATAAAACATTGATTACCAAAGAGTTATTTAAAGTCTAGACCATGACCCAGGATCAAGACCTTCACCAACCCAAGAGAACTATCGTATGAAAGTCCATGACAAGGACAAGTGAAGAAGTCTCATGGCCATCGGAAGGTCACCACTGGTCTTTGTTTTATATTCTTTTTGCTCTTCCACTTGTGCATCAGTTGAGATGAGCATCCTGAAAGCTGACTGCAAAATGACACTGTGATACCTGGCTACAGCCAGCAGCAGCAGGAGCAGCAGCAGCAGCAGCAGCAGCAGCAGCAGCAGCAGCAGCTATACCAACATGTATTCAGTAGTTATTAAGTAGCTGGATTCTCCTGCAAGAAACAGCAAGTTGTGTGTGCTTTCTAGAAGTCCAGGGCCTAGGCATTTCTGCTAAAACACAATCAGGAAATCAGATAATGAGATTATACCAATCCCTGCCCTGGCCCCCTTGTTCCGGTTACTTGAGACTCTTCCACAATTTGGTGTAGAGTGACAGTAATTGAAGCACTTTCTCATAATCAAAAAAAAAAAAAAAAAAAGTGAGTTTAACAGTCAAGAAATCTTTTGTGTTTATGAAATTCCTGGCATAATTTAGATTAAAACTTAGTGTACAGAGGGAGCTTGAGTCTACAGTGGCTCCCTCTCCCTTTCCTGTCCCTTCCTCCACAGGCCTACCCTGATCCTTTTCCTCTCAGTTTGCTTAGATGTGTTGTCTTAGTTGGGGTTTTACTGCTGCAAACAGACACCATGCCCAAGGCAATTCTTTTAAGGACAACATTTAATTGAGGCTGGCTCACTGGTCAGAGGTTCAGTCTATTATCATTAAGGTGGGAGCATGGCGGTGTCCAGGCAGGAGTGATGCTGGCAGAGATGAGAGTACTACATCTTCATCTGAAGGCTGCTAGGAGAAGACTCACTTCCAGGCAGCTAGGAGAAGGGTATTAAAACCCACGCCCATAGTGACAAACCTACTCTGCCAAGGCCACACCTCCTGGTAGAGCCACTCCTTGGGCCAAGCATATACCAACCACCACATGTGTGTTTTCATGCATGCATGCATGCATGCGTTTCTTCTGAGGGATTTTAGGCCATTGCATCCTTAAATGGTGGGGCAAATATATTCATTTCATGTTGCATAAAGAAAATGAGCTATGTGGGCATTCCATTTAGCACTGGTGGATTAATTACCGAAGTAATGGTGAGAGACTAATTAGAAAAGCCATCCATTCGTTGATTTACCTTGAGACAGAACACCTGAACATCAGAAAATTACAACCCACGGGTAGTATGCTGTGTTGTTAACACCGGTGGTTCCATGGTTTTTGAGCTGAGTGTGAAGACAGAAATTAACTGGTATGTTCATCATTTCAAACCACATCATGCCCTGACTGTAATCAGGCAGGATTTTTTTTCAAACAGCTGAGCTTTTATATGCTAGCTTTGTGCCACAGTCTATGCTGAGACAGGGGAGTGCCATTGTATACTAATACTAGCGTGGCTATGGAGCAGCCATTTTCCTTTCCAAATTACAGTTTTGGGTGAAGTAATACTCATCTGTAGCTGATGTCACATGTACGCTTAGCACTTTTGCTGCAGGCCACCACCCTCTGTTTTCCTCCTTTTCCAACTGTGGAATCATCTAAAGATTTTTTTTTTTTTTTTTTTTTTTACTTCGAGAGATTAAAATACATCCCAATAACAACAAACTCTGACATTAGGCGTCTCTCAATAAATTCACAAACTTTAATGTCTGTTTTCAACCTGAAAAGTCTCCATTGAAAATACTCTTCAGTAGTTTCCTAATATCCCTAAGCACTGTTCTCAGACCCAACTACTGTGGATGCATTGCTTTCTAGTCCAAGTTTAGACACGATTGCCAGGAAACGTGTGTGTGTGTCAAAGGATAACCTGTAAGGATGGGTTCTACCCTTTGGCCACAAGGGTCCATCTCACAGGCTCTCGTTTTAAACTGGCAGCTACACCTCATTCAGCAACATACTGTGGCTTTGTCTATCCCAGGCTTTTGTGTGTGTATGTGTGAGTTGTATGTGCTTTGCTGAGTATGGTGGCTTTGTGTGTGCTTATGTGCGCTGAGAAAGGAAGGTGTCTGTTCCCTGACTGCCCTCTCCACAGTGCTGCACTGTGGTGGCACAGGGGAAGATTCTTCTCTTCCTTGAGGGACATTTGTGTGTCCTTTCTCATCTCCATCCACTTGCTAACTTCTTGCTTCTCAGGAAGAGCCCCATGGGGCTGTTCTCTCTGGCTTCTGCTGCCAAAGAAGCTGTGGACTTTTGCGCATTTGCTCACTGTGATTCTTAATGGAATGGAGTCGTACCTAAGAAACCTGTTTGTTTCTTGAAGGCTATTAGCTTCCTCTCAGCCTTCTCAGTCTTATTTTGTCACATCTTTTTCTACTTCTGAATTACTACTGAACACACACACACACTCACACACACACACTCATAACTTACATACATCACACTCACATATGCACATTCAAAACTCACATTCATATACACCCACACTCAGACACTCACATTCACACACATATTCACATAACACACTACATAAACTTACAACATATATACTCACATAACACATAGCATATACATACACCACATACCCACACATACATATACACACTCACGTTACATACATACACATACACACTACACAACATACTTACATACATATACACTCACATACACAATAACATGCACATATACACATACTCACATATACATATTCACACTTACATACACATACTCATATACCCATACTCCATACAACACACACACACACACACACACACACACAACACAGTTCATTTTGTGTTGGTCAACTACTCCTGGCGTAGGATTTGCCTGGGATATGGTTGCTATACCTACTGATACTACATTGAAGAAAACTAACTTTCCATTTCCTTGTGAGTATCAATGCAAATAGCTCCTTGGTTATGGATGGGACTTTATGTCCACTTCTCTTCTCTGTCCTGGAATTTTGTCTGCTCTGAACCTGTGTAGGTCTGTGCTGAATCACATCTCCATGAGATCATAAGTGTGCCAATCCTGTTGTGTTTGGACCTTGCTATTCTCTTGGAGTCATCTATCTCCTCTGCATCTTACTATCTTTCTGCCTCCTGTTCTGCATAGATCCCTGAGCCTTCAGGGGAAAGTGTGATAAAGCATCTCATTTAAGATGCTCTAAAGTCTCTCTCTGTGTAATTCCACTTGTGGGTCTCTGTGTTAGTTGCCATTGATAGCAAGAAGATTCTCTGATGAGAGTGGAGTGATGCTCTACTCTACAGTTATAGAAATATGTCATTTGGAGTCATTTACTGTTAGAGTCTTTCAGAAGAATAATAAACTGCTTTAGCAGTATCAGATATGGTTTCCATCTCACAGAGGGGACCTTGAATATAACAGTGATGGTTTCCCCTGTAACATTTGGCCACTACTGTACTGGTGTTACTGTTAATAATTAATAAATGGGGCTGCGCAGGCCGACCATCTAAGCGGGTCTGCTCTGCTTAACTCAGGCTGCCATGCTCCCGGCCTGAAGCCAAGCTCTCCATAGTGGGAAGCAGCCAGAGGCCACAGGCGTGCAACAGCTAGAAACAGCCAGCCAGAAACACCGTCTCTGCCACCCACAAGATGCCAGCATGGGAGATGGCTCTACCTATCTACCAGGCTGTCTCCACAAGGCTGGGCTGAGCCCAGACCATCCCACCATCCATGCAGTACCCGGTAGAAATGAGACTCTAATGCTTAATATTATCCAACAGCTTTATATAATTAGAAATGCTCAATAAACAAGATGCCCATACAATTAGAGTTGTAACCCAATTACTAACCTAGATATAAGTTGTTACCCGGAACTGCTCTCCATACATGTGCGGTTCTCCATGGCTCCTACATCTCTGCCTCCCTAGCTCCTCCTCTTCCTTCTCCTCTTCCTCTCCTTACTCCTCCTCTTCCTCTCCTTACTCCTCCCACCTTAACTCCTCCCAATTTGTGGGGAAAATTTCCCACTAAATACGGATATGTCTTTCAGGCAAGTCACTGTTGTAGGTAGAAGGATTTGTAGCTGGGTGATATTGATGATTCTTCTCTAGTAGACTGCAAAATACCTTTCATCACCATCAGTACTAGTCAGTAGGGGTAAAGCTTTTAGGAGTACTAGCTAAATTTCTCTATATTCAATGACATAAGTAAGTTGTTTCTGGCAATAAGGCTATGATCCAGCATCAGATTCTGGAGAGTAACTGATAGCTTTGGCGATAAGCTGTGATGTTTGAGAGGGTCTATGGAATCCCTCTTGCCAAGGACTCAATAAGGTGTAACCCATTTTTGGAAGTTTTACTTGGTGGTATACAATGTCTAGTTGGGGCATTGTCTATTTCATTATAAGGTGACTCCATTTAAATTCTACACTTTGAACAAGTACATATCCTAGACTCAGTTCTAGAAGCTTTCTACTCTAGAGTGTACAACATGCATCTTATACTTAATCACAGGGGGCTTTCTCATGTATAATGATCACTCTTTCATGTATAGTATAAAACTGTTTTTCCAAAAGAATTTTATTTTAAAGTAGCAATTGGCTCTGTAGACAAGCCACTTCCTTTCGTACACAAAACTACATTATTTTATTGTTTTTGAGACAACCTCAATCTATAGAACAGGCTAGCCTCAAGCTCTTGTTCAGCTTCTACAGAGCCTGGACTATCAGTGTAGCTCTACACAGGGCTCTGGTAAAAACTTGTCTTGGTTCATAGACGCCTCATTTGTTTATGTTTGATCTACGGCTGCTCTCGTGCTGAAATAGCAAAGTAGGTGACTCAGACTGAGAACACATGACTGGGAATCATAAAATATCTACCATCTATGCCTTTAAGAGAAACACCTTAACCTCTATTACATAGTCAGTTAAAGAAGCAATTGAATCCCAGCGCTTAGGTGCAGTTCTGTAATCCTAGTACAGAGGAGGCTGAGGCAGGAGGATAATCAAAACTTCACAGGCAGTCAGTTCTACCCAGTGAGTGGGCCAGCCCCAACTCTTTCTCTAAAACAACAACAACAAACCCAAAAGGAAGGAAGGAAGGAAAGAAGAAAGGAAGGAAGTAAAGGAGGGAGGAAGGGAGGAGAGAAAAAGGAAGGAAAGAAGAAAGGAAGGGATGGAGGGAGGGAGGAAAGAAGGAAGGAAGGAAGAAGGAAAGAAAGAAAAAGCAAATTTCTGTAAGCACAACTGCTAAGGTTTCTCTGGGACCTTTGGGTTGGCAGATGATTCCCTTTCAATAATTTTAATAAACTCTTAGCATTTCACATGTACCTTTCCATATTTCTTTGTTCTGCCTTCTTTCTTTTTGTAGCCCAGAAATCTAATTACTCAAGTGTCAACAATATAATCCTCCTGGATAGCTCTTAGCTATTGTGGTTTCTTTTTTCTTTTATACTTAAATGTTTCAATGAGCCTTCTTTGGTGATTGCTAATTTTAACCCTACCTGCTAAACATTTCTTTAAGGAATCCTCCATCTTGAATGTCTGTCATTTAAAAAACTGTCTATGAACCTACTGAGATTCCCTGCCAGTTGGTGTGTGCTGTGGCTTCTCATTAGACATTCTGTCATCTCATGTCCATCTTGTCAAAGCATCTTTCTCATAGCGCCAGTGATGGTTTATCTCTGAGATCCGGTGTTATTGACTGATTTATCTCTAAATGGTAATCTGCTTATCCTCCTAGTTTGTCCTGGAAGTTACATTAATAATTGAATACTAGACATTGGTTCAGGAAATGTAAATAGTTTTATCCTTAGAGATGAATGTGTCATTTCTTATCTTAGGGCAACTGAACCAAGTATGACATTTATTAAGGAGGTTTGGGTTTGGCTGTTGTGAGCAGGCTTCCAATTCCTCTGGCATTTTGCAGGCTTACTTGCTCAAAACTTTAGGTTTACTTTTCAGCAGCTTATATCATCTGTAATAAAGAAGAATTGTTGTTGATTGGATAGGTTGTGGTTTTGAGGAGTTTGTAAACATGAAGAACATAGTCTTGATTTAAATTCTGCAATAGTATGTAAAACCCGATGATGCTATTTTTTTTTTTCAAATAAATTAATGTGAGACTCACTTTGTGGTCAAATAGCTCTGTACGTGGGGTTTGTTTAGATGCTATGGAAATGGTCTAGTGAGGGAATGTGTTTTCTAAATCCTGTGCACGAGGCTCTGGAATCTGCTCGGGAGCATCTTTCATTATAGTCTCCTGAACACTCAGTTGGGTGTCTTCCTCAGTGTTGCATTTTCTCTGAAATGAACCATGTCTTATAACAGACCAGGGCTTCCCACCATACATGGTTAACTTAAACAAATGTGCAATTGAAAACTAGTGTTGAAAGGAAAAGAGTAAGGTGAGTGATAGGCAGTGGGATTCTGGTTTTGTGGAGGAATTCCCAAATGCAAGAATTATAAAAACGTAATACTCCAGAATCGTCCTCACACCACAGAATCTTAGATAACAGCTCACTGATACAAGGAAAATAAAATCACCAATTGCAGTGCTGTCTACATCAAAGTATCAGAAAGTGAGGTCAGGGTGTGTTGGGCACAAACTCTACTTGAGAATGTTACCTTGATGTCATTCAGGAACCCTTTGGCTTATGTATTGTTTGGGCTTCTCAGGTATTTTGTACGTTTATTATTATGCCACAGATTGTGTGTCGAGTCACTCAGTCTTTATAAGACCCACCCTCTGAAGTACTTCACACATACACAGAGCCTGGTCTCGGAGCAGATATGGATCTGAACCAAGGTCTCCTGTTGGGAGGTAGGAGAGATGATTCAAAGCCAGGCTGGTCAGCTCTGCAGGTTCTGCTACCCTTCCACTTCAGTCTTGCTCATCATGACCGATAAGAACTCAGTTGTCTTACAGTTTACCTTGTGGCTCTGTTTTTCTCCTAGTAAAACACTGTGGATGTCATATTTTAGTTCTGTATGGTTGACCTTGACTTTCTGACTGGTTTTCTCAACTTATGGAATACATAAAGGCAATGTTCAAGGTTGTAACATTCTTCTTGTCTTTTGTTTTCCCAGCCACAAGGCTTCAGCCTGTCTTGACATGGCTGGGACATGATTGTTCAGTGAAGACCAGTTCTTTCCCGTATGAGCTCCCTCAGGATAAGGCGTCTGCTTTGCTTCTTTTTTTCCCCTTGTCTCTACAGTACAAGGCTAGCCAAGAGTTCTGTGTCCCCTCTCTGACTTATTACCCGGAGGTGCAAGGCAGTGAGCTGCTCAATCTTTCTCCAATGAGACTCAGATGCCAGGTGCTCTTGTGAGAACTGGATGCATTCTTACGTCGGGGAAAGTCATTTGCTTTTCCTCTCAAGTACACAATTATCCAGTCACCATTGAAAATCGGCAGATGCTGGGAGACAGTACATTTGACTGGGGGTGTCATATAAATCTAATGTTCCTATCTGTAATGTGGAAACACGGTCCTCAAAAAAGGAGCATCTGGGGTTAGGGGAGAAGCTTAGTTGGAAGCACACTTACCTTGCAGTTGCAAAGCCCTAGTTTGTTTCCCACCACTACCTAATACAGGCATCTTGTTTCACTCTTGTAATCCCAGCACTCGGGAGGTGGAGGCAGGAGGATCAGACATTTAAGGTCATGCTAGGCTGTAGATCCAGAGTTGAAGGCCAGCCAGAGATACATCCGATGCTGCCAAAACAACTACAACAACATTTGTGGAAGATTTAGTGGTGAAACATTCTGTTTGTGTCTTATTTGTAGACTTCAGGCGGTTGAAGAGAATCTAAGATTACCTCATGGCTTCCTCTCACGATCCAGCATGCTTCCAAGAGTAGAGCATCAGTGAATGCTAGCGCGTTTTAAAACATGCTCACGTTTGCCCTATCAGGAATGCGGTTTTTATTTAAAATCTTTTGATCTACTGAAGTCAGAGTTTCTATTTTCTAGAACATGGAAGAAGGTATTCCTAGACACACATGGGTGACTTTAGCTCCACGCTCTTTTCTCTGCTCAATTCTCCCACAAAATCAAGGCACAGACATTAGAAAACATTCAAGGACTATTGATAATTTATGAATTTCGTTCTGTTGCAGAAGACAGGTGTTTCCGTGAGATAAGGGACACCGTAGACACGAATTGAAGCACAGGCAAGGAGCCCTGCCAGGTAAGTGGTTATCTGTGGTCGCCAGAGAGAGCAGCATCAGTGCCTGATGGGACCGCTGACCTTGGCCTATGTATCATTATCACACCGGGGGACAGAAGCTAATATCTCCATTCTTTTGAACGCACAGCAAGGAAAGGAGGCTCACCCCAGTGGGAAAGAATTGTCTGTGTCAGTGGAGCCCTCAGCAGAGGAACAGGGGCAGAGAAAGGGATGGAAAATGGGGAGGGAAGAAGGAAGAAGGGAAGAAGAGAGACAGATAAACAGACAGACACATAGAGAAAAAGGAGGGATGGAGAGAGAGGGACAGGGAGGGGGTTTGGTTTCTTATATGCATTCTTTCTTCTTGTGAGTTCGTTGTATTTTTACTGACGAGGGAAAATGGCTTTGGGCTCTCATCCTTATCAGAAAGCTCAGATTCACAGAAGCTATTCCAGTCCACAAGACTTCCAAGGGCATAGTTTTTCCATATAAGGGAGTTGAGCAAGGCTGCAGACCATGGACAATCTGAGCTAGCATCTCTCCGGCTGTGATTGCAGCCTGATTAGGGAGGCCGAGGTGAGTGATGTGACCTTAGAGAGATGAGTGCTTTCTTCTCACCCTGACCTTACTACAGCACTCCCTGATTTCTGGCCTGGGGTTTCTAGAGCAGCTTCAAGATTCTCTGAGATAATAAGACACAGCTGCTTGGGAGCCGGTGTGGAGATCATACTTAGTCCATGGCTATGCTAGGTAGGTCAAGGGCAACAGTACCAGAGGCTGTATTTCCATGAAGTTGTTGACACCTGTAACATGTTAGGGCATCCCGACAAAGAACTACGTACTTAGAGTCTCAAACCATAGCACCAGGTCATCTCAGCCTGGAGGATGATGGCCCCAGAAGGTATTCCAGGGTGGGTTCGCTCTGAGGCTTGGGATCTCACCGTACCCACTCATCTAGTTTCCACTGGCCTGCTCACAGTCTTGTGTTCCTCCGCCTTTGGACTCTCAATTTGCTCCAATTTCTGAACTACATATCCTCCCTGTGTTCAGACGTCCCTGTCTGGCTACAACAATGGATTAGGGGACCCACCTACTCTATATGACTTCATGTTGATTAATTGTATCTACAGTAAACCCTGCTTCCACATAGGGCTATGCTGTGTGGAGGGAGTAGAATTCACATACGGATTTGGAGGGGAAACAATGTAACTCATACTGCTATTCAATCCTTTGGTGATTGGATTGTTCACCAGCAGGTGAGGGCAGGAAAGCAGTGGTGGGCTGGCAGGATGCTTAATGTTTTCAGACAAAGAATCTGGACGTGGCAAAGTGAAGTGTAAAGGGGGAAGCTGGAAGATCCCAGCTCATTCATTAGAACGGTCATTGCTTTGAAGACGCTGACAGCGTCTGACATGAAATATGGTGTAAGGGTCAAAGAGGATCTAGCCTCCAGTGGCATGCAGATTTCAATTTCTCAGACAACATTTCTCAAGTCCTTGGCCTAGTGCCTTCGGGAATATGGGGTGCTTCTCTGAAAGACTCGATTCTTTCCATGCTCTTCAATATGGTGGGGATGGAATGGGACCCATTCCTGTCAGAGTCCCTTCTCGCTAATAACTGATGTTACAGTGTTTTAAAAAATACCTTTGGGGGAATGGGGTGAAGAGGTGATTAAGAGTACTTGCTGCAAGAGGACCCCAATTCAAATTCCCAGTACCCACAAAAAAAGCTAGATGGGACCACATGTGCCTTTCAGAATTCAGGGTTGGAGACAGGAGAATCCTGGGAGCTTGCTGTTTAGCTAGCTTAGCAGAAATGAAAAGCTTCCAGTTCACTGAGAGACACTCTCTCTAAAAAGAAAGTGGAGAGCAGTGGAGGAAAGCAGCTGACGTCAGCCCTCCTCAACAGATGCCATGGCAGAGAGGAATTCAGGCAAGCCCTGTGCCTAGCCAGACTCTTTTGTGTGTATCTCAGTTCTCTATGAAGCCTCATGGGACCTCATGGTCCAGGGACAATGAAAACCGGGCTCTGAGCTTAAGGAATCTGGGAAATGTAAGTGATTTTTATATTTAGGCTAATGATATATCTCCAGGGTATCATGCTATTTATGCAAAGATGTTTGAAAATCTGGAAGAAAAATTGAAATCCTAAACACTTCAATCTAGCAATCACAGTCTCAAAATCATGACCTTTTTTTTTTTTTTCCATTAATTTGTGTGTGTGTTCTTAAATGCACAAATACAACCGTCTCGATTTGTATAACAATACTAGGATGTATGTTTTCAGAGTTGACAAATTGCCATGCCCTTGCCAGAGGAAGACTGTTTCTCCCACTTTCACAATCCCTTAGTTGCCTGCCATTCTTTGACTGGGGTTGAGGCCTCATGAGCCTTGGCCTAGATGTGGGAGGCCTGGGAGGGGGTGCTATAATGGGAGCATCAGGCAGACTCCCCAGGCTAGACCCTAGAAAAACGTTTGCAGAATCTTGAGTTTGCTCAAGTTTTAATGACTTCCCAAGGGCTCCCAGGAGGCAAGCAGTAACTAAATCTTGCACAGTCCATATTTGGGTGTCAATCTTTGAGCAACATAGACTTGAGCACTTAAAAAAATGTTCATGATGAGATAAGAATTCACTTGAGACCAGTTTTAAGTGAGACTAGGTTTAGATGACATTGCTGGTCTGTTGTCACACAAAGATGAGTTTAAAATTCTGACTTTCATTTCCATTTGGAGTGTGAGGAAAATATAGGCCTCCTTCCTTCCTTCCTTCCTTCCTTCCTTCCTTCTTGTTTGTTTTTCTGTCTTTCTCTATTTATCTATTTATTTACTAGATGGAGATTTAACATGTTGTGACAGAATGTCCTGGTCCTCTACCAAGTATGTAGACTTGTCCCCCTGAGGCGTGTCTGTTAGGCAGTGACTCACATTCTAGTCGTTTGATGGGACTTCCCCTTTGGAATATTCTCTTTTTTTCTTTTCACCAAATATTTCCAGACCCTGCCAGCTGAGTTAGATGTTCAGCGATGATGATCTGACTGCACAGCCTCGTGTGTACCCGCTGACACGTGGCAGCCAGTCTCAGCGGTCAGAGGAGTGTGATGCCCGTCTGGTTCAAGACTAACTTCCACCCTGGACACAATCCTTTGAACACAGTGGGCCTTTGGCCGATTCTATCCAGGAAGAGTCGCTTGTTGGTGGATATGGTGATAATGACAGTGAAATTCAATTGCTGGATCCCAGAGGACTGTGGTGAATGATAATAAATTGGGAAACATGAGCTTTGGAGAGTGCATAGCAAGTATAACGGGAGACTGAAAAACAAGCAAACGAATGCTAAGCATTCCTTTATTACAGATGCTACAGTTTCCCCCACCAGAAATTACTTCACCAACTGATCGTTTGTTCTGGTCATAAAAGAATATGCCTGAGATGTAGCCAAGATATTTTATCTTAATTGCATGATATTATGTGGCTCCTACAACACACCTGTCCTCTGGGCAATGGTACTTAAGGGAGGAAGCAGGCTTGGGAGAGCCTCCCAAGAACATGACATTGATCCACTGGAGTTGACACGGGCTCACCGCCTGTGGCCTTGGGTCATCATCCCCAGTGGAGGTTTGAATGGGGGATAGCCTCAGAAGGTATGGCTAGCACTTAATTACTGACGCCTGTCACAGAAGGCAAGGCTCGCATTGTCTCATTAATTAAAATCAGCTTTCCTAGCACCAGATCTCTTCTCATTCCTAACATAACCACCCCGACCGAATTGCTTGCTTAAGGCAACAGTTATGGCTTCTGCGGGTTGTGACTTCCGCCCATGAGTGACATCCTAGAAAGCCAGTCTGGCTGAAGAGCTGCCGACTTTTGTCTAGACTTGCAGACTTTGGTAACATTTCTTCCATAGTGTCATTCCAGCATGAACAGCAGGAAAAAGACAGCAAGGTAGCCTAGATCCGCTAGCCATAGACTCTGGTCCATCCACAGACAGCTTGAAAGGTAGGATGTGTCCAAGCCCTTGGGAATAATAAGGTTAAAGAAACAGCACTGGGTCAGAGGTCAATCTTGATGAAAGGAAGGAAGGACTAAGGCCAATAAGCTGCTACAGGCGAGCTGGGGGTTTACAGAAGGGCAGCCATTATTAGCCCCCTTCACTGTCTTTTCCCGTTTGTCAGGATTCCAATATCCAAGTAGATGAATTAAAACTAGTGAATGAAGGAACCACACAAGAAGATGACTAAGCAAATTTTCTGAATTTGCTGGACGGGGCATTTTCCATGTGTGCCTGTGTGGTCTTCAGGAGGCTCTACACTCCCCATTCCTTGCTGAGAGAATTACCTCCTCCTCTCAACACTTCGGAAATGACTGTAAACCAAGATTCGTTGGGCTGACTTCGGGACCGCACCAGGATGTCAACCCCCTTTCTGAGGTGGGCATAGTAGAACCTCTTAGGAGTTGAACTGCTAGCAGTAGCATCGGCTGTGCTGGAGCTCAGTAGGGTGAGCACAGGAAGTTTGGGGCCACTCTGCTCAGCCATGCACCCAGAGCATTGGAGGTGGGGGTGGGGGAGCAGAGACTGAGACTGGAGCAAGCCAGGGACGGCTGTGGTTCTGCGTGACTCTACTTCCCGCTTCTGAGCCAGACCATTGTGCTTTATTTAGAGATCCCTCTGGATCACCCCAGCGATTTTCCGGTTTTGCTCAGCTGCTGCTTTTGTGATGTATTCTCTTCCTTACTGTTCACCCCGTTAGCATTAATCCGGTAGCTTTGGTAATTCGAGAGCCGCTAAATGCGAGAGCCGCTAAAGTGTAGGACGAGGGGTTAGAGCTGGCCTAGCAGTGAGTCATTGTAGAATGGCTAACTTCTTTCAAAGAATGAGCCACTGTTTCTTTCTCATTGGCCTTGCCCTAGCTCCTGTGGTGGGTCCTTCCGTAAGCCCCTTGTTCTCCTGTTGCAGCACAGTGTCCTAAATCCTTCCCTACTTCCATTGTGGTTCACCCCCGTGCCAGTGCCTTTTCCATGACCTTGTTCCCAAGAGTTTGGAAACATCCTAAGCTATTCACATTATTTAATCAGACCCAGTGTGCTGGCACGAGGTGGCTCTCTGCTTCAGCATTAGCCAAGATTAGGGGAGGATATTCTCATTACAATGAGAGGGAACTCTCAGGACCCAGAAAAGAGGATTTCACTGTCCCTCTGTTTCCTGTGAAACATAATTCTGGAAAGTATTCATATTTTGCCTGTACTGCTTCCTGCCCCTGGTAGAAAAGAGATTTCATCAAGCACCCCAGTGGTTCAGAGCCTGCACAGGGTGGCTGGCTAGAAAGTAGGGCACACAGAAAGGATCCAAGCCATTCAGGAGCCTGCACTGGGTAGCTAGCTAGAAAGGGGGCCACCCAGAAAGGGTTTACACACACATCGCAACAGAGCTCGGGGGGGGGGGGGGGGGGGAGGGTGCGGGGGGGGGCCTCTCCACAGGCAGGCAGTGACTGTCCCTCAGTGCAGCAGCCTGTGGATATGCCAAGTCTAATTTGTTAACACAAGAAGGGCAGAGATATTGCCAACTGTTTTCAAATGGGCGAGCTAGTGTAGTCTCTTATGGAAAGGAAGACTCAAGACTTTATCTCCTAAACCTTTGGTCTCTATCTTCCAAAGAGAGCACAGGATGTGGCTGGTGTTAAGAACAATAGTCACCATTAACATTTGCAGGATAGAATCAGACTGTCAGGTGTTTGGGTCAGCAAGACACAAAGTCAACAAGCCCTGCACTAGGTTTTCAGTGAGTACTGTCTTTGAGAATATTGGGGGTTCTATGATTCCATAACTTCATTACTAATTTTATAAATGTTAAGCCTCAACGATTAGACAGTTGGGTAGTGACAGAACTGTGTAGATACAAGTTTGCCTCTAACTGGCCCCATCAGAATGAGTTGAACTCGGTACTAGGTTCTGTGCAAAGATAATGAATCAGAGTCTCCTAAACACAGAGACAGACATTAGACTCAGACAGCTGGGAGCTGTGTAAGCTTGTCAAGGCTGTTTGCAGGTTCAAATGCAGTAACTCTTAGTGAAGTCTATGCTAAGAAAATCTCTTTTAATTTTAGAATCACTTTAGATTTTCATGTAAGCTTCAAAATCATATGGAGAGGTTTCATCTGCTTCTGCTCATATGAATCCTTTTAATATTGGCATCTTATAAACTATGTACATTTTTCAAAATTACGAAAGTAAGTGACGAACTGCTATGAACTAAACCCCAGACTTTTCCAGATTGCATCACTGTTTCCTTCCAGGACCGGACACTGTTTCAGACTGTAATCCAAAGTGCCTCCAGTCATACATTAGAGTCTAGTGGTAACATACATGCCCTGTACCAAGGCTGTAGACATACTGAACAATGTAATACTATACTCTGTACTATACTGATAAAGTGATGGCACTCTTGTTTACATGTATAGCAAATGGTATGTACAAAACTGTTTATACCAGTATTTTTCAACAGAAGCAAAAGAATATGTAAATACATTTTGATATATATATTAATATATGTGTAAAATATTTGAATTATTTCTATCCCTGTTAGCCCTAGCCCTAATCCTAACCCTAACCCTAATCCTAACCCAGCCCTAGCCCTAGCCCTAACCCTAACCCTAGCCCTAGCCCTAGCCCTAGCCCTAGCCCTAGCCCTAGCCCTAGCCCTAACCCTAACCCTAACCCTAACTGTAATCCCACTGACTCCCTTTGATTCAACTTCCAGAGACAGGAACAACCCGGGAGCCAGATGGAGCCCTGTGGTCTTTCCTACCCTAGTGCTTTAGTTATTTGAGGAATGCCAGAAGACATGTAACCAATTAGTGGCTGGGACCAGATTAGTGTCAGGATAATCCTGCCTCCCTCCTGGGAGTTCCCTTGTTGTCTGCAGTTGAAAATCCCTTGCAGAGAGCCCCACCAAACTCCAGAAAACACACAGCTGAGTGGAGTTTCCGCTTCTCCAAGACTCCAGCTTCCAGATGCCCAGCCTATCACTTCCGAATACAAACCTCACTTTAATTTGCCTTTCTCTGAAGGTCTTACATTAAACACAATGGCATCTGATTTGCTAATTTTCCTTAAGTGGCTGATAGAGGAGAGACATTTTACTGAGATTTTGAGATGGTGATGAGTTACACAGGCAAATGCATCCTGGGAGAATTACAGGGGTCTGTGACCTACAGTTCTCCATTACAGACATTTCAAGTACACATAGAAATGGTATAGTAGCAGGAACACAGGGACCTCACACATCACCAGACTCACGCAGTGCAACCAGAGTAGTACAGAAGCAGGAACAGCAGGGCTCTCTCGCGTCGCCATCAGATTAACATATGTTAATTTGAAATATTTACTCTTTATTCCTCATCACATTCCTTTAAAGACATATGCTAGACATCATTTTACTTCAAAATGCTTGTGATGGCTAAACTCAGCTGTCAACTTGACCACACGTAGAATCAACTGAAGCCCAAGCAGCTGGGTATCCCCGTTGGGCATCCCTGTGAGGGTTTATTCTGTTGAGTGGACCATTTGAGGAAGAACCACCCCAAGTCTGGGCCACACTTTCACGTGAAAGAAGAAAGCTTTTGATTTTTGTCTGCTTGCTCACACTCTTTCTTCAGACACACCAGAAGAGGGCATCAGACCCCACTACAGATGGTTGTGAGCCATCATGTGGTTGCTGGGAATTGAACTCAGGACCTCTGGAGGAGCATTCAGTGCTCTTAACCGCTGAGCTATCTCTCCAGCCCTGCTTGCCCACATTCCCAATGGCAAATCCACCCGTCTTGTTGCTGAAGCAATTCTTCAATGGTTCAGAACCTACTTCCTTGAGATTCCAATGTAGACTGAAGACCAACAGCTCTCTAGAACTCCAGCATCAGATCGCGACCGCTAAAACATCTAGTTTCCTGGACTGAACAATTACCAAATGCGTAGCCTTTCCTTCAGGAGACAGCCATTGTTGAACTACCGAGATAACACCAGGCTTTTCTCCTCCTGAGCTATTTAGATTTGGAGGCAGATTAACCCATGTGACCAACTGATGAACTACAAGGCTGCAACCCTGGGAGAAGCCCAGTCACTGTCCGTGACAAGCTTCACCTAGCATTTCTCTAGCACTTCATCTGGTAGCAGGGTAGGGGATGGAGGGCTCCAGGGCCACATGCTCTTGACTTGAATAGACAGAACTTCAATTCTAGCCCTTCTACCTCTGAGCTCTGGCTTTCTCTAACCAAGTCTCTGGTTTTTCATCTATAAATTCTGTGTATGTCCAGGCCGGTCTGAATTAATGAAATGAAGAAAATAAGGATTTCAACCCCAGTGAGACTCCAGGGCTGGAAATGGGAAAACTGGCCAAGAAGCACATGCTCTTGAAGGATGCATCCTACCTCTGACCTGTCAGTGGCACAAAGAAGCTGTGCTTCATCATGGATGTGGCTGAGCTGTGGGAGAGGTTTGCTTCATCAATGCAAAGGAAGGACAATGTGCCACGGAGAGGATGGTAAATCTTTTCCTCCAGTCTCTAGAGATTCTAGTTCCTGCTGCCTGCTTTTTAGAGCCCCTTTAACCTGATTGCCAAGGAGGCAGAGGCTCCCACTTGCCCCGGGGAATTGTACTTTGTGCTAGTTTCCAGACAGGGAAGAAGGTTGGATGTCACATGACAATTGAAGGTCATTTTGATTGGTTTTGATAATGTCCTGGACTATAATTTAGTTAATATTTTCTTTAAATTCACTTACTTGGTTTACTTAAAATGTTACTGAACTAGCCAAGGCAGTGGCAAACAAACAAACCCATGTATCCAAGTGACAACAAACAATCAAAGGGTTGTTTGTCATTTTATAAAATCCAGGGAGTGAGATGACTTTCAGGATAGCTTTTCTGGAAGATAGACCATAGCACTTTGGTTCTTGTTCCCTCTGCCCTGTAATGCCACTGTTTACAAATGGTGGCTCTGAGTGGATGCTCCAAGAAGGTCACTGAAAGGCTCCTGTCGGGCTTGCAGGTGCTCTACCAATAGGTGGCTAACGTGTTTTCTATGCACACCTCACTGGTGCAGCTTGGTGATGAGTTCCTCCTCCTCTGACCAGGGCAGAGCTTGGTGATGAGTTCCTCCTCCCTCTGACTAGGGCAGAAAGCCATGTGAAACACAGGGGTAGCTGCTCATCTCAACTGCCCCTGCGAGTGTCTTGCAAAATGGAAGACTAATGTTAGTCTCTATGTAACCATCAACAAATATGAGAACAATGCATTGGATTTTAGATGGATGTTTCTGCTGCCAAACATTCAAGGTCTTAGGTTTATTTAGTCAGAAAGCAAAATCGAAAGGGGGGAGGGGAGAGACCAGGGCGCACAGTGATTTGTGAACTGAGAGGGAGATGTCAGGAAAATAGTAAGACTCTTAAAGACCTACCAGGCTGCGCTCCTCATGCACTGACAATAGACAGGAGTCTTTATCATTCCCAACACCGGTTATTGGCAAGGCTGAGTAGATTAACTACGCTGCAGGAGGTAAGTGGTAGAAACTACCCAGGTCTCCTACCCAAGTGCTTAGAGGCATAAGTAGTGTCCCTGACTGTTGTGGATAGCTTCAGCCTTGTATTTTGATCCTTGTTCCCAGTGGATAGCCCCAGCCTTGTATTTTGATGTAGGCAGCTGAATTAAGATGGTGCTAGTTCCCGACAGGGCCAGCTCAGCTTCCTGTGTAAACAAACCTGTTGCGCATGTCGGCCTCGAGCCCCTCCTGAGAGGGCTTATGCTAATGAGGCATGAGCCCTAACCAATCCTGAGAGAACAGGCCGCCTGGCCCGCCCCCTTGGAAGGGTATATAAGCAGTGCATTTCTGCTGCTTGGGGTTCCCCATCGATGAATGAAGATTGTTCCCGGAATAAAGCTGTCAGAGAAGGATCCAGCCATGTCGTGTCTTACTTGCCTGCGAGGCGGACACGACATTTTGATCCTAGTTCCACCCCCTGAGAGGGGCTCCAGAGGAGGATTGAATCAATGTTGTGGATAGCCTCAGCCTTGTATTTTGATCCTAGTTCCCAGTGGATAGCCCAGGCTTGTATTTTGATCCTAGTTCCACCCTTCTGGGAGGGGCTGCAGAGGATGATTGAATCTGTACACAGACGACATCTTGTAAACCTTCTGTCCAATTAAAACCTGTAAAATAAAGACTAGAGCCAGAGATTGGGCAGTAGAAGGGAGGCGGAGAAGAAGGCTTAGGGGAGGAGAGAGCGAGAGGAATTCTATATAAAAGGCAGAGCAGAGGCAGAAGAGGAGTTGTCCGGAGATGCAGAAAGAGAAGCAGAGGGAGAAGCAGGAGGAAGCTGAAGCAGAAGGAAGCTGAAGCAGAAGGAAGCTGGCGGTAGAAGGAAGCCGACGTCGGAGCTGGACAACCATGCGGCCTGATAAAACCCCGAGTTATAAGGGATCTCATAGCCGGGGATTAGAGTAGTGTAGTGGTAAATCTGCCCAATCCAGGCGTGCAATTTATATCATAATTATTGAGTTGTGTTTTCCTTTACTGGTCTCCTTCGGGTAGGAGATCTTACAGCAGCAAATTTGGGGGTTAAACAATATCTTCTACTACACCTGACCTTGGTCCCTGAGTGATCAGGCTGTGAGATTTGGTAGGCAGCATGTGGCCAGATAGACTTTCTGATCTACCAGATGAGATGGACGTGTCTGCCTGCCCCCAGAGCAAGTCCTCTTGGTAACGAGCTGAAGAATGGACAGGAGCTCAGCTGATTAGGACAGAAGGTGTGGGCTACCGAGGCCTAGTAGTACCAAAGGTCCTCCGTATTTGCTGCCACTTTCCCAGTGGTGTCTTTGATGGAAGACACTTTGGCCTTGCTAGGGACACTGTTCTACACAATGCAGGATGCAGAGTAGCATCCTGGTTTCTGTCCCCCAGATGCTAGTATGTACATCCGTCTCCCTTACTTGGTGCATCCAAAAGGTTTCTCTATACACTGCCCTTCTCTAGGGGTAAAATTAGAAATTCACGGGTTCTGATATGGATCAGTTCTTGCAGTCTCTCAAGTCTTCAACCTTCTAAATCTCGCGATCTAAAAGAGAGAGAAGAAAAGGAAGCTAAGCTTCCTTGGCGCCTTATCGCTTGATTAATTTTTGATATGGTGGAGCGTGGCTGTGGAAGAGAGAACTTGGAAAGTATGCAGAGAATCCCTGAGCGGATTTTACCTACTGCATGCACAATGCCGGAGTCTTTCTCTGTGGAATCAGCTTCATGTTTTGCACCATGCTGCCCCGCAGCGGCCACTCGGCCTCACTACAAGGGAGACGGTGTAGGTGTAATAGCCTTTTCCCTGGAGCCTGCTGAGCAAGTCCTCAGGCTGTGCAGAAACTCCCTGGAGCTTTGCCATTTCCTTCCTGAGTCCACAGCTCCATCTTCTCACCGCCTCTGCAAAGGAAACTCAAAGCTACCCCTTTTAAAACAGAAAGCATCCTGTGGCTAGAATGATCTGTCAATCAAACAGCACTGCTCCCACAGATGTCGCACCTCTAACCACAAGATGATGATGCGCTAGTGGTGCGCTGATAATTCTTCGCTGGATGGCTTCGCTACATAGCTCTTTGGCTAATGCCTTCTTATGCCCTCTGCCACGCGTGAACCCCAGCGGGACGGGAAAAGTGCTACAAATGCTTCTGCTTGTCACCCAAAGAGCTTAAGCAAGTCTACTTAACTTCTGGAAGAGCCTAGAGCTGTGCCACTGTCGTTGGATGATGCTCTAGGCTCCCTAAGGCTGAGATGCCTTTAAGGACAGCCTTAGAGGAAGACAGAGGCCAAAAAAGTGTGGGCAGTCCTGTTAACTCTTGTCTCCTAGAATAAATTTTAAAACCACCTTCAATGTGGACGGACACACACACACACACAAAAGTCTCACTAAATAAAAGTATCAACCAACCATTCAAGACACACAGTGGATTATTAGTAAGACCTTTTTTTACCCCACCAAGTGTCCCCTACTTCTCAGAAGCAAAATTTTACTTAAGGCATGTAAACCTGAATTTAATTTTAGCAACAAATTAAAACAATTTAACAGTTTAATTCTAGATGAGAGCAGTTCAAGTAACTGAGCTATAGAAGCAGGTCTGTCCACCTGCCCTTCCAAAGATGAGCAAGAAATAAAGGCTTGGTGCAGGGGTGGGGTGGGTGAAGGGGTGAGGGCTTCAGATGTAGCAACAGCTTTCCAGAACCTGCTCAAGTCACTCCTGTATGCATGCGCTTGGACTAGGTTTCTCCAGACGGCAGGCTTCAAGGAATAAATAGCTCTTCTCCCCCTGTTTCTTAAAACCAAACACTCCATTAATGCTGTCAGGAATCAGAAGCCTTTCTGCCTCACAATTCTTTTCTCTGCCGGAGTAGTTTCCAGACTGTCTTTTACAGGCATTAGGCGCTTCAGAAATGGAAAGGATTACACTTTTCAGTGAGATACGGCTCATGGCACCGTTTGTTTAGATATATTTATTTTTATTGATTTTCCCTTCTGAGTTTTAATTGCTCTGACTCTGAAGTCCAAGGCTAACATGAGTCTGAACTCCTCAAGTCTGGTAATAGTGTAAAGGCAATGTCTATAGACACACATGATAAGCCAGGCTGAATGGCTACCTCTGCCTTATGGGTCAAGTCTCCCTTGGGGGTGGGGGGGCACTGGCCTGAGGCATCTTGAGGGTCTAAACCATATTAGAAACTCAGGAGACACAAACAGACCTAATGGCCCCGGGAGCTACTCTGTGCTGAAAGATGGAGAGGGCTGTGGAAGAGTTCCATAACAGACTATTGAATCTGTTTCTCTAAAACCTTATGAGTACTTATGAGGAAAACATGATATTTGAATCCATAGATACATCTTGTTCACCGTGATGAAGGTCAAACTGGGCCAGATTTACCTGTTTCCTCAAATGGTTGCTATTTCTTTGTAGTGGAAGCATTCCAAATCTCTCTCTCTCTCTCTCTCTCTCTCTCTCTCTCTCTCTCTCTCTCTGTGTGTGTGTGTGTGTGTGTGTTTTGTGTGTGTGTGTACATGTGAGAGAGCATGTTTGTGGCTAGAGGGCATGTTTACTTTCTTTAAGACAAGTCCACCATTGGCCTTGAGTTCAACAATTAGATTAGGTTTGCTGTCCAGCAGGCTCCTGTGTCAGCCTCATCGGTGTTGGTGTTGGGCTGACCGTGTGTACCACTACATCCAGCATTTTTATAAGTCCTGGGGATCTAACTCAGGTCTCTGAACTTTCAAAGCAAGCATTTTTCTCACTGAGCTATTGTCCCACCCCTCTTCTGGCTATTTTAAGGTAATGTGTTTTCCTTACTATATAAAATACCTCCCTGGTACTTGATACCCAGTGGCCTTTTTTTTTTTTTTCTTTTCCCAGAACTTTAGCATCCCTTCATTGGAGGAGCAAGATGAGCCAAAAATGATGATTGTGCATCTCTGGTTCATATAATCTGATGGTTGTGTTAACAGCCCTAACCAATCCTGAGAGAACAGGCCGCCTGGCCCGCCCCCTTGGAAGGGTATATAAGCAGTGCATTTCTGCTGCTTGGGGTTCCCCATCGATGAATGAAGATTGTTCCCGGAATAAAGCTGTCAGAGAAGGATCCAGCCATGTCGTGTCTTACTTGCCTGCCGAGGCGGACACGACATTTTGATCCTAGTTCCACCCCCCTGAGAGGGGCTCCAGAGGAGGATTGAATCAATGTTGTGGATAGCCTCAGCCTTGTATTTTGATCCTAGTTCCCAGTGGATAGCCCCAGGCTTGTATTTTGATCCTAGTTCCACCCTTCTGGGAGGGGCTGCAGAGGATGATTGAATCTGTACACAGACGACATCTTGTAAACCTTCTGTCCAATTAAAACCTGTAAAATAAAGACTAGAGCCAGAGATTGGGCAGTAGAAGGGGGGGCGGAGAAGAAGGCTTAGGGGAGGAGAGAGCGAGAGGAATTCTATATAAAAGGCAGAGCAGAGGCAGAAGAGGAGTTGTCCGGAGATGCAGAAAGAGAAGCAGAGGGAGAAGCAGGAGGAAGCTGAAGCAGAAGGAAGCTGAAGCAGAAGGAAGCTGGCGGTAGAAGGAAGCCGACGTCGGAGCTGGACAACCATGCGGCCTGATAAAACCCCGAGTTATAAGGGATCTCATAGCCGGGGATTAGAGTAGTGTAGTGGTAAATCTGCCCAATCCAGGCGTGCAATTTATATCATAATTATTGAGTTGTGTTTTCCTTTACTGGTCTCCTTCGGGTAGGAGATCTTACAGCAGCAAATTTGGGGGTTAAACAATATCTTCTACTACACCTGACCTTGGTCCCTGAGTGATCAGGCTGTGAGATTTGGTAGGCAGCATGTGGCCAGATAGACTTTCTGATCTACCAGATGAGATGGACGTGTCTGCCTGCCCCCAGAGCAAGTCCTCTTGGTAACGAGCTGAAGAATGGACAGGAGCTCAGCTGATTAGGACAGAAGGTGTGGGCTACCGAGGCCTAGTAGTACCAAAGGTCCTCCGTATTTGCTGCCACTTTCCCAGTGGTGTCTTTGATGGAAGACACTTTGGCCTTGCTAGGGACACTGTTCTACACAATGCAGGATGCAGAGTAGCATCCTGGTTTCTGTCCCCCAGATGCTAGTATGTACATCCGTCTCCCTTACTTGGTGCATCCAAAAGGTTTCTCTATACACTGCCCTTCTCTAGGGGTAAAATTAGAAATTCACGGGTTCTGATATGGATCAGTTCTTGCAGTCTCTCAAGTCTTCAACCTTCTAAATCTCGCGATCTAAAAGAGAGAGAAGAAAAGGAAGCTAAGCTTCCTTGGCGCCTTATCGCTTGATTAATTTTTGATATGGTGGAGCGTGGCTGTGGAAGAGAGAACTTGGAAAGTATGCAGAGAATCCCTGAGCGGATTTTACCTACTGCATGCACAATGCCGGAGTCTTTCTCTGTGGGAATCAGCTTCATGTTTTGCACCATGCTGCCCCGCAGCGGCCACTCGGCCTCACTACAAGGGAGACGGTGTAGGTGTAATAGCCTTTTCCCTGGAGCCTGCTGAGCAAGTCCTCAGGCTGTGCAGAAACTCCCTGGAGCTTTGCCATTTCCTTCCTGAGTCCCACAGCTCCATCTTCTCACCGCCTCTGCAAAGGAAACTCAAAGCTACCCCTTTTAAAACAGAAAGCATCCTGTGGCTAGAATGATCTGTCAATCAAACAGCACTGCTCCCACAGATGTCGCACCTCTAACCACAAGATGATGATGCGCTAGTGGTGCGCTGATAATTCTTCGCTGGATGGCTTCGCTACATAGCTCTTTGGCTAATGCCTTCTTATGCCCTCTGCCACGCGTGAACCCCAGCGGGACGGGAAAAGTGCTACAAATGCTTCTGCTTGTCACCCAAAGAGCTTAAGCAAGTCTACTTAACTTCTGGAAGAGCCTAGAGCTGTGCCACTGTCGTTGGATGATGCTCTAGGCTCCCTAAGGCTGAGATGCCTTTAAGGACAGCCTTAGAGGAAGACAGAGGCCAAAAAAGTGTGGGCAGTCCTGTTAACTCTTGTCTCCTAGAATAAATTTTAAAACCACCTTCAATGTGGACGGACACACACACACACACAAAAGTCTCACTAAATAAAAGTATCAACCAACCATTCAAGACACACAGTGGATTATTAGTAAGACCTTTTTTTACCCCCACCAAGTGTCCCCTACTTCTCAGAAGCAAAATTTTACTTAAGGCATGTAAACCTGAATTTAATTTTAGCAACAAATTAAAACAATTTAACAGTTTAATTCTAGATGAGAGCAGTTCAAGTAACTGAGCTATAGAAGCAGGTCTGTCCACCTGCCCTTCCAAAGATGAGCAAGAAATAAAGGCTTGGTGCAGGGGTGGGGTGGGTGAAGGGGTGAGGGCTTCAGATGTAGCAACAGCTTTCCAGAACCTGCTCAAGTCACTCCTGTATGCATGCGCTTGGACTAGGTTTCTCCAGACGGCAGGCTTCAAGGAATAAATAGCTCTTCTCCCCCTGTTTCTTAAAACCAAACACTCCATTAATGCTGTCAGGAATCAGAAGCCTTTCTGCCTCACAATTCTTTTCTCTGCCGGAGTAGTTTCCAGACTGTCTTTTACAGGCATTAGGCGCTTCAGAAATGGAAAGGATTACACTTTTCAGTGAGATACGGGCTCATGGCACCGTTTGTTTAGATATATTTATTTTTATTGATTTTCCCTTCTGAGTTTTAATTGCTCTGACTCTGAAGTCCAAGGCTAACATGAGTCTGAACTCCTCAAGTCTGGTAATAGTGTAAAGGCAATGTCTATAGACACACATGATAAGCCAGGCTGAATGGCTACCTCTGCCTTATGGGTCAAGTCTCCCTTGGGGGTGGGGGGGCACTGGCCTGAGGCATCTTGAGGGTCTAAACCATATTAGAAACTCAGGAGACACAAACAGACCTAATGGCCCCGGGAGCTACTCTGTGCTGAAAGATGGAGAGGGCTGTGGAAGAGTTCCATAACAGACTATTGAATCTGTTTCTCTAAAACCTTATGAGTACTTATGAGGAAAACATGATATTTGAATCCATAGATACATCTTGTTCACCGTGATGAAGGTCAAACTGGGCCAGATTTACCTGTTTCCTCAAATGGTTGCTATTTCTTTGTAGTGGAAGCATTCCAAATCTCTCTCTCTCTCTCTCTCTCTCTCTCTCTCTCTCTCTCTCTCTCTCTGTGTGTGTGTGTGTGTGTGTGTTTGGTGTGTGTGTGTACATGTGAGAGAGCATGTTTGTGGCTAGAGGGCATGTTTACTTTCTTTAAGACAAGTCCACCATTGGCCTTGAGTTCAACAATTAGATTAGGTTTGCTGTCCAGCAGGCTCCTGTGTCAGCCTCATCGGTGTTGGTGTTGGGCTGACCGTGTGTACCACTACATCCAGCATTTTTATAAGTCCTGGGGATCTAACTCAGGTCTCTGAACTTTCAAAGCAAGCATTTTTCTCACTGAGCTATTGTCCCACCCCTCTTCTGGCTATTTTAAGGTAATGTGTTTTCCTTACTATATAAAATACCTCCCTGGTACTTGATACCCAGTGGCCTTTTTTTTTTTTTTCTTTTCCCAGAACTTTAGCATCCCTTCATTGGAGGAGCAAGATGAGCCAAAAATGATGATTGTGCATCTCTGGTTCATATAATCTGATGGTTGTGTTAACAGACAGTCAAAACAAACAAACAAGCAAACAGAACCACGCCACAGAAACAATATCTAGACCTCATCTTTAGCCTTTCAATTTCCGTGGCAATGGGGGAATCTTTTCTGTCTTATTGAGTGATCTGGTAGAGCTATTTACAGTGTGCTTGAACCATTAGAAGAGTAGAAGGTATCCTGGCTCAAAGTATGCCCTCCTAAGAGAGGGCCTCACGTAAGTTCCCTGTCTCCCTTCACAGAGTGAAGCAGCTGCCAAGTCTACGTGTCCTCATGTCATCCCACCTCTCTCCCTCCCTTGCTTTCTTTGCTCCCGCTTCTTTTCCAGGAACAGGGTGCTTCAGGCATGGTTCCTTACATGACAGCTTCAAGACTGATGAGGAATCTTTTATAGTCTGCTCAGCACTGAGGGCAAATATTTAACAGGAGACAAAGACACTGGTTAAGCAGACTCAATTTGTGAAGCCTGAAGTTTATAGGACTTAAATAACTAGCTTACAAATATACATATATTATTCATTTATTACATCAATATATGAATATTAATTTAAGCTCCTGGAGCCTTGGAGATTTTGGTCTTGTCTCTCCTGAAGATCTCTTTAGGGATTTACTAAGAACATCTAATTAGGATTCTTTGCTTTAAAAAATATTTTTTATGTGCATGAGTGTTTTACCTGGATTATGTTTATACACTGCATGCATGGCTGGGACCCTTAAGGCCAGATTCCCCTGGAACTAAGTTACAGATGGTGGTGAGCCATTATGTGGGTGTTGGCAATTGAACCCAGGTTCTCTGCAAGAGCAGCAGATGGTCTTAACCGTATGGCCATCTCTCTAGCCCCAGGAATCCTTTTGGATGGAACTCTGGCTTCCTTTCCTGGCCAGGAGTCTGTGGTTCTTGCTCCAGCCCAGAGGCTTGTGCTGAGGAAGAGTCCAGAAGTTATAGCTCAGTTGATGCTTGGGATTCTGCGTCTTGTCTCAGACAGTACCTACTCAGGGTACCACCAGCTGGGGCTGACCATCATCGCAGAACATACTCTAGAGGGTGAGAAGGGCAGTGTGGGTGGCTTTGGCTAGATCTGGTTTTAACCTAGGCCGAACAACTGCTGAGTATGAACTTGAAGCTCAGATGGACAGCTGTATGAACCCTGAAGTACTTAATCTCTAGAACACGGCATGCATATTTTTTTTTTATCCAAACAGCAAGGGTAGTTAAAAGAGATCAGGTGTCTAAAGCTCATGGTGAAATGCCTCACACTAAGCCAGCCAGCACGAAATGAGCCTTTGCCTCAAAGAGAAATGCATACAAAGAGGGTTTGTAGTGAAAGTTGTGTGTGTCTTTACACTCGCCCCACCCCTTTCCAATACTGACTGTAAGAGACACGCAGTATCGCAGTATCGGTGAAAACCCCATTCCCGACTTAGTATTCTCTGGCTTACCTTTTCTGCTGTCTGTCAGATACAATATATCACAATGTGATACATTGTTACAGTACAATATTATACAACACAATATTATACATTGTCTTCCCAGGCATAGCAAGTTAGTGTATGGGAGTTTGCTTTCTGTACCATCAGAGACTAGATGTGCGCAGTAGACTTCAGCTCCGTGGCTGAAGGGTGGGTGTATTGAACCGTCTTAGGTCCTGTGATGGAAGGTGGGTGCCTTTGGGATTGTGGGGTGGTGGCGGTGGTAACAGACTTCCTTGTGGTCCCTCCCCTTTGATGTTGTCTGCTCTTGTCACTGAAGGATGAGTGAAAACCTTATCATTCCACTGTGTAGGAGAGCTCAAAGGCTAGCACTATGGCTGGGTAAGGTACCTGCTGTGGTGAGCCTTTCTCACAGCCTTGACGGGGTGTAGGTGCACACACGTGGCTCCATGCAGAAGGCGGCTGGCAACAAGGGGTTTCCGGAGGAGGTTTCAGATCCCTTAGCTGAAAATGGTTAAAGTAAACCCGCCGTCACCTGCTTCACTGGGACCTGGGTAGATATACTAACAGAAGTAGAGACACTCTGCACGTCCGAAGGTGCCCAGCATCGCATCGTTGTGAAAGACTGCAGGAGTGTCAATGCAGGAATCCTTTGTGTGGCTTCTCAAAAGCCTGCCTCTCAGCAGTGGCTTCCTCACATTCCATACGCTTGCACTTAGGCGTTACCAGGTATAGAAACTAATCCTAAACATTCAACTCTCCTGGCTTATCACATTCAAACTAGGTTAATATAGGGACAACTACAAATTCAGGGCAAAGAAAACCAAAGAAGGGAAGCGGTTCTCTAAGTGCGATGAAATATCGCCACCATGTGGAAGGACGGTATATTGCGCTTCACTGTTCTCTGGCCTTTGGATTGTTGATTTGCCATCAGTGGTCAGAATCAGGTCCCGGAGATGCCAGGGAAGTACTCCACATCTGAATGGTACCTTAGCTTTGTTTGTTTGTTTGTTTGTTTGCTGCTTTCGTTTTTTTTTTTGTTTGTTTGTTTTTTTGTTTTGTTTGAGATAGAGTCTCACTATGTAGCTCAGGGTTTCCTTGGGTTCAAAATTGTCCTGCCACAGTCTTTAGAATGCTGGCGTTTTACTACCATGCCTCCCTTTTTTTTGAATTTTTAATGGTGCAGGATTCATAAATAAACATCAGACAGTCTACTCCATGCTTAGATAAAAAGTGTTTTTTTTAAAATATATTCACCTACAAAAATATGTGGAAATGTTTCTAGTTGAATGAAATTTAATGGACTCCCCTCCATGGGTTTATGGACACTTTTGGAATGGTACCCGTTCATACCTGAAATGTACATACTTGAACTTTTGTGATTGGCCAAAAATTTCAACATTGATAGCCTGTCTCTATGTTGGTAGTAGATAAGAAAATTTAATCTTTAAGGATATCCTTTCTAATCCCTCAAATAAAATAATCACACCCTGAATTACACATAATTTTGGTTGGGAGAACCTATTTTTAATACTTTTTTAAAAAATGCGATTACTCTTTATAAAGTAAAGTGCCCGTGTGTGGTGCAATCCACTGGGACATGGGAAACCCACCAGTGGCCACATCTTCAGAAGAGAATGGTTTCTCTCCCCCAGCAGCTGTCAGCTGAGGAAGGGGTGGGGCTTGGAGGTCCTCTTGCCTGTCTATGTCTAAGTTCTTCCTGGCTTGATATTGTGCAGATAGCCACACCTCGGGTACAGCATCTCACAGCACCTGTCCTCCTGGAGTCTCTGGCTCTTCTATTCTCCCTGCCTCCCTTCCCACAGTGTTGCCTGGAACCTCGGTGTGCAGTTGTGTGGTTAATACAGATGTCCTGTTGAAGGCCAACGCATCAGTCCCAATATTCTTGCACTTTGTCCAGTTCATGCATCACACCGCTGACTGTTGTCCACTGCCAAGAGAAGTTTCATTAACTAAGCTTGAGAGAAATCCTGGTCTATGGATGTAAAAAAAAATATTTAGAATTATACAATTTGACAGCATATCATATAGTAAAAATAACATGTGGTCTCCCAGGCCACCGGGCTTTTGACCCAGGAATTCCTGTACCAGGCATGGGATTTCCTCCATGGAATACATTTCAAAACTAATCACAGTGGCTTATACCCGTGACAGCCATGCCACTATTGCAGAAGTGGCAGATATCGCCCCACGGCTCAGCATTGCAGGATGTGGGTCCAGCAGGAGCCTGCACAGACCATCTGGGTCACTTTGTGAAAACTAGCCAGCAGGGAGACGTCTCCAACCGCATGAGACTGACTTCTCTATGTCCTATAGCCAAAGTGTGTGGGACTTCATCCATAGCATCTCTAAGGGAGCTGGATGGAGATATGTGATCATTGTATACACCTGAAGTTCTCGTGAGTAAAAGGTAAATCGAAAACCTAAACTTATTTTAGAAAGAAATAGGCTGTGAGTAACAACAGAAATAGCAGCACAAACCTGTGGTCCTGGATTGTGCTTGAAGGAGTTGAGACATTGTGAATTCGAGGCCATCCTGGACTACCTGGCAAGGCCCTGACCCTCAATCAGTCAGTTGATAAATCTGCCTACTCGTCTTTCTGTCTACCTATGGCTTATCTATCATCCGACTATACTGTTGTCTACTATAATTCTTTGTTTAGAAAACCATTTAAAGTGTTTACCTTCACGTCTCTTTTGAAATTATGTTGGATTTATTTATTTGTTTGTTTGTTCAAAATGCCAGCCAATGGGAGCCTGCACACATTCAAGTTAGTCACCAAGAAGTTGTTAACAGGACTGGAGGGCCTCTATCCGATCATGCCGAGTGGTTATCGCCCTCTGGTGGTCATTGTGGGGTATTTACACATTTAACCCAAATTTAATGCGGTAAGGAAAAAACAAAAAAAACAAAAAAAAAAAACAAAAACCTAAGCCCTTTTTGGGTCTCTGAGAGTTGGTTAAGTGCACATAAATAGCCTTGTTGAGACATGAAGCCACCAGTAAAGTTAAATCATTCTTGTCTTCATTAGTCCACCGCTGTCCGTGAAGGTGTGAGTGAGTTCTGATCCACTCACATGGTGTGTCAGGACTCAATTTGGACTGTAGGACTCAGGTGCACCAAATTGGCAGTACTGAGCGGGGGCTCCGAAGCCCCAGGCTGCTCTCTGCTTTTACGACAATAAGAATAAACACAGAAAAGTGAACTGGGTGGCTAATGGGACAAACAAGTAGGCATATCCATGTGGTTCATTTAAAATAGAAAGCTTGGCTTTATGCTGTGCTTAGTAGACTGTTGTGCACATAGCCATTTGTATCTGAATGCACATAGAAAATTCCAGAAGAGTAGATGCCAAACCTGGTAATATCACTGAGATGAAGGTATCAGGAGAATTGACACCTTTTGTTTTGAATTTATCATCCATTCACTTTCTAGCATAAATTTACTTTTTCTTTGTACTTAAGCAAAATAAATAAGTGTAAAAGGAAGTCAAACATATGCCCGTCTGAAATGACCATGCCTGTGGATATGATAAACAGGTTAGGGATGCTACAATGTATTCTATGATTTAGGACTTTAAACCACTTTCAACATTATAGTCCCCTGGTCACCAAAAAGCACATTTAAGAAGTTTTGGTAGAGTTCAAAATTCCCTGAATTGGGGCACTGGAGGCACTTGCTTGAACACAGACCTAAGTCGTCTGCTGCCTGCTAGAAGCCAAAGCAACTGCTAGAACGAGAACTCGGAGGCCTCGGGCTCCCATTTCCTTATTTGTACAATTGTTGATCTTGTTGATAGAAGCCCTTCTGTGCATTACAAAGCTGATACTGGAAGGCAAGCCATGTTTTAGGGAACACATTTATTAAACGCCACTCAGATACCATTTATTAACAACAGTCCTGTGTGTCAAAATACTTAAAGCTACCACGTAGTACAAGAAATGGCATACAATGAAAATGGCTGGGAGCGGTATAAGCCAGGTGAGAACAGGTTGAAGCATAAACCAAACATGACAAGTTCATACAGGGCTCTAGTAAAAACCTCCACTTGACGAAGGGGAATCAGAGATTTGCTTTGGAGTTCACCAACAATGTAACAGAGAAGAAATGGTGAGTTACAGGATTCACAAAGTTCCAAAAGGCACATGCAGACCCGTTGTTAAGAAGGACAATCGTTACTAGGCTACTGAGGTGAAGGGAAAAGGGACCATGGCTGACTGACATCTGGTTAAACATGAGATGCTCATTCTGCCCTTGAAGAGCAAGACAGATGAAAAGGAACAGATTGCTGTAAATGAAAGTCTTAGCAGCCGGCTCCTAACAGCCATTACGTCTCCTACTGTCCTGTGTAGTGATCCCCACTTCTGCCCCAATCCCCCCCCAGCCCACCCTCTTCACTTCTCGTTTAGGCCGAGCTCCAACGACTGGGTCCCCAGCCTCTTCCCTGTCTCTGTGTGTTTAATAATGCAGCTCTGTCCTTTCTCCACATAGACAATAGGAATTCAGGTTTTGTTCTCCGCCCCACTTTACATACACATTTGTAACAATGGTATCACCACACATGGCAACACTGCCTAACCCCGGACTGGTCCCTGTATGTTCTAATCTGTCTTTGACCAGGAGAGACCCCCAAGTGTGCTGGTTGTTTTTGTCAAGTTGGCATAAATTTAGAGTCATTTAGGAGAGGAGCCAAAATAGAGAAAACACCTCCATCAGATTGGTCTGAAGGCAAGTCGGGGGGGGGGGCATTTTCTTAATTGATGATGGATGTAGAAGGATCCAGCCCTGTGTGTGTGTGTGTGTGTGTGTGTGTGTGTCTTCTGCTTCAGTTCCTGCCTTAACTCCCTCAGTGAGGAAGTTTAACCGGGAGCTATGAGATGAAATAAACCTCCTTTAATTTCTTTTGGATATAGTCTTTATCACAACTAAGGTCCGGTGTGAAACCCTAAGTGGTTCACGTTGTCTGCTTTATCAAGGGCATCCTGGCTCTCCTTCCTTCATCCCAATGTTATTTCCTCAGTCTTTGCCTGTTGAGGTACGGGACGCAGTCTGCTATGACCTTGTCACCTTTTAAGTCAGTCTTCAGACCAGGCAGTTCATTCCCTGTGGTTGTTTGTGTCATCCCCCACACCCCCACCCCCTGCTTGGAGCACTTTCACTTAGCACCCAAGTTCACACATAAAAACATATTGCGTAATGACAGATAGTGATGTCCTAACCCAGGGCAGTAAATGGGCTATTCATCTCACCAACTCTTGGCCTCAGAAGGAGACTTGAAAGGAAAATAAACAAAGTTGTGAATTTGTGTAGGTGGAACCTTCCAGATTTCCTTTCCCAGACAGCACAAGAAAATTAGGCCAAGTGCCTACACAAACATAGACACTGCTGTTCTCTGAGTCGCCCTGGTTTCCCTGCACATGGGAGGGGAGAGAGGTGATGGACCCAGGAAGATTCTAACTCTAGTCGATTGTGTGTGGGGGCAATGGGAGGCTGAGGCTCAGAGACGAATATAGCCCTGCTGGGGAATGTTGAGCATGAGTAGATGACCACGGTCCAGCAAGACTTCATGTGTACACATACATGGATCAAGGTCAGGGACAGCCTTGTCAGAAGTCAGCACTGCCACAACCCCAGAGCCATCTCATCCCTCTTTAGCCCATCTGAGACACCTCCACCTCCACTGTTAATATGCAGCAAGGAAAGATTGTCACATCTCTGGGAAAATGTCCACAAACTCGATCTGACATTAAGTCACTGGTTACTCTAACAAGGAATTAGGCTATGGGACTTCTGACAAGGGCGGCACTCATGCAATTTTCTTTTAAAGAAGGATTTATCCAGGGATTTATGGGTTCTGCCTGCACATCAGAGGCTATTCTGTCGGCGTCTAGAATGGTACATTTTTTCGTGACATGTGTTCAATATATGCCCTACATGATAAGCATTTTCTCTTTCAAATATTTTATTCAATGTAATTTGATGGTAGCTCACGTGAGGCATGGATCAGCTGATGACCTTCATGGTACACTAGCCTTTTATAGATTGATATAAAGAAGCTCTCTTTGATTCTCACAGTGTTGCAGGCCATGACATTGTCCTGTCCATATTATGGTTGCCACCTTTACTAATTTCACAATGCATTTTCTAGCAAACGTTGCTGACAATTAGTTTCCCCACTGTGTCCCTGAGCTAGGTAGTCTCAGGTTTTTGTCACCCAAGCAGTGTTGAGTCTGGGTTCTAGCTGTGGACTGGGCCGTAAGTCAAATAAGAGGTTGGTTGGTCACTCCTAAAAGAGTTGTACCACTACTGCCCTATACACACCTTGCAGGCAAGATGCCACTGTAGATCAAAGCCTTTGTGGGTGGGTTGTGTTTACATTTCGCTTTTGAGTACCTTCCTATATCAAAGATACCAGGATGTAGGGCTGAAGGCCCTATGTAGTACCAGTTCCATGTTCTCCATGTTTAATGAGTTGTGTAGATGTTGTCTTCAGTAAGGGGCTGTCAGTTTGTGGAGAGCAACCAACTGACTTATCAACAGCCTGAGCTGTTTGGGGATTCCCATGAGGGCCCTTCAGCTAATAACTCAATTTGATGTAACCTAATCTTGGTACTGGAAGCTTCGTTTTGTCTCAAGAGGTGGTCAGTTGGCTCTCTGACGCTCCCATTATTTGGTGATTTCATTTAGATCACCTTCATATATGTATCTATTTAAGAGGCTTCTACTGCATTAGTTTCCATAGTACTCCTCAAGTGACCCTTAATTTTAACTGTATCTCCCTGTAGTTCCTTCCTTGTCACCATCTTCCCTCTACTTGATCCTCCCATTGTAGTCCCAAACCCATCCCTAACTATCTATTCTATTTCTCTTTCCTAATGAGTTATGTCTTCCCTAGTCCCTGACTGTATACCAAACCTCTGTGAGGTTATGAATTATAGCTTGGTTATCACTGACTTAAGAGCTAATATCTACATGTAAGTGAATACATGCCATCTGGGTCTGAGTTATTTCACTCAGGATGGTTTCTTCTAGTCCCATCCATTTACCTGCAAATTTCACGATGTCATTGTTTTTAACAGCTGAAGGGTTTGTTAATGTACCACATTTTCTTTGTCGTTCTTCTGTGGAGGGGCATCTAGGTTGTTTTCAGTTTCTGTCTATTATGACTAGAGCAGCAATGAACATGGTTGAGCAAGTGACTCTGTGGTAGGATGAAGCATCCTTTGGGTATGTGTCCAAGAGTAGAAGAGCTGGGTCTTAAGGAAGATGGATTCCCATCTTCCTGAAGAACTGCCACATTTACTTCCAACATGGCTTACAAGTTTGCACTCCCACCAGCAGTGCATCCTCATCAGCATGAGTTGTCACCTGTCTTATTGATCTTAGCCACTTCTGAGTGCCATAAGAAGAAATCACAAAGTAGTCTTGATTTGCATTTCCTGATGGCTGGGGATGTTGAACATTTCTTTAAGTGTTTCTCAGCTATTTGAATTTCCTCTTTTGAGAATTCAGTTCAGATATTTAACCCATTTTTAAATTGGGTTGTTTGTTTTCTTGATATCTAAGTTTTTATTTTTTTTAAATTCTTTATATAGCTTGGATATTAGCCCTTTATCAGGTGTGTAGCTGGTAAAAATCTTTTTTTTTTTTTTTTCATTCTAGAGGCTGACACTTTGTCAGAATGATGGCGTCCCTTGCCATGTAGAAGTTTCTCAGTTTCCTGAGGTCCCATTTTAATATTTTTTTTTTTTTATCTTAATGCCCTGCACTAATGGTGTTTTGTTTAAGAAGACTCCTGCGTCAATGCATGCAAGGCTATTCCCCACTCTCTCTTCTATCAGGTTCAGTGTGTCCGGTGTTCTGTTGAGGTCATTGGTGCATTTGGAGTTGAGTCTTGTGCAGCTGATAGGTGAGAATCTATTTGCAGTTTTCTACGTGCAGCCAACCAATTTGACCAGCATCATTTGTTGAAGATGCCTTCTTTTTTTTTTTTCCTAGTATAATGTTTCTGGTTTCTTTATCGAAAGTCAAGAGTCCATAGGTGTGTGGGTTTATGTGTGGGTCTTCAATTTGGTTCCATTGATCAACATGTCTGTTTTTATGCCAATACCATACTGGTTTTGTTTTGTTTGTTTTGTTTTTGTTTGTTTACTTTATTTCTGTAGTACATCTTGAAATCTGGAATGGCAATGCCTCTAGCAGTTCCTTTTATTTTTCAGGATTGATTTAGATATACTGGGTCCTTTTTTTTTTTTTTTTTTTTTTTTGTATGTGTTTCCATATAAAGCTGAAATTTGTTCTTTCAAAATTCGTGAAAATTTGTGTTGGGAATTTTGATTGGGATTATATTGATTCCGTAGACTGTTTTTTGTTGGATGGCCTGTTGAACCATGCCAACATCTTGGGGAGGAATCGTACTCAACCATGGTGGGTGATCTTTTTGCTGTGTTCTTGGATTTAGTTTGCAAGTATTTTATTAAGAATTTTGCCTCTATGTTCATAAGGGAAATTTGTTTGTAATTCTCTTTCTTTGTTGGGTTTTTATGTAGTTTTGGTATTAGGGTAACTGCAAGTGATCTTGTAATGGGATTTGGGCAATGCTCCTGTTTACATGTTATGGAATCATTAGAAGAGTATCGGCATCAGTGCTTCCTTGAAGTCTGGTGGAGTCCTGTGCTAAAGCCATCTATCCCTGGACTTTGTCTTGCTTGGGAGTTTTTAATTACCATTTCTATTGTATTAAGGGTTATAGGTCTGTTTAAATTACTTACCTGATCTTGACTTTATTTCGGTAAGGAGTATGTACTGAGAAATGTATCCATTTCCTGTAGATCTTTTTAGTTTTGTGGAATACAGGCTTTAAAAGTACTTCCTTATGTTTTTCTGGATTTTCTGTGTGTCTGTTATGTGTCCCTTTTATTTCTGATTTTGTTAATTTGGATATTCTTTCTCCCCTTTTAGTTAATTTAAATATGACTTTTCAATCTTACTGGTTTTCTCAAAGAACCAAGCATTTGTTTCGTTGATTCTTCGTATTGTTCTTTTGTTTCTGTTTAATGATGTCAGCTCTGAGTTTTATTATTTCTTGCCATCAACTCCTTTTGGGTGTGATCTCTCTCTTTCTCTCTCTCTCTCTTCTCTCTCTCTCTCTCTCTCTCTCTCTCTCTCTCTCTCTCCCCATCTCTCTCTCTCTGTCTCTCTCTGTCTGTCTCTCTCTCTCTCTGTCTCTCTCTGTCTGTCTCTCTCTGTCTCTGTCTCTCTCCTCTCCCCCTCTCCCTCTCTCCCCCTCCCTTTCTCTCCCTGCCCCTCCTCGTGTGTGTTCTAGAACTTTCATGTGTGCCATTAAGTTACTAGTATGAGATTTCCCCATATATATTAGTGTTGGTACTTTGTGCTATGAACTTGCCTCTTAGAACTGCCTGCATTGTGCCCCATCAGTTTGGGTAAGTGTGTATTCAATTCTCATTCAATTAGATAGTCCTAATTTCTGTCTTAACCCATTTTTCATTCAATAGTGAATATCTCAGCTTCCCTTTGTAAGCTTTCTGTCCTTTCTGTTGTTATTGATAACCACCTGTGATCTGTTGTGATCTGATAGGATGCACATGATATTTCAATTTCTTTTATCTGTTGAGTCTTGCTTTGTATCCCTGTAAGTGGTCACTTTTGGAGAAAGTTCCATGAGATGCTGAGAAGGTATATTCTTTTGTGTTTGGGTAGATATTTGTTAGGTCTATTTGGTTTGTAATGTCATGTTAGCTTGAGCATTTTTGTTCAGCTTTTGTTTGGATGGCCTGTCTATTGGTGAGAGTGGGGTGTTGAAGTCTCCCACTATCAGTGTGTGAGGATCAATATGTGATTTTAGCTGTAGTAGTGCTTCTATTATGAACTTGAATGGCCTTATGTTTAGTGTGCAGATATTAAAAACTGCAATGTCCTTTTAGTGGAATTTTTCTTTGATGAGTATGTAGTATCCTTTCCAATCTCTTCTGATTGATTTTAGGTTGAAATCTATTTTGTTAGATATTAAAATGTCTATACAAGTTTGCTTCATAAGTTCATATGCTTGGAATATTTTTTCATCCATTTACCCAAGGAGACATCTATCCTTGATGGTAAGATGTGTTTCTTGTATGCAGCAGAAGCTTGGATCCTATTTTCTCATTCACTCTGTTGCTCTGTGTCTTTTTTATTGGGAAATTGAGACCATTAATGCTGAGATATCAATGAGCAGTGTTCGTTGATTCCTATTATTTCATTGTGGGGTGTGTGTGTGTGTATGTGTATGTTTATTCTCTTTTGATTTGTAGATGTGAGATTATTTATTCTTTGTGTTTTCTTACATGTGGTTAACCTCTTTAGTTTTCCTTCCAACAGTTCTCAACCTGTGGGTCACAACCACCACAAGATCATTGAAAAGCACAGATATTTACACTATGATTCATAACAGTAGCAAAATTATAGTCATGAAGTAGCCAAAAAATAATTCTAT
This sequence comes from Mastomys natalensis, assembly GCA_021653895.1. Lineage (NCBI taxonomy): Eukaryota > Metazoa > Chordata > Mammalia > Rodentia > Muridae > Mastomys > Mastomys natalensis. Next base: position 71,633 of record JAJTUV010000559.1, read on the forward strand.
GATTGAGGATACACCACAACACGAGGAACAGCATTGAAGGCTCACAGCATTAGGAAAGTTGAGAGCCAGTATTCCAGTGCCTTCTATAGCACTGGGTTTGTAGATCAAAATAGTTTAATTGATTCTATCATGAGATGTCTTATTTTCTCTGTCTATTGTGATTGAAAGTTTTGCTGGATATAATAGTCTGTGCTGGCATCTGTGGTCTTTTAGAATCTGTAGAACACCTGTCCAGGTCATTTTGGCTTTTAGAGACTCCACTGAGAATTCAGGTGTTATCCTAAGAGTTTTGCCTTTTATATCCTTTATATATCCCCTTTCAGTTTATAATATTTTTTTTTTCTTGTTCTGTAGATTTAGTGTTGTGCTTATTATGTGCTGAGAGGACTTGATTTTATGGTCTAGCCTCTTTGGTGTTCTGTATCTTTCTTATACTTTGATAGGCATTTCCTTCCTTAGGATATGAAAAAATTTTCCTTATGATTTTGTTGAAAATATTTTCAGCATCTTTGACTTGGGTTTCTTCTCCTCCCTGTATTCCTGTTATTCATAGATTTGCTCTTTCCATAGTGTCCCAGATTTTATGAATGTTTTGCATCATAAAAATGTTGAGACTTAACATTTTCTTTGACCAGAGCACCCATTTCTTCAATCTTACCTACAATGCATGAAATTATCTCTTTCATTTCTTATATTCTGGTTAGTGAAGCTTGCCTCTGAGATTCTCATTTGAGTTCCTAAATTTTTCATTTCCATATTTCTGTCAGTTTGGAATTTCTTTATTGATTCTATTTCCACTTTCAGATCATGAACTTTTTTTTGTTCATTTCCTTATACTGTTTCTTCGTGCTTTCATAGATTTCTTTAAGAGATTTACTAATTTTTCTCTTTAAGGATATCTGTCCTATTCACAAAAGCTATTTTAAGGTCTTTTTCTTGTTCTTCAGCTGTGTTGCAATACCCAGGCCCGCAGGTGTTTCCAGGCTAGCACCTAGGCATTTGGGATTGGGAAGATTGTAATTCTAGGTTCTGATACCTGGTTTTGTCTTTGCTGTGTAGGTGTTTTATTCCTTGGTTTCTGTTGACCTCTCAGGTTCTTAAAAGAGTGGGTGGCTGAGTGTTGCCTGGAAAGAAAGTCTTCTGAGATCCTGATGGGTATGACTACTGGGCGTTCCAGGTAAAATGTGTTTCTATGTTTTGGAGCTGACACTTAGAAATGGAGAATGGACTCGGAGGAGATTGATGGGGTCCACAGGAGGGAGGAAAGCAGATTATCCCACCAGGATCCCCTTAGTTTCCTGGGACTAGGTCCAGAGAGTGATGAGAGGCTACAGTGGGTGATCTGCCTCAGAACTGGGGATGAGAGTGGGGGATTAGGCTTAGAGACATGGAGGGAGAAGTGAGGCTCTCTGGTTAGCCCATCATCTTCCCCGGCTGGAAGGGCCTGAAGGTTGCTAGGGAATACCCGAAAGAGTAGAGGACCTAGTGGAAGGAGGAGGTTCTGAGGGAAAGATCCGTGTTGTCCACTGGAGATGGGGGGCTGTAAGCAAAGGAGGTTACAGCAAGTGGTTTGGTACAGAGCTGAGGTTAAGAATGGGGGATTGGTTTTGGAGAAGCTTAAGTAGAGGAAGATCTGCAGTTAGTCTACATGCTTTCCTGGCTGGAGTGGCCTGCAGCTTCCCAGGGAATAATTAGTTTTAAATTTAAAAGCACTGGAGAGACGTATAACATACATATAGAAACAAAAGTGAAACAAGGTAGCTAGATCCTGGGTCCAGAAATGGAAAATTACGGACACTGCAGAGGGTTTGCAAACTCTCATCTCATCAAAACTCCGCTCCAAAGAGAAACTAAGTCAGTTTCTAACGGCACAGCTCAGTTATTGTATCTGACAAATGAAGTCCCCGGACTTGCCCTGCTTTGGTTAGACTTCTTTCATACCTTGTGCACACAATAGCTATGTATGTGCTTCTGTATAGAAATAGCACGCCATCTTCTTTCTGAATGGAAACTCATTTCATTGAATGTACTACAGTACATTGCCATGGCTTGCACAACTTAGATCTAGACACTTGACTGGGGCTGTAAGGGAATGGAGAAAGGACAGACGCAGAGAAAGATACAGACAAAGCTGGGATCAGATGGGCTGTGCATACTCTGACAGAGTGTCACCAATCGCTGCTTCGACTGAGAACTTCAGCACTTCAGCTAGTCTCAGTAGGTTTCAGTAGGTGAGCAGTCTCAGGTTGAAACATCGGGAGGAAGGAGCTGCAGTTGCTAGTTTTTGCACACACTGATCAGTCATTACTAAATGATCATACTTGGATCAAAGAAAGAAGGCTTTGCCAAATCCAAGTCTGACCCATGAGGGGGAAAGGCTTTGCCAAATTCCCATGGGCTCAGTTCCTTGGTTCTTGGCATGGCCAGCTCATGTCAAACAATACACAGTCGCTCCAAGTTTCACCTGCTCAAGACTTCACTTGCTCTCTACAGCACATAGATAGTTATGAGGAATGGACATCTGGTTGTTTCCAGTTTGGGCCTTATATGAGCAGTCTGACCTCTCCTTGCCTGAGTTTCATGTACACACACATATACATTTTGTTTGGGTGTAAAACGTAATTCAATTTGCTGGATAATTGGATGCACAGATGTTCAGACAGAGTTAATACTGACAAATAATTTTCTAATACAGTTGTAAAAACCAAAGTAATTCTAATTAAGCTTATTAGGCTTGCAAACATCAGTCACTGTCTTTTCAGTCACTCTCTTGGTACGTGACATCTCTGCCTAGTAAGGACCGTCCCTGGTTCTGCAATGTTCTTCTAAGATCATCTCAGATAAACTCTGTTGTTGTTGTTATTGCTGCTGTTGTTTTCATGTGTCCCCACAATCTCATGTGTAGAAAACTTATCTCTAAATCCATATGTCACTGGTATCAGATGAGGTTGTTGTTAGTTTATTAATGTTAAGTGGAATCAGAAGGTAGGATTCTTGTGTTAGTTCTCTTAAACGAGGAGCAAAGTAAAAAGGCTTCTGTTGTTTTGGAGGCCAGTTGGTCAGGCTGCAATTAAACTGTGGCAAAAAAAAACGTATCGCTGGATACAAGCAAAGGTGATTCTGCATGATGACAATCCTATAGTCCATGAGGCAAGCAAGCACAAGGAACAAGAAAGCTCACCTTCGGTTTGATTTGATGGCAGATTTGTTTTATGCTGCTGGCAAGCCCTCTGGACTTTTGTATCTCTTGTCCTGAGCTCGGCTCCATGATCTTTACAAGTTAATGGAAACTCTTCCCTAAGTATAGTAATGAGGTGACTGTGAGCCTCGGTTTTTGATGCTGTGAATTTTCATGTGTTTTGCTGAGGCCCTGAAGGAGGTCTCCTCCTAACCTATCAATAACCAGAAGCTCCATAATCCTTCCACCATCTAAAGTACCCTATCATTCTAACTAGTTTCTATACACTACATTCTTTTAAAATTATAATTTTCTTTATTCTGAGAAATAATTATAATTTTCTTTATTTCATAAACATACAGAATAAAGTATGATCCTCACCCCGTTTCCCACCTCCAATTCTCCCATATTCCCTCAACCTGTCAACTTCAGGTCTTTTTTTTTTTTAATCTTACAAAGTTAAATTAATGCTGCCTGTATGCGCATGGGTGTGGGACAATCCTCTAGAGCATGGGAAAGCTACCAGTGTGGTTGCCCTCGAGAAAGGATGAGTCTCCCTTCCCCAGCAGCTGTCAACTGCCAACAGCTCCTCAGTAAGGGGTGGGGTCTAGAACACTCGCACCTTCATCACCTATGCTGGAACCTTGGCTGGCTTGATCTTGTGCAGGTTTTTGTGGGATCAAAATGCCTTCTAAATATTTGTGTTCATACTCAGACCTGAGCTGCTCTCTGCCTTGGTCAGGGCTTTTTTTGGGGGGGTAGTGGATAAGAATCAGTGTAGAGATGTATAGAGTTTGAGAGTTAGAGCTTGAATGCTCAGATTTAGATGGAACATTTTATTAGCCAACACAGACATACACACAATATACACATACACACATGCACACACATGCACAAATACACATACACATCACATACATACATATACAAACATACATACACACATATTCACATATACACACATATACATACACACAAACATACACACATACACACATGCATACACACAAGCATACACACACATACACACAACACACATGCACATACATGCACATACATACACACATATGCATACATACCTACACACAATACACACATACATGCATACACACAAACATACACATATACACACATACACACATACATGCATACACACAAACACACACATATACACACATACACAAAAAACACACACAAAACACACACACACATACGAGTGTGCAGAAGAGGAGGCAGAAAGACTGAAAGAGTTGTGCACTGGGACGCTGCCTTCTGTCCAGGACCTGCCAAAGCATTCAACACACAGCATCTCATTCCAGTTCCGGGAGGGGTCAGGACAACGTTCATTCACTTCCTTAGCGGCCTCCATTGCTCTGACCTCACGGAGGCCATTTACCTATGACTCCTGAGGTAATTCAGTTGAGCTCATCTCTGAGACTCCTTCCAACGGAAAATCTTTTACTAGCATGAAATGCCACATAGAATATTGCTTAATTTTTAAACTTAAGCCAGAGGTGGATGCAAAGTGAAGCAGTAGAAAGCAGAGCTTCAGTATTAGCAAGCCACCCCTGAACACACACACACACATACAGACACACACATACACACACATATACACACACAGTCACACACACACACATACACACACACACATACACACACAGTCACACACACACACATATACACATACACACACATACACACACACACCAGCAGTTTCTGTCTCTTGAATTCCACCCAGTGACCTTTGGTGTAGTCATGAAGCGCCTTTATCAGCAACAGGAGATGTTTGCCTTCTTCTCACCGGTGCCAAGGACGATTCTTCTGCCACCATTGACCAGTGCTTAAGCTCCTACTCCAGTTGGCTAATATATTAACCGTACCTTGAAGGACCCTGTGGGAGACTTAAAGGAAGCTTTAAAAAAAAGTGTAACATTTTTATTTAATTATTTGAGACTTTTACACATGTATACAATGTCTTATGATCTTATCACCTCCCCTCCCCCCCCCCCCCACTCCTCAGCCCAGCTCTGGCTGGATCCACCTCAACTCCCAATCGTCTCCCAGCTAAGATAGTGTCTTTATTTATGTTTTAATAACCCACCAGTTTGTGCTGCCCATATACTCATGACTGTAGGGTCCCCCACTGGAGTGTGGTTGGCCCACCTGGGGTCACAAACTAACTCTGTCTTCCCAGAAGCCATCAGTTTTTAATCGCTCCTTGACTGGGGATGGGGCCTCGTCAGCCCCTCCCTACTCTGGGCTGGAATGCTGACAGACTCGATCTTGTACCAGAAACCACAACTGCTGTGAGCTCAAGTGCACAGAGAGAGAGAGCGGTCACATCCAGAAGACACTGTTTTACTTAAGTGTTCCCCAGACCTCCGGCTAGGATAATTTTTCCATCCCTCTTCCATGATGATCCCTGAGCCTTGGGAAGGGTGTATGATATATACTGCCCATCTGAGACTGAGCACTCCGCTGATAATTATTCTCTGAACTCTGACCAGTTGTGAATATCCGTATCAACCATTTGCTACGTAAAGAAACTTCACCGCTCTCACTGACGCATCCTGCCACAGCATCCGGCATGACATCTTCCTGTTCTAGCTATGAAAGCTAGCCATCAGGAAGAAAGCTTTCAAGTTAGTATCAACCTGATTTCTCAATGTCCTGTGACAAAAAAATGTGTGGTGGCTTCAGCAATAATCCCTTACCATTAGTTTCTGGTAGGCAACGAGGAGTAATGCCAATAGCTTGTATTGCTCAGGGGCAGACCTTGGACACCCATGGCTAAAACTGGAAGGGGGTGTCCCACACCTGGCGTTGCCTCTTCATCTGGGAACCTGTGACTTCTGGGACAACCATTATCCCTATGGAGGATAGTTCTAACTAAACCCTGTATGAGCATAATGTATATGGAAATGTAGACATTTAAGATGCTTTATGATAGTAATTTATACATGGCCTTTTCAAGCATCCTCAGTTATCTCTCCTCCATCCTTCCTCAGGTCCACCCATCTTTCTCCTTACTTAACCCTTGATCCCCGTTACCACCTTCCTCCTTCATAGTGCCTGAATTCCAGTATCCCCCTCACTTAAGATCTTCTCCCTCCTCACCAATGGGCTCTTTATAGTTTTCTGTATTCTGTAGGTACTTTATGTTAAAAGATGCAAATCTAAAGATTTGATACTAAGTTCTACATATAAATGAGAACATGTGACATCTGTCTTTCAAGGCCTGAAATGCCAAGTAATAAAACAGAGACAGGGATGGAGCTATAAAATAGGGCTGTATGTTCTCCACCTTTTCCCCCATGTGTATATATTTTTTAAAATAATTTTTCCTACTTTCTGCTTAAAAATGGAGACACTTCAATGTGGTATTTCTATTTGCTTATTTAACCCATATGAGTCTCCTTGGCAGTACTGTCTGTCATGAGAACAAGCTTACAGGTCAATGAACCATCACAGAGGGCCAAAAAAATCCAGACGTAAGTCAAGTCAGATATTTTATCTGTTCTGCTAAACCAGGTTTTCCCCCTCTAGCTAACTGTTTGGAACTAGCAGTTGGGAGGTTGTCATGGATACAAAAGCAGCACAGCTGCGGGATAGAAGCATGCGTCTTTTACCGTATGAGTGATTCCTGTACAATAAAGCAATAAAGCAAAAGCTTGCTTTAAATGTTTATTTTAAATTATGTACATATATTATCAAACTTGGGGAGTCACAGCCCATGTCCCAAGTCGGGTCCAGCCTTTTGTCCTCAGTAAAGCAATTAAAAGCGGCAAATTAAAAGTAGGCAGTATCAGTAGGAGATCTATTTGATGTGGCCACATTAGGAAGGGACAGAGCTATCCGGCAACCCTCCCGAATCTTTAGGGTCTGGGAGTAAGGTCGAAGTTTAAGCAGAAAGCCAAGGCTATGTACATCTAAGCAGTTGGAAGCATAGTGTGGTCCCACCAACCAAAGACGCATCAACTCATCATTATCTGGGTCTTAGTTTCATCTTGTATGGGGATCTGACAAGCTGTGAAGTATCTTTCTGAGTGAGAGACAAGCTCCCTCCCTTTCTTTCTCTGAGCATGAAACTTGGGAGAATTTCTATTTCTGGGGGCGGGGGGGGGCAAGGGGATTCACTATTTCAAGTCTGGTAGATTGAGAGACACAATTGCATCTCCAGAACATCTTATCTCTCTCAGATGTTCCATAGCTTTTCATGGCTCTGTGTGCAAGTGCCCACGGAGGCCAGAAAAAAACGGTATCAGATCCCCGGGAGCTGGAGTGGCAGGAGGTTGTGAGTCACCCAGTGTAGGTGCTAGGAAACAAACTCTGCTCTTTTCTAAGTTCTGTACCATTTCTCCATCCCCTGCTTTGGAGGTTAAACGTAGTATGGGTAAAAATTTTAGAACGTCACCTTTTGGAGTACACAATGCCTATGATTTTATCCTCAAAGACATTGTTTACAGTCTAAAAAAAAATCCATGTTCTGTCGAGACAGTGAAGCAAGGTCTGATCCTTAGGAGAGCAAAGCAAGCACAGATCCGTAGTGTTTTAGAACAAAGTGGCTCCCGGAAATGACCAGAAGCTTTCCGGAAACAGAGTAGGGAAACAGAGGGAAGTAATGGGAAATGCAGCCAGGGGACCAGGCCACATGTGCTTTGCCTTTAAAGCCAGGTGTTCCGCTGGAGCCAGGTGAGCGCTGGTCATAAAATGTACATTTCTCTACCGGAAGACAGCAGGACATGTGACTCTCCACATCAAAGGTAGCTGAAGGTACTGACAATCCTTCAGGTCTGTGGAGACACCCAGGGGTCAGGCTATGCCTAGAACAAGAAAGGATGAAGAGAATTGCTTCAGAACAAGCTACCTCAGCGCTGTCGTGGGATTTCTGTGTTTTACTTGGAAAGTAAGTCAGAATTTAAGACTGAGTTGTGAATACACCCTCGTAAAAAGGGAAAGGGGACAACAAGAAGGGAAACCGAATAAACCTGCATTTAAAATCTGTTCCTGAGAGCTATTACTTGCCTTCTTTTTCTTTTCTTTTCCTGTGTGTGTGTGTGTGTGGTGTGTGTGTGTGTGTGTGTGTGTGAGCTTGCTCACGGGTTCATGTGCACCAGTGTGTGTGTACATGTATGTGGGTACTCATGCGTGTGAGTATGTGTACACGTGGATGGCTGAGGTTGATATTGGGATTCATCCTCTGCCTTCTACCTTACTCACTGAAGCAGGGCCTCTTAATCAAACCCAGAGCTCACTGATATGGCTGGCCTTCCTAGCCAAGAGTACTCTGGGAATTCCTGTTTCTGCCCTTTGAGAATGGAATTATTGGTAGGCCACTGCTCACACTCACTCTCGTTCTGGGGACCTCACACAGCAAGGACTGAGCCATCTTTCCAATCCAAGGGCTGTCACCTTCTCAGCAGAACCTGCCAAGTCTTTTGTTGTTGTTGTTAGATAGAATTTTGGACATCACCTCTCCAAACCTGTTTGCTTCAGATTCATTTTGGTCACACAGAGTTACTGATCTCACTGTAGTCTAAGCAGACTCAGAAGAGTTAGGCCGTTTTCTCAGTGTCACCTAGGACTCAGTTGGTATCTCAATATGCCACGTGACTCCTGATGGGGGCAGCCTAAAGTCTCACACATGTACTCAGTCATGATGATGGTTCTCATGGTGAGGTGTTTCCAAGAGCTGATCGTTTAAATGCATAAGGACTGAGAAGCCTCCGAAGTGTTAGATAAGTATTCCAATTTTCATGTGCTAGATAGATCGGGGGTTGCCAGCCTGTGGGTTGGGACCCCTTTGGGGGTTGAATGACCCTTTCACAGGGGTCACTTAAGACCATTGGAAATATCACATATATATATATATATATATATATATATATATATATATATATATACTGTTGTGAATTCTAATTCACAACAGTAGCTAAATTACAGTTATGAAATAGTAAAGAAAATAATTGATTTTTTTTTTTTTTTTATGGTTGGAGATCACTACAACAGAAGGAGCTGAATTAAAAGGTCACAGCATTAGGAAGGCTGAGAACCACTGTGCTAGATGCAGATCGCCACCCTTATCTCTACCCTGTTCGGTTTGTCCTGATGGAGTTCTGGTAACTCATGGAGAACGGGGGCTTCGCTATAATAGGTAGTGGATCGACAATGAACTTTTCATTTTCAGAACTTTGTGGCTTTAATTTTTGGTTGTACATTTATTTCCAAAAGAACAGTCTGCTTTGGATTCGAACATTTAATAGTGCTATGTGCTAGTTCTCACTTTATATGGGAGTTTTAGAGGACCCCAAACCCAGGTAAAACTAGAGGTGAGCAGGGTTGCATTCAGTATCATTTGCAGTTATCACATGAATTGACATTGGGTAGTTCATAGATGGACGACTTGCATTGAGTCGTACAGTCTTTGAGTCTGGTTAACTTTGGTGTGTGATGTTTTTATTTATTTAAAATTTGAAAGCAAATAAAGTTAAGGTCAAAAAGCATTTCAGTATGGCAGTCACAGTCGAAGGGTTACTGAAATTCCTCACAGTGGTCTTCCTTACATTAGGCCAGCCATGTAAGTCATCATCTGAACAAGGATAATCTGGGGACAGAGTGGGCCAACCACTGTTAGCAATTACAAAAAAAATGACAGTGGAGAATGAGGACTGGTTTTGTGTGTGAGTGTGTGTGTGTGTGTGTGTGCGCGCGCGCGCGTTCATGTGAACCTGGCCAGGCTGGGAGCCATTGCCTTATAGTGAGAATGGAGCAAGAATCTTCCTTTAAACCCAGGAGTCTTTGCTTGAACAGTGAAGAAGGAAAGAGGGATGGAGTCTGTAACAGCCCGTTCTGCTACTTTGTAATGGCAGTTCTGCTGCTCGGGTTCGCAGGTCAGGGTCTAGCAAGAGAGAGAGAGTGGGGATGGAGGGGCGAGAGACACAAAGGATGGAGACAAGACAAAGGGTCTAATCAAGTCTCTCTTATTGAAAGGAAATCCTGGGTATTTATACCCTTTACCACATGCCTTGCCCTCGTGCGCAAGCTCAGCTGAAGACACTACGTGATAGCTGATAGCAGCGTGGAGACCACGTGCACCTAGCTGCTGGCAGCACCAAACAGAAACAAGATGTTTATCAGAGTGTGCTCAGCTGTTGCAGGCTGTTAAAAACAAGTCTCTTGTCAGGGTCTACGGCTCGAGATAGCTGTAAAGATGATAGCTGCTTTCTACTATGAGTCGGCTCACAACAGGAGTCTACACTTGATTGTGGTGGGGTGCAGGGCTGCAGCTGTATCACATGCTGATCTGTGCCTCTTTGTGAAATCAAAGACCGTTGGAAGTCACTGAGGTCCCCTCTGACAAGTGGTAACACAACTTTGTTACTTTGTTACTTTGCATGACTGCCTTAACGTAAGGTAGACCACTGTGAAGAGCCGCTTGTTCTTCTCCATGCTTCTTCCTGGCTCTGTAATAGTCCTACCTATCCTGACACCTATTCTTTTATTTTGCTACTATTTCCAAATTCAGTTCCCTGTGGGAGACAGGTAAGTTGGCCAGTGGTTGCTGTTTGAACGAATGAGTTACTCCTTGATAGAACACTGACACCACGTTCTCAATGGAAAGCCTTAGAGTCCAGTATTTCATCAAATGCTTGCTTCAGTATGGAAACCTGAAACCTCACTGTCTGCTCTTTCTTTTAGCACAGGCAGCATACTCCAGAGTAGGGCACACAACAGGCCCCAGTGAGCTGATCAATTAAAAGCAGCAAGCGATTGGCAATGCTTGCCGAAGCACACGGAAATGCTAACGGGCAAGCATCTCCCTAACAATGTCTTGCTAAAATGAATACTTTTCTGGAGAAACAAAAGCTGGTAAAACATTTAAGTCAAATCGATCTTTAAACAAGATCTTGAACATGGAAACCATTTCTATACACACATGGCATCCATTAGAAATGAGGGCTAGGAAAATTTCTCCTGTGCAAGACTTTCCAGAAGGAAAGAACATGCCCGATAAAACTTGTCCTCCATGGCTCCTTAGAGAACAGTACCTCATCCAAGTTCAAACTCTCAGTCACTCAAACACAAGTGCTGTGTGTGAAGGTCTTCATGCTCACCATCTCCTGGCACTTTACTTCAGCCGTAATAACAATTACCTCGCTATGACCCAGGTATATGCTAAAATATTTCAAACTTTGCAAAGCACAACCAAATGCTTTTAATAGCGTCACTCCCAGAGGCAATCACTATTTACCATGCATTATGCATCTTCCCATTTCTGTGCAAGTGTGTATATAAACCATACTAGCTGTAAATGGTTTTAATAGGTTGCTTTCTTTTATTAAAAAAGAATGCAACTGTGCTGCTGTGTGCATGACAGAGCACAAGTCTATCAGTAGCTCTCAGGAAGAGGAATCGGAACCGTGGTGCCAAAGGATAAACTTGTTTTTATTCTGATAAATGCTATCAGACTCCGTGTGTGTTGTTATGGTTGTTGTTGGTGGTGGTGTGGAATGGGTAGATGTGGTGGTGGTGGTGTGGTGATGGTATGTGCTCCACATCTCTCTCTCTCTCTCTTTCCTTGTCTTCCTTGACTTTTTTGCAGATTTGAATTTTCGATTTACCATTTTTTCAGGTATATTTTTGAATACACACACACACACACACACACACACACACACACACACGTTACATTTCTATTTCCTCCTCTGTGGACCATGCGCCTGTTTATTTCTGAGGGCTGGCTCCTCCCTCCTTCAAACCAAGCATTTCCTTGTCTCTGGGTGGAGTCCCCCATTTGCACAGATATCCTCCAGATCCTGCCCTCCTTGCGTCTTAGGGACGAGTCAACCTCTAAAGCATTTTTATAATCCCTTTGCTGCAATGGCTCTGGGTTTTAAACACACAGGAGGTCTGTCTTTCCCCAGATGGATGTGAGCATTGGCTGCAGGTTCTGCAGCCTCTCTCCAGGCTTCCCTCAATGATGCTGGCCCTTAGCTCAGTGTCTACATCCAGGCTTCTTTTTTAAGGCAGCCTTAACTCTCGCTCATTTCTTCTGCCTTTCTCTGGATTCTTGTGAAATCCTGTGGTGATAAAGCCGTTCTGTGCTGCACTTTGAAGTATGACCGTCTCTTGCAGAGGCTGGTTTCATCTGGTCATTATGAGAAGACTTGATGCAGCTGGGACTTTGTTTTCATTTAGCCAATGGGATGCTTTTGCATGTATGGAACTAGAAGGCACTTACTCATCCTTTGGGTTTATATATTTTCTTAAAGGTTGCGATTTGCATTTCTGTTCTCTATCTCTTTTTACATTGCTTTCTGAGAAATGCAAAACTCATGGGGAAAGTGAGCCTGGCTTTGGGGAGATTTCCAAATGCAGCTCTCTCGTGTGTGCCCCCAGTCCTTCCCGCCCTGGCCAACTGCCTGCAGGGTAATGGATTATCTTCCTCTCAGCAGACTCCACGGGGAGATGTTCTCAACAGTTTATGCATTCTGGCCGGAAAACACTCCCTGCAGACGGGAGAATTCTTCCTGTGTTCCCCAGCAGAGGTCTCAGGGGACTGGATCTGGCTCGCAGTGTAAACCCCATGTGCTATAAAGAGAAGATCAAGGGCAGAATTGGCACTAAGTGGTTGTTCCAAAGTTTTCAACTGGTCTAAGCTTTCAAAGACAAAGAGTGAGTTCTTGTTGCTTCCACCTTGGGGAATACTTACAGAAGGTGTCTAAACACGCCTCAAAATGCCCAGATCTTAGCAGAAAGGAAGAGATCTGTTTTACCCAGAATTGTGTTGTGCTTGTGTTTAGGCATCAGTCGTACCTTCAGCAATTGAAGCGAGAGATAAGTCTGTTTAATGTGTAGTATATGAGGGAAATCAGCAAGAAAAACATGTGCTTGTGTGAGATCCAAAGAAACCAAAAAAAGTTTAAACTGAGAGAGAGGAGGGAGGAAGGGAAGGAGGGAAAAGGGAGAGAGAGGGGAAAGACAAAGAAACTGAGAGTGAAAAGAGAGAGAGAGGCAGAGAGAGAGATTGAATAAAAAGGAAAAAGAAGGAAGGAAATGGATGATGAGGAAAAGGAAGGAGGGAGGACCCTCTGAGGTGAGGGGTTTCGCTGTTGGAAGACACCCTCAAGAGCAAAGCCAGCAAGAAAGGTCCCTCACAGATATTTTCTTGGTTGTCACCTAGGGCTTTATGGACAGAAGGTTAGCAAATCCTCAACATTACTGGTCACATTAAGCTTTGTTTTGTGATTCTTGTTCCTTAGGGAGGCCTACAACTTGGGGGTTGAGGTGACAAAGGTCATATTGAAGGAATTATTTATTTCACTCTTTGCCATCTGGGCATCTGCATTAATTGAGTGAATTCATTTGCTGAGGGTTTTTGTTCCCCTTAGGGTTCTGGTCATGAAAATTAAGAATCATGATTCTAATATCTCGCGTGGTCTGTGAGTCATGGCAGGATGCTTTACTGCTCTGGCCTTCCCAGTTTGCTATGTTTTGATTTGCTGAGTTCTTTCTTCCTCTTTTGTGCAGTTTACTTATTATAATTATTAATGAGGAAGCAGAAAAATGGCTATTCAGTTGAACTTTAGGGAGCAGAACATAATAAATGGTCTCTGTCTAGGATCTAACATTTGCCCCTAAATACTGTAATTATTAGGTTGCTTGATGATATGCTGAGTTTTACAAGGCTCTTATTAGGGAAAGAAAAAGAACATAATAAATCCACTAATGTGGGTAATGACTGGTATGGAAATTGAAAATGGTTCAAAATTAACCCACTCCTTTTTTCCATCTTCTAAATACCCCCCGGGTCCTAATATTATTCATCACATAAATATACTTGCTTTTCATTTCAGCTAGTTCTGCGCTGCCAAGACACTCCAGAATTAATTGCAATTAAGTGCTATCTGGCCTTACCCAGGCATTGCCAACAGGCTCAACTGAAGGAAAATGTAACAAACCTGCAGCGGCAGAGAGAAGCCGCTCCATGAGTCTAGCTTAGTGTTAGCTCACGGGACCCTGAGCAACACCCAAAATGAAGACGCGCAATGACCGGAAGCTGTCTGCTCACGGGACTGCTGTTGTCATGGGGACCGCTGTCTGCTCACGGGGACCGCTGAAGGGCTGCATAACCCTCTCCCTCCCTCCCCCCTCCTCTGCCTCTCTTCTCTGCCCCCTCTCTCTCCTGCACAGTAGAGAAATCCTATTTTAATGCAGACCTTTCTGTGTGTCCTTACCGCAAGTCAAAAGGCAACGTGTGATGGGGTCTGATGCAGGGGGATTATACGGGAATACTCCCACACATTAAACATGAGTGATTTTCAGGCTGTATAAGACACCGTATTTATAAAATATTTCTTTGGAGTAAACTCTATATAAATGTTCCAACTGTAGTCATTTACTGAAGATGAATCTGAAAACAATATGTGGCTGGAAGGGACTTTCCTGTTGCCTCAATTCCTGCCGCCTCAATTACTGCCACCCTGAGTCTTTCTGTAACCCTTCTGTTGGTGTTTAAAGGTTCTCAGTGTTACTTGGAATGTGAACAGAATAGTGAAAACAGTTTAAACTCTACCAGAATCAAATTCGGGCTCCACAAAACAAGATGGAAACAAGAAGTACAAACAATGACGCCTTAAGACCGAGTACCGCCCGTTAGGAAACTGCTCCAGCTCTCAGAGAGAGAACTAGAAGCAACACAGATTGACTGGTGTGCTGGAAGCATTCCCATTATAATGGAGGAAAAATAAAACAACCGTAATGATGACTGTATAGTCCAGCGCCGCTATAGTACAGAGCTAGCCAATGTAATACGACATGAGAAGGAAGTTTAGATCTTAAAGGGAACATGTGATGTCGAAAATAAGGTAAAAACATTCAGTACACTGAGAAGAAATAAGTACTTAGAATACAGCAGACAAAGGATTAGCGTTAAAACTTCCAGAGCAACCTAGAGATCAATAAACGATGATCAAGAAGCCATCAGCAAAAAAGGCAGTGGAAACAAAGAACAAATTAGCATGAGGGATGCTTTCGATGGCTAGTGGATTTGACCATTAATAACCAAATAATCCAATGAAATCTCAAATCTTATTCATGATTAGAAACAGGTTTTGAAAAGATGTATATGTTGAGGATTGGCAAATAAAGAAAATATAGTCATAGTGAAGTCTTTTTGAAAAACAAATCCAGCACAATGCTATGATATTAACTTCTATTCATGTAGCATGGTAACACACACACACACACAAAACACACACACAGAGTCAAGGCTATTCACCATAGTTGTCTCCATAAGTTAATGAAGCTGTGCACTGGTTTATCAGTTTTCCATAGCAGGGTCCCAGAGATGAGGCAGTTTAAACAAGAGAGAGCTACACCCTCATGCCACTCAACGCTGACACTGAACATCTGTGAAGTAGGTTCACCCTGTGACCTCTACTCTTGTCTGCAGCCAGCCACCTCTATACTCTGCCTTTCTTAGTGTTCTTCTGCAGAGCCTGTGTCTTGGTCATCCTTTTACCAGTTCACCAGTCTTTCAGGACACACCAATTACCCCTTTAAAGACCCTGTCTCCAAGTAGAGTCACATTACAAGGTATTAGAAAGCATGAAAACTCAGGGCTTAACATGAATTGTGAGGGGATATAGTTTAGTCTTTAACAGTCAGAAACAACATACATTAAAGGAAGGAAAGTGGTCACGGTACATTCAGTACCATGGTACATCCACATGGTAGTATACAGCCACTAATAAAAATGAAGTAAATCAATGAAAAAAATTAAAATGCTAAGGTAAAAATAATGAAAATTTATAAATGGTATAGTAGAATTTAATTAGTGTAAATTAAAGAAAAAAGAGAAAATGATATGGCATATATCTGTATTAAATATTTCTATTATAAATTATGTATACACATCTGTGTCTGTCTTTGGATATGTGCATGTAAGTGCAGGTGCCCACAGCGACCAGAAGAGGGCACCAGATCCACGGATACTGGAATTACAGCTGATTGTAAGTGCTTGAAGCCAAACTCCGGTCCTCTGAAAGAACAGTACATTCTTAACCACTGAGCCATCTCCTCAGCCCTTCCATATACACTTTTAACAAAGCGAAAGGCTTATAAATAGAAGTAGAAGTTGTTCCTCGGCATCTTTGATAGACTGGCCAGACATTGCCTTAGATATCAATATATGATGGTGGTCAAGTTCCTCGTATACAATGACATGTTTATAATCTATGCTATCCCCAATATGTTCAATTCCTTTTGAGACATAATACTGAATACAATGCCTATGATTATACATCACTCCATTCTGGTGGAGTTGGTATTGTACTTGGCCCATGTCAAGGTAAGAATAGGAATTTTCTGAAGAACAATGTATATGAATAATTGTGCAAGCAAGAAAGGCACACCCAGAGAGAAGGCACAATCTATGTTTGACTGAATCCATAGACGTGGAGGGACAAATGTGCACCAAAACATTGGGTGTGGTTGGTTTTGAGAAAGCCAAAATGGAGCAGGGCTCAGGAGGAGGGAAGGATGGCAGATTCAGATTTGTGAATTCTACCATTGTATCTCATCCTGTCTACTTCAATTTGCTACCGTTTTTTTTAACAATAGAAATGGGATTTTAAGTTACTTAGTCAAAGACTATGCCGTAAAGACAAACCTAATCGGAGCTTTGAGGTTTGAGGTTGAACAACCCAAAATTTCTAACACTGCTAGGAATTTTCAAAATTCTGCTCTGTAAAGGTGAGAGACGCCTGAAGTTGTTTTCTCTTCCTGCTAGTACAGTTTCATGGGAAAATCTGATTGATGAATGGCCTGATCCATAGTATGAATAGGCAGAGTTAAGAGTGAAGAAGAGGGGAAGGAAAGGTACTGCTTTTTTTATGGCTGTCTCACCTAGCAATCGGCAGGGATCAGTCCCAGCTTGCCCCCCCCCCCCCACAGCTGCAGACAGAGAAACCAGGATGTGGGTTTTATCTTTCAAAGCAGCTTGCTGTAAATGCTCATGGCTACAATTGAGTCCTAAATACCTCAGTATAATCCCAGCCAGCTGACTGGAATAAAGACTTTCAAGACTGTAAACTGTCTGAGTGGCCATCTTTGCTGGGATCCCTGTAACACAGACATCACTCCTTAAGGATAGCCACGACCTGACCTACCAACATGATCACTTTTTCCTCGTTCAAAGCTTTCTACAAATCAAATGGTACAATAAATAATAGGTTGTTTTGTCTGGTTCTTTCATCCAGCAACATGTCTGTAAAAGTCATCCATACTGGCATCTGAAGCAACAATCCTTTTGATAATTTTATAGTATTCTATAGAATAGCATAGTACTGCATTGCATGACTGCAGAAGCCAATATTGAAATTTTCTTTCACTTTGGAAATGGAACTGTTATGAGCCTTTGCCTGTCATTCTCTTGATCAATATATGCGCACATTTCTCTTGGATTTGAACTCAAGAGTAGAGTTTCTGAATCACAGAGCAGGCATGGGTAAACATCAGCAGAAGTTACCAAAAAGGTTTCCAGAGTGGCAGGACCAGTGTATTTGTCGATCAACAGAATATGGAAATGTCACACATTCACCATCAGGAAGTGCTATCAAGTCATCTTAATAAGAATAGCTTAGAAGATGGGCTCTAATATATATTTCTGTGGTGGCCGATGATGCTGGGATCCCTTTTTGTACGCACATAGCTGATCAGATACCTTTTGTAACAATACTGTTTGTTCAAGTTCTTGCATCTATCTTGGAACTATCCCAATGATTAATAATATAAACACTTATTATAATTCCTGTATTTGTGCTACAAACACTACTTTGGGACGTGTATTTTGCCCCCGATGTACTATCCTGAAAGGCTCAGGGTTTTTATTTTAATAACACCTCTCTCCTCAGTCATTATTTTTATGGTTACTGTTTGTTTGTTTTTGTTTTTGAGACATGCTCTCTTTCTGTAGTGTCGGATGTCCTGGAACTCACTCTGGCCTTGAACTCACAGAGATCTACCTGCCTCTGCCTCCCAAGTGCTGTTATTAAAGGTGTGCACCACTGCTGTCTGGCATGCTTGCTATTTTTTTTTTTTTTGACTTTTGTTAAGAATTTTTTCTCTCTTGCTAAAGTCTTAAGGATAGATGCTGATACCATCTAGATTCTAGAAGTTCTGTTTCTTTACGTTTCTTATGATCAATTTGGAACTGCTATTTGGGGTTTGTGTGTCATGGCTATCTAATAAGTTCAGGGCTATTTATGGTTGATACCGTAATTTCTCGTGGTGGCCCACAGATAGCACAGCTGTAAGTCAAGCAGCTGACTTTCTGTTGGAGACTGCCCATGCTGCTTCCTTGTGTCATATCATTCATTTTAATTATGGTAATTTTTAAAAAGTGTTGACATATGTAGTTCTGTGCTTTTGAAGAATGCATTAGATATTCTAGTTTATTTGCATCTCCATATAAATTTTAAGATGAGCTTGTCAGCTTGCATCTTGGTTAAGACTATTTTCAGCCTAGAGGCTTACTAAAGTGGGAAAATTTTGAATTTAATACCAGTCTGGGCAACACAGTAAAGCCCATTAAAAATTTCAACCCAAAGCAACCCAAACCAACCCCTGCAAAATTACATGATTCTATGGATCAGTTTAGGAACGAGTATGGACCAAGCATCAGTAAGAAACCAAGTGTCGGTGAATAAATGCCAATACTAATGGTCTACATGGTTTTCTTGTCAGGCTCTCTGATATCCAGTTAGAACATCTCTCCATTTAAAACCTCATCTCTGTAAACTGTATTTTACAGTTTTTAGAATAATGCAGCCATAGAATGCTAGAATTTTTCTTCAGCTGATATACAACAACTTAATTTAACTTTTAAAACCCATTTAGATGACAGCGGATACAGTCTTCCCAGTATTCTGGATGCATTTAGGTGGGAAAGATTGTCTCATCAGGGGAATGCAAATGGAAAGGTATCTGGCCAGGTGAAAATGAGAACTACATCATTCTAGAGAAGGGATAATAGGTCCCAGAGGAAAGTTCAAAGTGTCAGAACACAAAAACTGTCCAAAGGGGAAAAGTGATGCTTGTCTTGTATGGGCCCTTAGTCAAGGCATGCCCTAGTTAGAAAGTCTAATGAGATTTAGGGCAGCAAGAAACCCAGGTTATAAATGACAGGGTGAAAAGACAGAGCTAGAAAGAAAGAAGATAAAAAAAAAAGAAGAAAGGAAGCAGAGGGAATGCAAGCATGTACGTATGCAAGCATGTACGTATGCACACATGTATGTGTTGTATGTATATGTATATATAAAGAAAACAGGCAATCGGCTGCATTGAAAGTTTAGTTTATGCTCCTCCCTTTGAGTTCATAAACCATTCTTGTGGGACCTTGCCCTGCAGATGCACGACACACCCAAAGGAAGTCTATGAGGGAGCAGTGACACAATCACACCTCGTCCCCAGGCCCTTCCGGCTCTTGGCAAGACTTCCTGTGGACTCTATGCTTATGAAGTCTTTGGCCTCATAGGCAGGCACCTCCCTTGTACGCTCAGGAAAAGCGCCAGAGGCAACAGAGGACGAGTCTTCTCCAACGTCTCACTTTGAGGATTTTATACTTTGCCTTTAACATGTCACCACTTATGCCCGGAGAAGCAAAGTTTTCAAGGACTCTCACAATACACTCTTTAATCCATAGAATAGGAAAGGTAGACCAGGCTAACCACAAGAAGCACAGCATGGGAGGCTGTTCTTGAATGAGAAAGGGGACCAGGCTTGACTTACTGTCCACTCCGTGGATTTGCAGATTCAATATCTATGGATTCAACCAAACATGATTCAAACTATTTCTAAGAACTCATCTGTACAGACCGTGTACAGAATTTTGTGGTCATTATTACCCAAACAACACCTATTCACAGAACATTGATGTTGTACTGGGGATGGTAAGTGATCTAGAGATGGTCTAAAGTATACGAAAAGAGGTGTGTCAATCACACACAAACACCAGACCATTTTATTTAAGAGACTTGATCCCTCCTCCTGTATCCTGAAGGGCAACAACACATTCTTCAATTAGCTCCATAAATAATCTGAGAGCTTCATCTATATTCACATTTCTTATAAACTCCTTTATGTTTATCTCTCCTTCCTAGAAAAGTCAGCTCTTTCACTTTTGGTTCATGCCTACCCCAAGCATGGTTTTCTTTTTCTATAATACTGTTAATTATATATTATGCTAATTTATACTGACTGTTCAGAAATGGGAACGTAAACCATGATTGGTTCAATATTTCCTGGAAGATTTTCTCTTTTCCCATTCAGTCTAATGTGAACTCATATTTCACACTAAATGTTTTCATTTAGGGATGTTGGTATGTTTGTGCTTTCAGAGACGTTGCTGATAAGATGTTAGAGGCAAACATTTACACATTATTTAACAAACCGACCTTAAGAGCTTCTATAGAAGACCTTGGAAGTCGATAAAAAGGGAAATAAGTTATAGTCTATTAGAAAGGAAAATCAGGGAATTTAAAATAATGACTTAACCCAAAAGATTAAAAATAATGATAAAAAAAGGACAGATAGGTCATACAGAAAACAATGGTTATAAGTCAGATAGAAATTAAAATATATTGACAATTACATTAAGTATAATTGAATTAAAACTACAAATAAAATGCACATTTTGTTAGTAAATAATAAAATATAATCTAAGTAGACAATGCTCGCCTTCAGTATAAGAATTATAAAAATATAGAAAGTAAAAAAGATGGGAAAATACATAAGTTGCACAGTGGAATGAAAACTAATGTAACTATCTCACTGAAGAAAAGCAAGTTTCAACATAAAAGACATCACTAGAGACACTAGAGATAAAGAGAACATTTTCAGTGATAAAAATATATAAGATTCAATCTTTAATTTATATACAACAAATAAAACAATCTCATATTATATAAAGATAAAATACCTGGCAGAATTAGAAATGTCCATATCTCTAATCATCGTTGTAAATTTTTAGCAAATATCTTTCTCCATAGAATAAAAATATAAAAATTTAGTAAATACAGATATGAATTGAAAGCAAGAGTAATAGGCTTATAAAATTGACAGAGTATTCTGTGTTCAACATCTGTAGAATGCACACTCCTGTGCAACACATATGGAACATTTACCAAAAGAATCGCATTCTTGGCTTTACAGAAATATCCAAAACTATTGATCGTAGAATGTATTATCTCAAAATAGTAAAACTAGGCATAACATCAATAGTAACAAAGAAAACTGTAGGAAAATCCCCAACTGTCAATAAGTTAAGCAATGTGCATCTGAGCAGGCCAGGGTAAGGATGTAACTACAATGAAGTCTTAAGTAATACTTTGGGCTACATGATGAGGCTACAATGTATCTAACTTGTGGAGCCCGGTTAAATCTGTGTTTAGAATATGCACAGCTTTAAACTCAGTGTTAGGAAAGAAGAGTAAAATGCACAACCTGAGCAGCCGTCTCCAGTGGTTTGGAGAGGAGTGACAAGCCTCAACAAAAGTGAACTGGAATCATAAATAGAAAAGCAAATATAGGTTAAAAACAAAAAACAACAAACAAACAAACAAACAAACAAAAACCCAACAACAACAAAACCAGACGAGAAAACCATCAAGGGTCAAAAATCAGTTCTTTGAAAAGATCCATTCTGATCAGTAAGTCTCTATGGATAGTCAAAAGGAGTAAAGGGGGCGTGGTACAGGACATGAAAATGTTGGCATTGTAGGAGAAACTCATGAGTTCAAGGAAGTAACAATATCAAACTTACACAAATATCCTCCAGAGAACCGAGACAGGAGTAATCTCCAGCTAAATATACGAAGTCTGCAAACATGGATAACACAAACATAATGGGATACTGCCAGGAAAGAAAACTATAGGCTAATCGCTTTCATAAACATAGATTTTCAAAATCTCCAGTAAAATCTTAGAAAATGAATCCAGACATATACGAAAAGTGTTCCTCTGCAGGACCATTTTGGGTCTCGTCTGTAAGTTCAAGGTGGTGTTCTAGTTTCATTCCGTTGCTGTGACAGCACTCTGGCTAAAAGCAACATAGAAGAGCAAGGATTTATTTAGGTTCCATTTCTGGGTTGCAGTCTATCACTGAGGGAGGGCAGGCATGAACTTAAGCAGGAGCTAAAGGAGGAATGCTGTCCACTGGCTCACTCTGACATCCTCATGCTTAGCTAGTTTTTTTTTTTTACTTAGACCACTTGCCTAGGGATGGTGCTGCCCAGAGTGGGCTGAGTCCTCCTACGTTCAAGACAATTTCCCCACGGATGTGCCCACAGGCCAATCTGATCTATACAATTCCTTATTGGAACCTTCCTCTCAGATGACTCTAGGACATGTCAAATTGTCAGTAAAGGTAACTAGGACAGGGCTGGAGAGACGGCTCAGTGGTTAAGAACACTGTTCTTTCAAAGGTCTTGAGTTCAATTCCCAGCAACCACATGGTGGCTCATAACCATCTATAATGAGATCTGGTACCCTCTTCTGGCATGCAGACAGAACATTGTATACATAATAAATAAATCTTTAAAAAAAAAAGAAAAGAACATCTTTTTTTTAAAAAAAAAAAAAAGCTAACTAGGACATCTGATTTCACATTTGAAACATCTGTGCAATTTATAACACTTTCAGAAGAAAGAGTACCCAAATGATTAACACCGACAGCTGCTGGGAGAAGAGTGGACCCTACTGATAAAGAATCTTAGCAAAACTAGGCATTGAAAGACAACTTTTAATTTTTAAAAAGGGGCTTTCAAAAGAATGAAAGAAAAAAGAGAAAGAAAACCATCTTCAATTTAGTATACAAAACTTGTTTTCTCCTTAGTGGGCCAATGGCATCCGATGTGCTACTTATATTCAGAAATGCACTAGAACACTGACCGTGCCATTCCATTTCAAGAGAGCAGAACCCCAAAGGCCCCTCGAAGGCTGGAACCTTATGCCAAGGAACACTCCACAGAATATTCCTGTGTCCAAAGCTTCAGGTTTCCAGACATGTGTTAGAATTGAGAAAAAAGCCTATAGTATCTCTGATGATATTTAGTGCTCAGGAGGAGAATTGTGGCTATCCCAGTGGCCTGGCAGAGAACAAAAGGAAAATCCATGTCTTAGAACTGAGAACATTCCAACAGGGCCTAAGTGGACGTGAGATGTTACAAAGTATTCTTGTAACATTTACACGATCATACACACATGTGCACACACATACACACACAGAGTCTGCTAGATTTCTAGAGAATTGATAGCATCACAAAGGGTCCCATGTGCATTTGCAAGAAAGGAACTGATGAGATGGGGTGGATGAAGGAAGGACGAGTGAGAAAGAAGACAGGCTGGGATGCAGAGGACAGAGGCCTGGGATGCAGAAGACAGAGAGAGGCCTGGGATGCAGAAGACAGAGAGAGGCCTGGGATGCAGAAGACAGAGGCCTGGGATGCAGAAGACAGAGGCCTGGGGTGCAGAAGACAGAGAGAGGCCTGGGGTGCAGAAGACAGAGGCCTGGGGTGCAGAAGACAGAGGCCTGGGGTGCAGAAGACAGAGGCCTGGGGTGCAGAAGACAGAGGCCTGGGATGTAGAAGACAGAGGCCTGGGGTGCAGAAGACAGAGGCCTGGGGTGCAGAAGACAGAGGCCTGGGTTCTGGTTTGTTGGTTAGGGGAAGCAATCTGCAAAGTATTGTGGCTGAGACACAGACTCGCTCGTGCTTCCTACACAAGATCCTCTCAGTGAAGTGCCAAAGAGAATCTCTGAATCCAATTAAATTTGAATGTTAGAGAAACAGTAAATATTTTTTTCTTATTTCTATGTCCCTAATATTTCCTGGAGCAAACTTACTGAAGGAACTATTGTTTAACTGCAATTTTATCAAAGTTATAAATTCATGATTAATAAACTTATAAATGAATTGAAGAATTTTTTACGCTACCAGCTATCATAGCTGACCCTTATTCACTGCAGTACTCATTTTCTTTTCTTTTTCTTTTTTTCTATTTTTATTTTTTTGGTTTTTTGAGACAGAGTTTCTCTGTGTAGTCCTGGCTGTCTGGAGCTCACTCTGTAGACCAGGCTGGCCTCGAACTCAGAAATCCGCCTGCCTCTGCCTCCCAAGTGCTGGGATTAAAGGCATGCGCCACCACTGCCCAGCCCCAATACTCATTTTCAATTTTAAAGTTAATTTATATTATGTGTCTAAGTATATACATACACGCACACACATATATATATAAGCCATATACATATACATATACATATACATATACATATATACTTATATGCCCTAGTATTACGCAGTCCAAGGCGGACATGATGGAACAGGCTTATCACCTCACCCACACATGAAGAATTTGAACTTGAGACGTTTGAGGTCAAACTAGGCTACATAGTGAGACCCCTGACTTAAAAAACAAACATAAACAAAACAAAAAATATCAAACACACATAAACATT
Source organism: Mastomys natalensis (assembly GCA_021653895.1). Lineage (NCBI taxonomy): Eukaryota > Metazoa > Chordata > Mammalia > Rodentia > Muridae > Mastomys > Mastomys natalensis. The sequence continues at coordinate 96,328 of JAJTUV010000559.1, forward strand.
TTAAAAATCATTCCTATGTTCTTTTCACTAAAATACCCTTCTAATTTGTTATAAGGAATTGTTTGTTGCCCGAAGTCAGATTTTACATGGTGATGAAAATAAAGAGGTTTTCCTGTGTTTCAGGGCAGCAAGGTAAGCGTGGCTCCAAGAAGGTTTCATGAGTGGGGAGAGGGTGAGCTTACAGGATCTGGGGATCTGGGATCTGGGATCTGGGGATCTGGGGATCTGGGGATCTGGAGAGCTGGGGAGCACCAACACATTCTTCAAGAATCCAGTTTCACAATATCCTAAATTAGAAACATAGTAAGTATCTAAATTTCTTTTTCAGCTGGTCATTGGAAAAAAATCCATCATTTTAACACCTCTTGACTATTGTTTTCAGTTCTGCCTTTTAAAATGTCTTAAGTTTCTTGCCTAAAGGTGCACATATACACACACAGCATGCTGACATATGGATGCCCATCTGTTGCTTTTGGGGATCCAGCTCAAAGCTTTGTGTCTGGTAAGGAAGCAGCACTCCACAGAGCCCCAGCCCCAGCCCTCCAGTGTATCTCTTGTTTGTATTTCATTTTTCTCATTTATTTTCTCCTTAGTAAACTAGCTACTCCTTCTCTGTAGCCATGAGCACACTCTGTCTAGTAAATGATATCAAAGTATATATTCTTTGTAGCTTTAATAGTTTTTAAAACCAATTCTCAAAGCTCCTGAAAATGTGCGTTTTCACAGCCCTAATGGACCTTCCACAGAGTTCCAATGTCTGGGGTCACTTTAACGCTTTTGGTCATGCATAGACCTAACTCTGAATCCCATGCATTCAGCAGTCCCTTTCTTTCTGCACCTTTATAGAAAATATAAAACGCCTTTCATAAACATGAGTTACAATATATCCCAGGCACCACATTTAAAAACCTGCTTGCTTTGTAGAAGTCTATCTCCACCGAGGAAGCCCGAATAAATAGCCTCAAGGGCCAATGTCGCCACTGAATAGAATTTATTCAACATTCACTACATGGAAAATGCTCAAAAGATTTGTGTTGTTTATACAGAATGAGTTATAAATTATGTGGTCCATTGAGAGAAGAGGGAGTTTATAGCAGAGGCTCCAAAATCCCCAGCACCCCAGAAAAGCTCCAGTTATCCGGTCACCTTGTCTTAACTTTACAAACAGAAAGCCCCATGCAAATAATGCAAAGACATGCCGGCATTCAAGCTCCTTCAGAACAGCTAAGTAGGTGACGCTTATGTGTGAAGAGGCCATAATGAAACCTTTTCTTTTATACAATTAATATCCGCCAAGTGTGGAAACAGGCACAAGAATAACACTTTACGTGTCTTTATTTGCTATGGCATGGTTTCATTGCAGAAATATCTCAGAGAATGTCTTGAAGCAAAAACAGAATAGCCAAATTTTGCAATCTTTGTCTGAATCACTGGGAAGACTGCAGCATCTGGTCATTTATGGTTATCTAAAGTTTATCTGTGCTTTATTAGTTCTGTAATAAGCAATGGTTCACTTACCTGAAAATGGAATAGATACAACAGCCAGAATACTTAATATGGATGTCCTATGACTTTATCTTAGACGAGTCCTAAGGAGCAGAATCTAGAATATATTATCCACAAATAATGGGGTCAGGGACTTTATATCATCTCTCTTATTCTCGTAATTAAAATGTTTGAGCCCAATTCTCTCTCTTAGAGTTCTAACCCAGGTACAAGGGGACTCCTGCCTGACATCCAGACTTGTCATAAAGACAAAGTAATTTGGGATGGGTTGGTTTGGGTTCTGAGAGATACCTCTTGATGGGTGCAGTAGAACCGAAGCCTGGCAACATCCCCTTTCACTTGGCAGCATAGTATTTAGGAAGCAGGGTCTCACCACAGACTTTAAAAACAGAGAAGGGCTCCTTTCAATAAGGAACATGGGAGATGGTGTCACGTGTGAGCTTTTATCTTGGAGGAGGTCATTTATGATTATCTAAAGTGTACCCGTGCTTATTATCTTCTGCTTCATGGTCAGATATTTATTTTCTTCTTCATCATCATCATCATCATCCATCATATTATCAAAGAGTCTTACAAAAAGAGCTTGGAAGATGGCTGAGGGGGTAACAGCACTTGCTGTGAAAGCATGAAGCCTGATTTCAGGTCCCCAGCACCCGTGTGAAAAGTCAGGCCTGGCCAGGAGACCTATACGACCCCAGAGCTGACAGAGTGAGAGGGATAAATGGAGACAAACCTAGTGGAAAGATGAGGAGTCTCGTGCTAAAAGACAGGCCCTGCTTCAGGGGAACAAGGTAGTGAGCACATACGTGCTTGTGTTTGCAGATGGACTTGTATAAATATAGGTACAACAGAGAGGGGGGAAGAAGAGAAAGAAGAAGAAGAAGAGGAGGAGGAGGAGGAGGAAGAGGTGGAGGAAGAGGATGGTGAAGAGAGGAAGAGAGAGAGGAGAGGAGAGGAGAGGAGAGGAGAGGAGAGGAGAGGAGAGGAGAGGAGAGGAGAGGAGAGAGAGAAGAGAGAGATTTGGAGGTAAGATCACTCCTTCTCTCTCTATTTGAGGTCAGAGCTGAGGAGCTGTAAGGACCCCACAGAAAGTTGGCTGTCCTTCCACCCATCTCACCCTGGGAATGTCTTCAGATACTTCCGTAGACGCTCTCATTACTTGCTAGTTTCCTGCTGTCTACCCTTCTCATTGAACAAGCCTTTGAACTTCAGCCAGACTGCCCCAGAAGGCTCAAGGGTTCTCATGCCCACTCACAGTGGGTATACCAATTCTCTAAGACCCTAGCTTCATTTCCTACGATATCCAGGCCCACTCACCTAGGCTGGGCAGTTGAACAGTAAGCAGCTGTGGCAGAGAAACCCAGAGGGCACCATCAGGGAGAGGGCAGAGACAGCTGTGCTGATTAGAGAGAGCACACAGAGGGTCTGTTGACTGTCCTGACTTATTCATGAACCCAAGCTAACCTAAAAGCATCCATCTTGCTAAGCCAAGACTTTGGCTGATTCTGAATGAGTAAGAAAACATCTAGAAAAATTACAGGGACTGAACTTGAAGCTGAGATGCCAGTGCTCTGTGCATCTGGTTTGTTTGCTTGCTTGTTTGTTTTTGACAGAACAGATTAAACTTTTGTTATCTGCACTGTAATGAGTTTTATTCCCAGATCCTTGTAGACTGAATGAGTATGTGATCGGTTCCATGCCTTTACTCCTCCCTGTATATATGGGTTTTACAGTGTAATTGCATTTTGCCTTACTAGCAGTGGCGTAGGCATCCAGGACCTAGACCTGTGACTTGCTTTGGGCGGTGGGGGTGAGTGGGTATGATTAGCAGGCAGGCGTGATGGGAATACATACTTTCTGCTCTACAAGAGCATCAACTATTGAAGGCCCACTTGGCCATAGTGACAGATTTTACTATCACACCCCGCCATCATGCCCACCGGTATCACTGACAGGCTAGCTTCCCAAAGGGCTTCTGAGTGCAGTGCAGGCTTCACTCCATAACAGCTCTTTAATTCCAGGCAGGTGATTTTTTTCTTTAAGCTTTAGTTTCTTATCCAATCATCTATATCTACTTCTTAGGAATGTCAGATTTCTGCTAACGTGTCACAGTCACTGAGAAGTTCTGCACAGTGAAGCCTTCAATTTCTTTTATTTTTTTCCCCCAAATTCTCTGACTTTGAAATCTTTTTGTCTTACAAGACCCACCCACTGGAACTTGCTGATAAAGATCACCAGTTACTAATTGTTAATTGCTGGTTTTCAGTCAGTTGGTTCCTTTCTAGAAATGATGGAATGCCCTGGTTTCTCTTCATTTTTCTGCTTAATATAACAATAACCAGTAGCACATTTTACTATAATCCTTCAGATTCAGGCGCTGAGTCCACTGAGTCGGAGGCTAAATCTCTACTCAGAACTCCATCTGTTTGAGAATTTGAGAGTCAGAGCAAAGCCATGCTTCCCAGGGCGACCACTTCGTAAATTTCCACATCTTCATCCACACTCTAAAACTCAAAAGCTCATCCTCAGCCTTTTCCAGACTATCAGGCTTATGATCTCATTTGCCCAATGAATTTTTTTTTTTTTTTTTTTACCAGAATCTGAAACTCACGATCCCCAAATCAAACCAACCATTGGAGAGATTCTTTCTCATTTCTCCCATGAAGTTAGCAAATTGGGATTCTTATCGGACCCAAGGCCTAGAATCTTGTCCCTTTGTCTTCCTAAGCTTCAGTCATTGCTGGGTCTTACACACTTTCTCCCTGTCAAAGGCAGTCCAGTGACTGACCCAACTTGGGATCCATCTCAAGGGGAGGCTCCAAGGCCTGACACTATTACTGATGCTATGGTGTGCTTACAGGCAGGAGCCTAGCATGGCTGATCTCTAAGAGGCCCAACAAGCAGCTGACTGAAACAGATACAGACACTTAGACCCAACCGTTGCACTGAAGTCGGGGACCCCTGTGGTTGAATTAGGGGAAGGCTGGAAGAAGCTGAGAAGGCAAGCAACCCCATAGGAAGACCAGCAGTCTCAACTAACCCAGACCCCCTGAGACATCTCAGACACTGAGCCACCAACTAGGCAGCATACAGGAGCTGGTTCGAGGCCCCCGACATATATACAGCAGAAGACTGCCTGGTCTGGCCTCAGTGGAAGAAGACAAGTCTAACCCTTGAGAGACTTGAGGCCCCAGAGAATGGGAAGGCTGACTGGGGAGGTGGGGGACACACCCTCTTGGAGACAAAGGGAGGAGGAATGGGATGAGGAACTGTGGGAAGGCAGACCAGGAGGTGGGTAATGACTGGACTGTAAAAAAAAATAAAAGTAATAATAAAAAAAACCCTTTCACCCTGTCCTGTCCTTTTACCAGGCAGCTGCTTTTGCTTCTTCCATTATGATATTCAAGATCAGGAGGGGCGGGGTTCTCCTGAAGGGTCAGACTGTAGACACTGTAGGTTTAGAGGCAGCAAGCATATGGTCTCTATAGTAACTCCTTCTCTCTGCAGCTGTAGTTTAGAAGCAGTCACGGACATATCTGAAGAATAGAGGCATGTGTTCCAATAAAACTTTAGTTATAGAAACAGACTAGGGAAAGTGGAGGAAGGCTCTTTATAGTTGGCTAACCCTGTTCTGTGCCTTTTGTATCTTCACAGTTGGAAGTCACATTCACTAAAGATTTGAGGTGCGTGCGTGCATGTGTGTGTGTGTGTGTGTGTGTGTGTGTGTGTGATGTGTGTGAATTCCATGAACCGTCCGACCAGACATTCAATACTATGAGTGATGTCTTACTGCAGGCAGAAGCTGAGGCTTGGGGTGATGACGTGATGCCCCAAACTCCTTACATAGTGATAAAGCTTGGCTTCATTCTAATTTTCTCCAGAAAATCCTGGACCCATGGAGCTTTTTGGAAGCTCGGTGACTGTCTGTTCAGAGACCCCCAATTACTTGCTTTCACTCTCAACACTCAGAGCCTGTGGTCAGTGCCTATGGATGGGAGGAAGGAGAAATGACAACGGTCGACAAGGGCACACTAGTCCCAGAATGGTCCTTAAGTGGTATCGAAGGTAAAGCTCTATGGTCAGGTTTGACTCAGAAATCAGTTGGATGTGAGCTTCTGAGGAAGGAACATGTCCTTGGACAACATATCTGAAGATGAGAAAAGTTCCTGAAGGAGCTGGCATAAAAGTCACATGTCACTTGCACTCCCAGCAGCCCAGATAAGTGCTTCACTGCCAGATGTTTATCCCAATGGCCACTACATCAGCTTCATGCTGAGTTTCTTTATACTCTGACGATTGAACACTTCTTCCACAATTTACTAAAACCTGCTGTTTTAGTTTCATGATGACTTATATTTCTATGTCTCCACAGTTCTAGAGATTTTTTTCCCCTTTGAGGATTCCTTAAAGGATGTGGGTTAGTCAGGCTGAAGAGATGGCTCAACTGTTAAAGGCTAGGCTCCAACCAAAACTACAAGGCTGTGAAAGAGCTTGTATGTCAGAGTAAGATCCACCTGGTGTGACTCTCAGTTTTGCAAACTCCTATCAGTTCTGTGAGCCTGGACAAGCCCCTCAGCCTACCTGGGTGAACACCTTAGTATGCCTGGGTAAGCCCCTCGGTCTGCATAGATGAGCCCCTCAACCTGTAGATACTCTTTTATACCCTTGAGTTCTGCTTCCCGGTACAGAACATTGTAATACCCTCTCATATTGTCACGGGATAGCAGGAAATGACAAATACAAAATGCTTGCCTTGTACAAGTGCTCCAGAAATATTGGTTTTCTTCCTTTTCAGAAAGAGAAGAGACTTACTTTGGTGTCCCCTAAAGCGACATTATAGTGCCATTAACATTTAAGAGACTCAATGTGTCTTTACTGAATCCCATCTTTGCAGGTTTGTAAAAAGATCCATTTCCACTACAAATACGAAATCCCTGTGTATAGAAGGCCCATCTCTTTTGTTTCTAACCCAGAGGCTTTGAAAGAAGAAACAAATAACAGCATGAGTGGTGGGGGAGCTAAGGGAAGGGAAAGGGCCTTTTAAGCTCTCTCTGTTTGCATGGGCTTGAGTGTCTGTATATTCAGGAGGCTATTGGGACCACTGGGTAAACACTTCTTGAGTGTCTTGCTGGAAATCCACTCCTCTAAACCATCTGTCTTGAGAACCACGGGACAGAAAGAGAATCACAAAGTGGAATCAAAGCCTTTGTTCTCCTCATTGGCAGTGGTAATGACAGCTCTGGCCCTCTTCTTGGGTAGTAATCTCTTTTGCAGCGAACAGCAGTAAATGTCAACTCTGAAAGCCACCCAGTTTGACAGCAAATGATTTAAGCACCAAGGGTGACAAGAAGACTGTATTTTATCAAGTCATTGGGCTGGCTTTGAGAACTTACTTGCTGGTCTTTTATATCTGATGGGCAAACGTGTCCACAGTAACAGATGGGAAACTTCATCCTGGAGATATATATAAAATTTTACATTGTAATAAAGGATAGACATTGTAGTTGACTCATTATGTTTCTTCAAAAAACACACTTTTGGGGTATTCTCCTATATCAGCAAAATGTGGCTCTTCTAGAGAATGGGTGTGCCCTTGTCCCAGTTAGAAGTTAGCCTTCCGCACCAAATGCTGTTACTTGGATTCCATATTAAATGATGTCACTTTGAACTTTCAAAGGAACTCTTGAGTTTGGAAGAGATTTCTTGATTTATCTGAAAATTTGGAATTTTAATTTATTATTTTTACCCAAATCTTTTCCAACCAATGAAATGTCCGGTCCCATGATGCCTCCTCTTCCTTCAGTGCTGTTGCTTAAACACAAAACCACAAGACAGAGAACTGTGTAGCATGGGATCTGCAGGTGAATGGGGGTGGAAATCTAGCCCAGGTTCAGAAATTAGGCTCCATCTGCATCTGCCAAAAGGAAAGGACTTTGTTCAAAAACATCAGATACTTCTACAAAGTCTATTTATTTTAATTATGCATCAAAATTAAATAAAGCTTTAAAGAAAAAAATGGATGCCCAAGAGGAAAGTGGAGATGAGTGTGTTACAGACAATCAACCTGAGAGAGTTTGTGGTATTGAACCTATTCTCTGCCTTAACTGTGATGGGACAATGTATACGTGATAAAATACAATCACATTGTTCTCAGCATACTCATGAATGGGTACAAGCAAGACCCAGAAAGAAGCTGGAATAAGATCCATTCTTATCAACGTCCATAATGCACTTGATATATTGCCCTTGAGATTTTTTTAAAAAGATTAAAATTTCAAATTATGACTGTATGTTTATATCTTTGTGTGGTTCTGTGCACATGCAAGAAGTCAGAAGAGGGCATCTGCTCTCGTGGAGCTGGAGTTACATACAGCCAGTTGTAAATGACATAAGTATTTGAAACAAACTCTGGTCCTTCAGAAGGGCAGCAAATACCCAGAAACACTGAGCTGTCTCTCCAGCCTCTGTCTTAGTTTTTGCACAACTGTGCCATTGGAGCAACTAAATCCAGGAACACAGATTTCTATTGTCCCCTTGCTGCTGCTTGTGGATCTATAATGATCGGAAAAATTTTAAAGTGCCATAAAACAGTTACCTCACAATAAGCAATACCTTTTGGTTTATTTGTTTGTTTGAGACAGGGTCTCTCTACATAGCCTTGCCTGTCCTGGAACTCCCTATATAGACCAGGATGGCCTTGAACGTGCAGAGATCTGCCTCTGTCCCAGCAGTACCTTTTACAGGGTGGTCTTTTCCGATTTCTGGCAAAGCCTCAGATTTCACAGCTACTGGGAAAGATGAATGGATAACCCTATTTCATGAATAACAGCATGCCTTGGCAAGGAGTAGAGGGACATGATTCTTGATCACTGTGTTCATTACAAAGACCTTATCACAGAGACTGTTTTTTTCCACTGACATTTAAGAGTGAATATAAATATGGGGGTGTGTGTTTTAAATAAGTCCCAGGAGGCAGGAGCCCGAGCTTACAAATCTTCAGAAGTGTTTTAATAGTCTGTCACATCCAGTTGACAATGTTTTATCCATTATGGATACTCTTTCCATAATGATAAAATTAATGGTTTAGAAGGAGAAGGAGAGATTCTTCGACATCTAAGAACAGAAGTCATCCCAGGGGCTTTGCAGATAAATCAGTGCCAGCATTCTCTCCACTAATGAGGAAAACCTACTGCAAGAGCATGCCTCCACTGCAGAGGCATCACGAGGGTGGGGGGTGGGGGGCAGGGAGGAGGAAAAGCAAAACCATGGGGCAGTGTTCCAGGGTGTCAGATACAAGGCAGTACTGGTCACGAAAATATTAATACTAACCACGGTGAATGGAGACTTCCCTAGCCTGATTCTGTTTTCACACACTATCTTCAGATTTGGTGAAGGACTTCAGTGCAGAGAGAGAGAGAGAGAGAGAGAGAGAGAGAGAGAGAGAAGAGAGAGACAGAGACAGAGCAGAGAGAGACAGAGCAGAGACTGGCAGAGAGACAGAGAGAGAGACAGAGAGAGACAGAGACACAGAAGCAGACAACAAGAGAGACAGAGACAGAGACACAAAGAGAGATACAGAGACAGAGAGACAGATAGATAGAGAGGAGAGAAAGACAGGATACAGAGAGAGAATAGGCAGGAGAAGAGACAGAGAGAGAGACAGAGACACAGAGAGAGAGATAGAGAGACAGAGAGATTCCGGATGGGGACGGTGTGTGTTCTTCTGTCTTCCTTCTCGTCACTCCTTCACAGCCATACAACTCAGCCCATCTTGCTCTGTTCTAAGTGAAACGAAACGTCAGGTACCTACCCCGTGAGCTGTGGTGGAATACAGCCCTTTCCTTTGTCCACCTCTTACTTCTGCCTGCTTTCTGCCGTGCTTACCACCCCCTCAGGTTTCTTCAGCTGTGTTCCACTGGTGCTAGCAGAAACCCTGGATGGGTTTAAATGTGCATTAAATGGCTAAGATACTAAAATAACATTTTAAAAGATTTTTTTCAAACCAATTCATGGAGCGATGCCATCCCTTACACAGGAGGTGCTAAGCACTCTTGTGTTTCCGTCAGAAAATGGTGATTTCATTTGTTATTACTCATGCCAGCAATGCTTGGCCAGTGCATTTGACTAGGGCAGCAAACCCAGAGCTTGGTTTGTTAGCACACATGTGCACACCATATATGTATGCCCGCCTGCTTCATGTAAAGCTTGGATTATTTGCTACCTGCCTTTTTCTGGAAACCTTTTATTCTGACCTGCACGATTAACTGCCAGTCGTACCCCGACCTCTCTTGGCTGTGATGCTAACTTGGGGCAGCCATGATGAACTGAGCTGGATCCGGGCTCCTTGTGTTCTGAACATCTATCTTGTGAGCTCCCTTGTACTTATTGGGATCCTGGGATAGACTTGGCTGGGTAGCCTTTGGTGTCATCTGGTAGACTTAGAAGAACTGATCCTTCAAGAACTATGGTGTCTAAAACACCACTTAGTCTTTAAGTTCCCAAACTGGAACTCACGCTTGTTAAATAGATGCAGGAGAGGAGGATGTCTCCACTTAAAGTATCTTTAAGTCCCATCCTAGATAGGACACTTACATTGTTAGAGCCCTGAACCTGACTCTGTCATCAGCAACCCCATGTGTCCTAGGAACGCCATTCGCAACCCTTGATAGCTCCTAGGGTCTTCTCTGAATGATGCTTCAGTAAGAGAGAATATGGGAGGGCTCTCCTCCTCCCATGTCCACAGTAATCCTCACTGAGTCTTGGAATCTCCCTGGCCATTTTTGCTGTCTCCCCTCTGGAATGCAATGAATGTTTGCCTTTGTCTTAGGAAGACACAGTTAATCTTAAGACGCATAAAAATAACAGGCAATTCCATGGTTGTTGGGTGTTTAACAAATGCAACTAATCATTTCTAAGGGGCGATAGAAAGGACTGTAACCGCGGTGGGGGAGGGGAAAATGATAGACCACTGGTCTTTATTATTATCAGACGGGCAGTAAAAAGGAATTCAAATACTGCAACAAAGAGAAACGTTTGTGTCTTCTTTTAACCTTGGAAAGGACAGAAAGAACTCTTTTAAAACTCTAATAGTTGGTATAAGATCCAGTTCCCAAGCATTGGTTACTAAATTCCAGATAAGAATTCAGGACCCAGACATACCTAGAATGCAAGGACCCATCGAGGAGCACAATACTTTCTTGTTCTGCCATGAATGGTGTGTGTGTGTTCCAATGATGTGTGTGTATGTGTTCCAATGATATGTGTGTGTGTTCCACTGATGTGTGTGTGTGTGTGTGTGTGTGTGTGTGTGTGTGTTTTCAAGTTATCAGGAGAAAGTGTCTCTTTTAACACTGCTGATAATTTGAACCATAGCTTCACTTATGAGACTTACCAACATGTCCAATCAGTATTGATTAAGCCCAATTTGTCTATATCTTGGCATTTATTCCATTATCCCTATATTGAATTCAATTTATTGAAAATATAATATTGGGAGACTAAGGCCTCTAATGGGACTATTGTTTGCTGTGTAACTCAAGGCAGTCATGAATGTCTGTGACCAACTGTGTTGACCCTGACCAGCATAGGTACCCAGGGCATGCCTGTAATTCAAACAGCAATTCTGCCTGTGTACATTTACGTGAAGACTACTTGTGCCAACCAGTGTCCCAGTGCTGTGATAAACACCTAAGACAATCGATAAAAAGACGAGTGAAAGTTTCGAAAGGCTGACAGTTTCAGTGGGTCACCATTTGGGCCTGTGGCAGCACAGTACGTCATGGTAGTGACAGTGTGTGACAGAGGATGTGTACTCACCTGAACAAAGAGAGAAGCTAGGGGTCTCAACATCTCTGTCAAGGCCAGTTCCTTGTCACTTAACTTCTTTCCCATGGGCCCCACCTCCTTAGGTCCCACCTAAAGCCAGGAAACCAAGCCTTTAGGCACAGGAGCCCTTTGGGGACATCTTGGATCTCAGGCATAGCATTATTTTACTTTCAAACATTAAGAATACGAGCACAAAAGTCATAATCTAGATGAGGTGGACTGACAGTCCTGGGCTGTCTGCACCCTACTTTCCTTGGGTGAAACCTCAGGGGAGCCCCCCAAAGATCTACAGCACCACGATCACTTTGCCTCAAATTCTCCAGGAAGACTTTCTGTCTTTTAATTTTGAAGACTTTTAATTTGTGATATAAAAATATCATATCTGCTTGGACACAGATAATTCACTCTTAGCAAACTACTGTCACTGACTATGCCTGATGGTTATATAAGGGGCTTTTCACAGACCACAAAAGAAAATGCTGAGTACTGTGTGTACATGATTATGCCTATTAAAAATTCTTGGGCTGGAGAGATGGCTCAGTGGTTAAGAGCATTGGATGCTCTTCCAGAGGTCCTGGGTTTAGTTCTCAGCATCTACATGGCAGCTCACCACTGTCCGGCTCCAGAGGATCTGATATCATCACACAGAACACCAAATGCACATAAAATATAAACAAACGAATCCTTTTATAAAAAAAAATAAACTTTTAGAAATCTGGTTTTTAATCATGACTTCAGATTTAAACAAGAACCCTAACGGATGTATATTTATAGAGAGAAAATAAAGTAATTAAGTGGTCAGTGATCAAAGTTTCAAATATACGTGCAGGCTTGGTGAGGCACTCTTGTAATCCCGCACTGGGAAGGCTGGGATTGGGAGACTACTTAACTACAAGGCTACCTGGGAGGCATACTGAGACCAAGTCAAAAATGAATGAAAGAAAAAGAAAGAAGAAAGAAAGAAAAAAGAAAGAAAGAAAGAAAGAAAGGAAGGAAGGAAGAAGAAATGAAGGAAAAAAGAAAGAAAAAAGAAAGAAAGAAAGGAAGAAGAAAAAATAGAAACAAACTTCAGTTATACTTAATAGCTACTAATGTAAAGAAAAACTAAGCAATTCTGGACAATATTTCAGGTTAATCTGGTAGGAAAGCGACTTTTTCTATAGGCAACTTCTTCATCTCTGCAATGGAATCGTCTTCAGTTTCTTCCCTATCAGTAGCAGAAAGGAACAGAGCGTCTGTGTATAATATCAACAAACTTGGCAGACATAAGTGGGTTAATGTTCAAGCTTTGTCTCTGAGATCTGGCAAGAAAGATGCTTTTATTGTTACTACCTGGGCATGAAGAGGGGAAGTCGACAGTCGCTGTGCTTTCCAAATCCCTATGCCGTTGAACTGAGTTATTTCCCTTTTGAAAACGGGTGTCATGAATAAAAAGCTTCTAAAGCCAAATGTTCCACGTGTTCAAAGGACAATTCCCACGGGTTCCCCTATACTATCAAACCCTTAAAACATCATGTGCGGCGAGCTGACTAGCAGATCGTGTCTTTGGGTACCATATGCACTTTCAGCTTCCATATTGGGCCCAAGTGTCTGACACAGGGTAGATCCAGCTGTGGTAGGGAAAAGAAATGATGTTTTGGAGATCTGTCATCTGGTGCAGATATGTCCCATGTTGACGGACAGGAAGAACATCCAAAAAAGGCGATGTCAGTCAGGGAGAGCAGACTGATTTTTTTTAATCTGTACTTTACCTCGATTCTTTCACTGAAGCTGCTTGCTCCCCTACATGCTGTGTCAGAACTTTACCTCATTACCATATGTGTTTAATCTGTAGGCAGTCCTGTCCAATGGAATGCAGAACCATGCCGGAAGCTATCCAAATGAGCAGTTCTCACGCAACTGGTGACTGGCACCAGGCACTTTAAACGCAGCAAATGTGACCGAAGAAACAGATTTTTCTTTCACTTTTTGCTGCTGCGCAAATGCGAGTTCCAGCCCACCCTTTCTTTGTCTGGCTCCCTCTCACAGAAACTTTTTGAAGACTCTGTACATTTGTCCAAATCAATTAAGGGAGCAATTAACGTTGACACATACTGTCAATCTACCTGCAGGCTTTATTTGGATCCCACCAGCCTCTACCCTGCTATTTTTCACATCGCCTTTAGTCATCGAGTCCTTCAGTCTTAGAATCCTGATGTTTAGTTGGATTTGCACTTACGTGGCTTGTGTTGAGTGTCTCCTAAAGAACATAGCTGCACAGCGCATTCCCACCTGTGCCCTCTTAGTTTTGGTAGAATCCCAAGTGGAGGCATTGCGACTTCCAAGTTACAGAAGAGAAAATGGGATTCAGCCCGACTGTGACTTAACACTCCTTATAGCACCAGTGAGTGGCAGACAAAGCGTCTGAAAGCTTCCAGGGTCTCCTGACCCCCGGCAACATGCACTTTCCATTGCCTGCAGTCACGTCTCCATGGTGACACGTATGACTTAAAACTCACAGGACACCGTGCCATGCCATTTATTACTAAGACATGTGGAAAATCGTTATGTCCTTGGATAACGTTTTAAAAAAGGCAGCCTTTTGGAGTGGAAAAGGTCTCACTACTCTGGAAGAATGGTTCATCCTCGCGATGACCTCCAGATCGATGTTGGATCCAAAGTCCTGGGACCTTGTCTGTATTTACGCTGTCTCCCCAAGTGAGCTCATTCAGTTCTGCGGCTTTAAATAACATCTGCAAATGGAGGCGACTCAGATTTACAACTCTGGATATAACCTTGCCCTGCAACTCCACCTGTTTCTCTCCTGCAGTCTCTCTTCGGAATTCTGCTTCTACTTTTGAATTTTGAGTTAAGAAGTAGTAAGTACACATGTGCACACACATACATGATGACGTGCAACGAATATAGATACATGTATACGTACACTACGCTAGTGGACTAGCCTTAGTGACCAACTTTAGACTCCTTTATGTTGATACCTTTGAAAGCTTTAGACTCCTTTATGTTGATACCTTTGAAAGCCTTTAAAGATTATTTTAAGTTTTGAGCCTTGGACCCCTCCTATCGTCATCAATTTTAATATAGACGGTTAATTGTCAAACTTAGATTCTGGTTTGTTTAGTGTGCTTTCTGTTGCTATGATGAACACCATGACAAAAAGCAAGTTGGGAAAGAAAGGGTTTGTTTAACTTACATATCCCGGGACACAGGCCTTTCCTTTACCACCAAGGACCGCCTACCCAGGGGAGGCACTCTTTCACATGGTGCTGGGCCCTCCCACATCAGTTGTCAATCAAGAAAACGTCCCACAGACACGCCCATGGGTTGATTTGATGGAGGCAGTACCTCAACTGAGCTTCCCTGTTCAGGGTCACGGTTAGGTTTGTGTCAAGTTGATAAAAATCCAACCCGTAATTGATATCGTCACCTTAGCAAAGAGCACGACGGCCGCCCAGTCATTCCCACTATAAGTTGGCCTGATTCTTCTCTCCCAACATCACTCAGTTCAGACCATATCATTCCCCTCCCCTCTCACCCAGGCTGCTGACTGCCATCATTCCCAGTTCATTCATCGTCAATCAAACTTTATGCCTTGTCTCACTGAGAAAGTGGAATGCTACCTCTGTTCTTGTAATCCAATCCAGACACCCATCTGTGGATTCAAGGGCTTTGGAAGACTCACCGGGGCTCTAACTTCGTTATCTCTGTGCCTTGTTCCCTTCCCCTGGATAGTCTATGTTCTTTCTCTCCAGCAGAAAACACAATCCTTCCATTTAAGAATTCAGCTGCTTCCTTGCTTTCAGCTGTTGTTCCTCCTGCCTGGCTCTGTTCCAGGTCTTGCCAAGGCTGGTTCCTGTTCTTAGGGTTCAGTGTATCTCTCCCTACTGGAGGCCTTTCCTGATTGCCTATTCTCCCTCTCATGTTGCCCTGGGGATTTTCTTAGCAGCACTTAACCACTCTCTGAACTTATCTTATTTGTTCACATTGCTCTGTGGTTATCCCAGTAGAACATCATTTCCAAAAGGACCATGGACCAACTCTCAATGAGTCCTATATCTCTAGTGCCAGCAAGTCTGTGTTTTCTTTGTGCCCAAAGCTCAATAAATATTGTGAGTGAGTGGATAAAAGCAGACTGGCCTACAAAAGGCAATCCTGTTGGCTGTTTCGAGCCCCTTCCATTTCTTCTGTTTGCTTTCTGGAGACACAGTCTTACTGTACAGTGTAACTCAGTCCAACTTTGAACTGCTATTCCTTATGTGGCACTGCCCAAGAAGATTCTAGACCTGAGCCATCACTCCTGGATCCAGTGACACTCCAGGGCCCCTCATTTGATCTACATCTCTAGTGAGATTAAGAGAGTGACTAGCCACAGCTCAGTGAGACTCCTGGTCATGTTGCTAACCAAATGACACACTAGAAATTAAAGTGATTATGCTGGATAAGCCAGATCATAGCCACCAATACTATCAAGACCCCAGTGACTTAATGAAACAATTTTTACACATAGCCCCTCAGGTATCTCTTCTTCATGCTGCATCTTGCCACCTACACTGTTTTCATGCTCTTCAACATCTGGCTTCTACTTTCACAGCAGAAAGGAGAGAACTGGCAATTCACCCACCCCACATGCACTTTTAAGTGCTGTGATCTAGAAGTGATGGATACCATTTCTGAACACACACCATTGTTTAGATGTCATCAATGGGGCCCTGTTTGCAAATGTGGCTTTTAATATGGCAGAAGAAGAAGTATGTATTTGAGGAATAGGAAATGTCTCTGCCAAAATCTACCCTTGAACACTTACAAATACAACCAACACCTCACCAAGGGTAGAATACCAAGTACTGAGGAGATCAGGCATGGTGGTACCCAGCTATAATCACAGCCCTTGGAAGCCTGTGGCAGGAGAATCATGAGTTGAAGCTAGTTTGAGCTACATAGCAACTTCAGGCCAACCCGAACTACAGAGCCAAGACCTTATCTGAAAATACAAGCATGCTGCTCTATTTGTCATTCCTGTATAAAACACCCTGAGTAAAAGCAACTGATGAGGAAAAGGTTTATTTGGTTGACAGTTCCAAGTCCCACTTCACCACTGGGGGAAGTCACGGAAGGATCTCAAAGCAGAAACCACGCAGAATGAGATTTGCTAGCTGGCTTGCAAAACCATGGCTATCTAGCCTTCTTATATAGCCCAGGACCCCCTGCCCAGGATACGGTGCTACCCGCTGTTGGTGCCAAAAACCACAGCCCTCACCTTAAAAGAAATGAGATGTTTTATTGTGGAGCCATTTTCTCAGAGTGACCACGGCCTGGCAACGCAAATTTAGATTACCCACAATTCCATGTTCCTGTGTAGTTGGTTTCTAGGAGTTATGTTTTTCTGAACAAAGAAAGTCATAAATCAAGATAAATTTAAAATAAATTGGTCGGGTACATCAGAAAGAAAAGATGGGGTAAGCTTTTTCTCTATGTCTATCTGATGCCATTGGACGATATTCTTAGCTTCTGGGTTGATGGAAGCTAGGAGTCTGCTAAGTAAACAGATTCCAAAAAGGTTTTATTTATTTTTCACAAGGTGTTAGTTCCAACACAGAGGTGGGAAAGGGATGGCTGTTCTGGAAGCTGAATTAGCCTGAGATAAGGTCATTAGCCTTTGGATCTGCAACACTCCAACCTTTCTACACTGCTGCAGTTCTAATCGGTTGGCTTCGTTCTACAGACTCAGCTTTTCCCACGAGTCAGGAGCCCTGTTTTACACCACCATGGGTTCGGTCCTTCTAACAGTAAAATCCTTCACAGGGGTGTGGTCTAGGAATCCCCCTCCTCGACTAAGAAGCTGACACGCCATTCACAGGTGACTCTAAGCTGTGTTATGTTAGCAAAGACAACTTGGACACATGCAGGCATAATGAAGTCAGTGTCTTACACTGAGCCACTTCTTCCCTCTAAGAGCCCAGTATCTAGGACACGTGTGATGGATTCATCAACTCCATCAAGATAGAACGAGGTCTGTTACGGTTCAAACACTAATGAAGTCGCATTGCCTTCTACCCATGCATGCAATAGAGGCACAGAGACAGGACAGCCCCAAATGCCTTTTAGATAAGAGTGACATACGAAGTGACAGTTATGTATCAGGTCTTTCAGAGAGGTGCATGGCTGTCTTTGTTCACCATCCACTGACCTTGATACTCGGGGTCATTGTAACTTCCCAGTAGTTTCAAACCAGTCCTGGCTTTCTGGTCTGACTGCTTTAGACAAGTCTAAAAGCCTGCAGTCTTAGATGCCATAGTTCTTTTAGGGAAGAGAAGTCATCTTTTCTTATTGACCTTTGGTGACTCACCTTCACAGTACTGCTTTCAGTATGAGTTAACTTTTTCTTTCAGGGATTTAGTGAGAAGACTAGGCCGTAGAACTTTTAAGAATTAAGAAACAGTCACTTGGCCACTTGGATCAGGCTGTGTTTCTTTTTATTTCTGATGAGAAATTTTAAGTGTTCTCTCTCTCTCTCTCTCTCTCTCTCTCTCTCTCTCTCTTCTCACTGTGTGTGTGTGTGTGTGTGTGTGTGTGTGACAGAGAGAGAGAGAGAGAGAGAGAGAGAGAGAGAGAGAGAGAGAGTTAGTTCATGGAATCAACAAATAGAGACAATAACCATGGAACGGCAGTCATCGTGGAAGTTTCAAAGGAGAGTAGGCACAGAGCAGCTGTAGCTCAGATGAGCAACTTCAAAGCAGAGAGGGTGTGGGGCAGGGCGAAGGCAAGAGCAACTCTCCTCTCTGGAGTCCTGACAGCTACTCAGATAAGGAAGGACCCCATAAGTGAGTTTCAACAAAGGAGTCAGAAAATGGGGGTGAGAGACTTTTTAGGTAGCCCTCAGGGTCTTTCAGTTTGGGGAGATGATACAGCCCGCAACCTCGGCACCTAGGGGGCTACAGTAGAATCATGAAAGTTGGAGGCCAGTAGCTAATGCCATGATTGAGTTTCTTTTCATGTCAGGCTTGGGATGGGACTAGAGTCATGGTGGGGACTGGTGGTACCAGGAGGAGAAGGGAAACGGGTGACATCTTTAGATAATGACATTTTATCTTCAGAATTCTGGGTGATTTCTCCAAGGCAGAGCAGGTAATTTAAAAAGGTTCACCTTGGAGGTGAAAAAAAATGGCTCGTTAATGTGGTTGGTGAGCGAGCAAGTGGACAGAGTTTAAATCCTCAGGACCCACATAAATGCTGGGTAGGCATGGCAGCCAGCGTTTAATTCCAGTCTTGGAAGGCAGGGAATCCTTCCCTCTACCACTTAATCGGCTCTTTGGTTTTCGGGTTTCCAAAAGCAACTTAATCACCGTGGTTACCACTTTCCTTAGGTGTAAAGTCAAAAATAAAATAAAATATTTTGGATGTGCTAAAAGTCAATTAGATGATGCTATTCATAAATAGTATACAGTTAGCGCTCCTCAGTGCCTGGTGCTGCATGGCAGTGTAGCTGATGCTAAAGCCACTTAGGAACTAAGGATGTCCTTAGCCCTAGGCTGTACAGTATCAGCCCCCATTGCCTAGGAGACACTTCGTCCTTTACATTAGAATGTCTGAGGGTAGAATTACGTGTGGTGTTGATTCTAATATGCAGCTAAGGTATTTGCTGGTTTAAGGAAATGCTCTCAGAGGGATAGGGGTAATGTGTTACAACTAAATGCCTCTAAGAACATAGTAGGCCAACCAGAACAATTTGTAGCCTATGCTGGTGGAGAGTAGAATCCTGGGTATGACTTGTAACCCACGCACTTGTGCAAACCATATTTTCTCAGTCCCTTTGGGTGCCAACCATACTAGAAAGTACTAGGGCTTCTGAGATATACAAGAGAGAGAAAAAAATCTTTCCTGAGGAGATGGTGGTCAAACATAAGGGCTGCTTGAGAGAACCCAACATACAGACACACAACAGTGCCTTCAATAAGAGCTAGGCCACCCAGACAGGCAGCTCTTATCATAGCTAGATTCCCTTCATAAGAAGCACTGAAAATCAATGCATTTGTTCTATTAATTTTCTGTTTGAAACATCTTATTCATCAAGAATTTGCTACATTATTGTATTGTGGTGAGGATAATCTATGTCAACAAACCCAAAGAAGGCATGGGAAGATGGGCTACCAGTGGGGCAAGGAAAGCTTTCCAGAAATCACTGACACATAAAACGTTTTTAACTTAGCTTTAATTGACAAATTATGATTATATGTACTTATGAGATGTGATGCCGTGTGTTCATAGATCTCCATATCCTGGAAACAGTCAATTAGGTTAATCAACATACCCATCATCTCACTAACCATTCTGTCTGTGTGCCGAGAAGACTTAAAAGCCTACCATCCAAGAATTTTGAATTTTTTCATATTGTTATTAACTATAAGAAAGGTGCTGTGCTCTCTCCAACGGCCAGCCACTAGTAACAACCCTTGAACTCCCATTTTCCATAAGTTCAACATTTTTGATGGCATGCAGTTTTTGTCTCTCGTGTCCTCTGAACTTTGGCTTTGTATGCCTTCCTGGTTCATCTGCACTGTTGGAGATGACACTGGAATACTAGCCTGCCTTCAAAAGAAGGAAATTCAACCACTGATGCTTTTAAGGCAGATTGGGTTCTAGGAATGCAAGGGAGAAAGCAGAGATGGAGAAAATGTATGAGATTTGTGAAAACTGAAACCAAGCACAGGAGCCCAAGAAGGAGGAGTGACCTAGTGGATACTCTGCAGCCAACCCTTAAAGGTCTAGGCCAGCCACATGCAGAGTGGGGGCGGAGCGAGCCTGAAGCCTCTGCTATTGTTGGCACAGGTTCTGTGGAGGACGGTTCCTGGAATAGGTCCCAAGGAGGACCAGTCTGTGGACCATTAATTCAGTAGTAGCATCTTGGGTAGGCAACAGGTTGGCAGCAAGGGAAAGAGGATGCTGAGTTCTTGTGGTGCCTTTTCAATTTGGTGATGTTTCGAATCTGTACAAATGTCTACTCAAGAAGATGACTGGTTCAGGAACGAGGTCCACACAACCCTCCGGGAACAGGAGTTTTCAGAGACTGCTCTTCTCCCAAGGAGCATGACATATAGGGGCAGGAGGATGGTCAATTGAGAAGCCTCCTTCAAAATCATGCAAACAGTAATAGAGAGAGTAATTTTCAAAGGGCTGAGTAGAAACGGAAAGAGTTGTGACTGAGTCCTAAGGAAGATGTGGAGATCACGTAAGGTATCCATGGAGAACTCAACTGGATTCCATGGGAGCAAGCATTAGTAACAACAATCCATTGATAAACTAATGGTGACAGCAAAACAGATTCAGGGACTGGCTACAGAGTGAGGACTTGTGGCAAGGCACGGACTCGTGACACGTGTGTCAGATTGGAGTACTCTTTTATTGCTGTCCTTGGTGCAGTAACTCATGGCCATGAGGAGGCGGTGTTAGAGATGGGATGAAGTCTTTTGACTCTTGACTCTCAGGCTGGCCTAGAACCCGTGGTCTTGCTACTCACAAAGGAAGCTCCTTTTCTTTTCCCCCATTCTGGCTGGCTTTGCCCTTGCCAACATTCTACAGCTCCGATCTGTTATCAGCAAGTGTCACCCCTTCGCCATATTTAGAAACCTGTAAGGAAAATGCACTGTGGGGGGATGGCTCAGGAAGTTTGACCGTGGGGTAAACAAACATTCTACCTCCAGTGATGATAGACTGAAGGCCCTCAGGGCAGACTGCTGTCTGCTGCCTCTTGCAGGCACCTCCTCTTACTGTAGCCTCGCATAGCTCCAAGCTTGCTACAGTACACACAACAAACCATCAATTAAAGATGGCTTCTGGCTCAGGTTTGAAAACTACCCTGTTGTCCTATAGAGCTCTGTGTGTTCACACGGGCAAAACCATTCCAGTCATCACCTCTTCTGCTCAGTGCCCAATTCTGTGTCTCTACTCAACTGGGATTACTGAATCTCAAATAAATGAATAATCCAGTCTTTTGGCCCTTGGTCACATCCCCAGAATACACGGTGCCTTGTACTTACCACCAACAGACAAT
Organism: Mastomys natalensis; assembly: GCA_021653895.1. NCBI lineage: Eukaryota > Metazoa > Chordata > Mammalia > Rodentia > Muridae > Mastomys > Mastomys natalensis. The sequence goes on from JAJTUV010000559.1 coordinate 117,707, forward strand.
CAGAAAGTCCTTATTAACTATTAAAAAGAAACAAGTAAAGTCTGCTGGTACTCTGGATTCCCTTAATGCTTTTCCTGATTTCTGCTGAGTGAGTTGTGTCAGGTAATATTCAACCATAACTATAGGAAGAGGTATGCTAGGAAAATGGACTTGTCTTATGCTTAAACTAGATGAGCAGGTCTGAACTTCATTGTGCGACATCAGGAAGGAAGATGGGAGGCAGAGAGACTCTAGGGGAAGTTGAAGCTAGTGCCCACATGTGGATATCTTGCTCTGTCCTCTCTGGAAGTCTCAAGCCTGCTTTGAAAGGCTTCAGACTGATTGATGAAGGCCCACTCACATGCTCCAATATAATCTCTCCTACTTCAAACCAGATGATAGTGACTTCAATAGCATCTGCAAGCAGCTTCGCAAGTAACCTCTTTAGTGTCTGATGGGGCAAGGGGACTTTAGCTTGTTCCGTTGATACATCAAAAGATGTGCCAGGGTTAGTATAAACAGAAGAATAGGTAGAACATGTGGTGGGCTGCAGGTGTGTGTGGGGGGGGGGTTGGAGGCTTCGACGGGGTGGGGGTGGGGGGTAGGGGGGGGTGGAGTGGGGTCAGTTCTAGAAGGCGGGAACTGCCAGGTTCGGTTTGCAGCATCATCTGTCTAAGGAGACTGTTGGGATGGATTGTGGCCCTGGCTTTGCGATATTGAAATACTCAGGTAAGAACCACGTTTCAGAACAGAGTCCAATTATTGCTTCCTTCAGGGTCATGACACCATGCAGCGCCCTTCTGCCCCTGCGTGCCACCTTACAACGGGTGAAGTTTTCCATGGCGTCGCCAGAGGGCGCCCGAGTTGAGGAAACGACCTTAAGAGGTGCCCAGCAGGTGACCCACGTAGGGACCCTTCGGCAGGGAACCTCTAGGACACTTACAAAGGCCGTGTCTTTAACCTAAACGCTTTGGTGACTGCAGACAGCAAATGGCTGGTCCACACACTTCCCTTTGCCAGGGAGAGAGAGGCTGGTGGCTGGGAGATGAAGATCCCAAGGCAGGCTACCCGAGAGGATATCTGCCTCACTCACCAACCTTCCCTGAGCCTGGTTCACTTCTCTCACTGACCCGGGTTTGGAAAAGTATTTTAAAACCGGAACGTTAAGCAGGATTACGTCAGCAGTCACCTGGGAAACAGCCCCATTGGTCGGGCTTCCCTTCCCAAATTCTGGAAAGATCTGCCACTCTCCCAAAAGCAACCCTCTCAATAGCAGCCTCTTCCATCTATAAAATTAAGGCCCCATGACAAGAAACAAATCTTTTTTTATTTGTCTTCCTGAATTTTGAGATTTAAAAGGATGCGTAGTGTCACCTGCCTCTCACTTTTCTTTAAACGTGCCGTGTGTGCTGGAAACCCCTTTAAAGACAGTATGGGTTTTTAAGGAAAGAGCAGTCACTACAGGCCTTCTATCAAGATTTTCACCTTAGTGACATTATTTTAAAACAAAGAGAGAAAAAGGCTGGCAGGGCTTTTTACATCCCCCAAAGGTGGACAGTGAACAAGAGGAGGTACAAGAAATAGAAGTAAGGAGAGTTTCTGCGTTTATTATAGGCACTCTTGAGAAGTCTTAATTGTGCCCGATAGGGACGTTTAGACACTCAGAGAGACTGAGCAATAAGCACAAGTCATATTTAAACACAGCAAAGGTCAGGGAAGGAAGCCCCGTGCTTCTCTTCTCGTCAGATGTGGGTCCAGCTCATGTGTGGGTTTGGTAAACCATGACAGGAACGGGTGTCTGGGAGACGTCTCGCTGTCAAGAGGTTTCTTAAGTTTCCTTAAGACACTCAGCCTGGATTCATTATGCCTTGTCACAGAAGAAAGAGAATTAAATATTTTTCTAAGACTGCAACTAATCCTAGAACTTAAACACGGAGCGGGGATCCCACATATGAAAAGTTGGTGAGATTTTTATTGGAAATGTGCAGAGATGTTGTGTTTAAATCCTCAGATGAGGAAAATGACATTTTTTAAAGCAAAAAAAAAAAAAAAAAGCCCAAAATGATTTTCGTCTATTCCCAGACCTCTCCTAGCAGACTCAATTAAATAGCATAATATCTTTTTTGAGTCATTTAGAAAAATATTTATATACCAGTGAAAGCAGGGAGAAGCTTTTAAAGATCTTACTAACTGTATGGTAGGATACGGGCAAATCTTGTATTTATGGTGTTTTTTCCACACTAAGGGTTTCCCTCCCTTTACAGGCATGGGCACAAGCTGTCATTTATTTGCAGTCAGTGTGTTCCACAGTCCACAAAGAAACTTTTTTTTTTTTAGAGCAAAACTTGCCCTAATGAAATTCAGTAATTCTTTATAAAAAGAAAAAAGGATCTTTTATATGCATTTTATATATAAGTGTGGTGTGTACCTGGTAAGGCTGATTTCTGCTGACTCTGTAATACAGGTAAATCAACACGGTCCAAGGCACATTACGGGCCACAATTTATTGGGTTTTATCTTCAGGTAAAGACTTCTATTAAGAATATACAAGTGTCTGCATACCTAGCCTGCCTTGTTTTCCATGGGGGTGTATACATAATCTCTTTTTAAATTTGCTTAATCAAAGCTTGCTATATTGAATACATTTAATTGGAATCCAGTGGTTAAAATATAAAAATTTACTGCTGTAGAAAAGTTTTGATTAGTACTTTCCATTAGTGAGTGTTGTTGATAAACCTTCTAACTGCGCATTTGCATTCAGACAACTGACTTGGCAAAGGAGTAGTGCCTTCAACTTCACAAATACATTATTTCCCATAAATATTCTTAATGAAAGAGCTGGTCTGTTTCAGAGGAAGTAAAGGCAGTGAAGAATTTTACATAATGGAGGCGGGGAGGTCCCAACCTTGATAAACACATGCATGGGGTCTGGAAGGGTGAATTATTAGGTGTGGAAAAGTAGAGTCTAGGAAAGCTCTCCCACACGGAGCAAACGCCTGAAAGCCTGGGAGAAGCGAACTTCTCCTCCCTATCCTTTGTCCTGACTCAAACCAAGATCTGATGCCAAAAAAGGGGGTGAGATGGTTGCTCTGATGAAATATTTTGGGAAGATTACAATGAATGCAATTACTGCTATATTTTATCAAAATATAACAAATAAATAAGCAGAAGAAAAAAACTAAGGAAGGGGAAATGGACAGATTTCCAATTCTCAGAAATTTTGGAGGAATCATCCCTCCGACATTTAGCTATCAGACTGGAAGGCATTAGTTAACAGCAAACGTGAGACTAAGATGCAGCCTTAAGGGAACTGGGTTCCCCCTTTACTCCTTTACGAACTAGAGATCCAGAAGGCCGCCAAGGCTTAATGGGGGATTCAATCTGGCATGATGGTGGTAGCTGCTTCAATATCTACACCAAGTAACGCTCCGAGGGCTCCGTCCCTCACTGCTTGATGGAGTTCTCGATTTCGCAGGCCACAGGGAAAAGCCTCATGATTGGACACTGAGGTCCAAGTCTGGATTTTTCCAATACATGATTTTAATCCATTTTTAAGAATGAGTTATGTCTGAGTCCGATCCTCTTGTTCTGCTTTGATTAAATTTTATTGACTAATGTTTCCTGTGGATGTGTGTGCCATGGGGAAAGGAATCCAAACAGCAGCAAGTGGAAAGAGGGCACAAAGTCTTCTATATATACATGCAAGACAATGTCATCATGCCGCCCATTGCTTTGCGCATGTGCCTGTTGCCGTATTAGAAGCACGATGAAGCATTTGCTCTGGAATGTTGCGTGTTCTCCTTCTCTAAGATCTTCACGAAGATCTCAAAGAGGAAGACGATGTATGGAAGTCGCCTTCTGATTTCTAACGATACATCTGTAAGAGACTGTCGAGTTACTTCCCTGATCTTTAGATATGGTTTGTGAAGGATGTCAAGTGTGTAACAGATGGCTTACTCTTTGATACCCCTTCACCTATGGGAAACTGAAAATGTTCAAAGAGAAACGTGTAGCCACCACTTGTTCTCAGTTGATGAAACTCACCGCCATTGGCTGACAAGGAACCTGTGAAGAGCATCTGACTCTCTAGAGCTTCCCAAGGCTCTTTCTTTGCAAAAACACCTCTGTAAATGGAAAATAATCAATGATGGCAGAAAATTATGCTCCCTAAGATTCTGCAGTGAAAAGAATGTTAGACTAGAGTCTACGTGTATGGGAGAATACCATTTCATGTTGGAATGACTCGAATTGATCGCCAGGGAAACTGATTGATCAGTGAGTTCAGATCATTGACTCAGAAAGCAAAGCATGCCGGGCAGCGGTAGTGCACGCCTTTAATCCCAACACTTGGGAAGCAAAGACAGACAGATTTCTGAGTTCGAGGCCAGCCTGGTCTACAGAGTGAGTTCCGGACAGCCAGGACTACACAGAGAAACCCAATCTCCATTAAAAAAAAAATGCACGTAAAGGAACCCCAGTCTCTGGGTGAAATGTCTTTGATCACAATTCACCTAACATTTCCCATATCTATTTAAACTTTGCTAATTAAATCTGACATTTTAGAACATGCTACTCTTGCAGACTAATCAAGGGAAAGAAAAAAAATGTAGCTCAAAGCCTGAGAAGAATGCAGCTATCTTGGTTTTAAAAGTTAAAAGAACACTTTTCCTACCGTGACTTCCAAGGCCATTTGGCCAAAAGGCCATTGATAACGTCCATTAGTAAGAAGTAGCTTTATTTGCGTGTAAGTCCCACGCTATCTGGTCTTTCATAATAATTATCAAAGGATGTGCTTGTTAAGCGAGTGGGACATGCCTGTCTGTGCAGGGTGGGTCTCCACAGAGAGTAAGAATAGTGTTTCATGTCCTTCAAGGACCAAGACCTTTTTGACTATAGCAGGATCTTTACTATGAGAGGAAATAAAGACCCAATACAGTTTAGAAATGTGCACAAAATCAGTTTCAGGGAAAACATATTCAATAAAAACATAATTCTTTACTTTTTAAGGTTTGTTTATTTATGTATTGTATGTACATAGGTGTCTTGTGTATGTTGACATCTGCACACCAGAACAGGGCCATCAGGTCTCATGGGACTAGAGCTATAGATGGCTGTGAGCCATCATGTGGTTGCTGGGAATTGAACTCAGGAGCTCTGTAACAGCAGCCAGCGACTCTTAACCACTGAGCCAACTCTCTAGCCCATATTTCTTCCTTTAAAAATATTTGTTTATTATTTTCATTTATATGTGTGTGCTCACATGTGTTTATGTACACCACAGGTGTGTAAGTGCCTGTGGAGGCCAGAGGTCATTAGATTTCTTGCACTGAAGTTACAGACAGTTGTGCGTTGCCTTATGTATATGCTGGGAGTGGACCTGGATTCTCTTCAAGAGCAGTACATGCTCTTAAGCTTGGCGCCATCTCTCCAGCCCCAACACATTTCTTTTTAATGTAATGGGTGTTCCAAATTAAAATTCAAATCATACCACACAGAAAATTGTAAAGAGTAAATTAAATACCTCTGATAATTCTGCCCAGCATGCAAGAATAGCCAGTTACCTTTTTAACATATACCTGTTCAAACAGATTTTCTTGTAATATATATAGTACATTCAATATACATATATTGTATATATTGCAATATATATTGTATATGTTATTTTGTATATATATATTTTTAATAATACACATATATACATATATATTTTTTAAATATCAAAGTTTTCATTGTGTATATAAGTTTCTGCATATAAACATAATAGTTTAGTTATGGAAAAGAAACTCTTTAGTATTTTCTATCATCAATATTCAGGAAAAGAATCACATTAAGATGTCTATAGATTGTACTAGGTTAGAAGGCTGATTTTAAAAATGCTGTTTGAGCTATTGATTTGTGTTCAGTGAAACAAATCTTTAAATGAATTTTCATTGGGATTAGGACAGAACTTCTGCCAAATTCTGAATTGACCCTAAACCTGCTTCTTCCACTTCTGCTACATATTTATGTGAAGAGGCACTTTTAGTATTGCTCTTTATAAGAATCAAAATATTGATAAATTCTGAAGAACATTAAAGGTATAGTATCAAATATTAAACATAATTCTTTATTTAAAAGTATACCACATTCCTCTTATTAGAATGAAAATTTGCAAACATGTTTAATAAATGGTAACATTGAATGTATACCAAATAATTGTTTATAAAATTAATTTGAGACTTATTATTAATGTTTGATTTGTATATTTACTTTACAGATACATATAATTGGAGTTGTCTAAAAACTTTGGGACCAAATGAGATTTGGGTGGAAAACTTGAAGCCCTGATTATACTATGTAGTTGAAACTATTTTTTCTTTGGAACATAGTTTAGTATTAATAAATATATACCATCATTGTAACTTTCTAGCTTTTTGGAGACTTGTTTAGTATATATTCATAAAGGTGATCGCTTATAAAACTAACCATTGTATTTCTGGAACATTCTGCTTTATTTTGTGCAGGTACGAAACCACAACTTAAAACCAGTTGAGGGGCTGGAGACCTGCAGCTCAGGGTAGCATGCTTGCTGGCCATGCGCTACGCTGCGGGAGGCTTACATATCCTCTCTGCCCGGCAAGAACCAGTTAAAAAATGTCACCGCAACCACCAAGAGCCTGTTTGGCTTCACTTCTTTACCTGCTTTGCTAGCTTGTTTCTAAAGGGTCTGCACAAATTGTTCTAAAGTAAGCTTGGTTTCTTTTGCTAATATTTTAAGTGTGAGGGAAAGAACTTAAACAAATATGTGGATTTTTGTTACATTCCTCATGTGTTAGGGAAGTAGAACACACCACTCTCCAGCCGCACATCAGATGCCAGGCAGTCCGGACCACAGTTAGGGCGTCTATTGGAGGCTGTTACCGCTGGGAGAAAATTCTGGTTCCTAGACCAAGTTTGGGCAGTGCCACTGAAGTTTACGAAGCTCATTTGCTATTGCTTAAAAACAAGAGAGCCACGAGAGGATAACAAAACTGCTGGTTTGCATCTCATCCTTTCTGATCATGTTCTGTCCCAGGAACCGTGGGTTTGCAGTTACGATCTCCACTGCTGTTTATCTATTGCACTCGGAAAGAAAGACCGACTTTGTTTATAAGTTTCTAAGAAGTTAAAACCACTAAGATCCACTCCTAGTGATGCATATCACTAGCAGTATACAAAATGAGATGAGCCCTCTTAACGAAATCTCTCAACAAGTTCTAGGAAAAGAAAAATACTTCTCTGGTCCCCAAGTGCAGACGGATGGAGGTGATTCTAGTGTTGCCATGGAATTTTCTTCTTTCTTTGAAATTTCCCGTTACAGGCTGGGTTACAACCTTTCGTCCTACATGAAAACACAGATTATTGTGGGGAGGAACGGGCTAATCGCTCTTTGCTGCTCTATCTTTGCTTAACCACAGGGTAAGAAAGTCACATCACGAGAGAGATGACTACAGAGCTGGTTGCCCAAATAGCTTTTTCCCCTGTCATGTTTTGATGGTTCCGCCTGTTTTCCTAAGGCAGAGGAAGATGGGCGAGCCTCTTAGGGGAGGTTACTGTTTCTTTCCTGAGATGCTCAGTGAAGATGATGAACATGGGCCAGGGTGGGAAGTAGGGAGGACCCAGCTGAAATTTTGGCAAGGGCCGCAGAGTGGGCCCCACCTAAACACTGACAGAACACGCGGTCCTGGTCCAAGCTGTTCCACAGATGTGAGCTGGGTGCCTCCCAGCTCCAGCTGATGTGGCTCAGTGGATGAAGTGGCATTTTCCCCTTAGGAGTCTCCAATGCTGAAATCCTCTCAGGGGATTGGCTGCTTATGATAACGCGTGCTTGAAGATAGCCTTCCACGCCCGTCTTTGGGTGACCTCATAGACAGGAGGCAGAGTGGCCTCTGAAGGAAACTTGCAGAGTGGAGACTCCCGGGTGGGCGAGGTTCCCTTCCTGGTTTGGTAATCCTTATGACTCCACAGAGTATGGAGAGTGGTGTGGGGGTCTGGTCTCACAGCTGTCGGGTGGGAAAGAGGAACTGAGGCAGGAGGCGAGACTGCTGGCGCAGATATTTATTAGTTCACTGAGCGACTGCTGAGTGACAGCGGCTCCTTGCTCCCAGCAGGCGGCCATTCATGGAACATATTTTTAACGTGAATCGCAAAAGAAATAACAAAAATATGAAATGGCTAATTAGACTGCCATTTCACAAAAGGCCCTGCCTGATGACAAGTTTCTTGGTCAGTCTCACCGTTTGCTAGGTTCCAAGTTGAATGAAGTCAGAGGCCATGAATTCTGGTCTCAGGCGGCGGGGCTGCGGGTGAGGGCTGCAGAGAAGAAGGGGATAAGGATGGATATTCAGCAGGTCTTAATGTGTTCCTAATGTGTTGGTGAGGTAAGTGCCTTCTAGAAACCTCTGGGATGGGAGTTGGGGAGTACACCTCAGTTTGAAATGGGAGCAGCAGTCTAGACACACAGAGTAATTCTAGAGAATCTGGTTTTTTTTGTTTTTTGTTTTTTTTTTTGCGACAGTGGCAGCATGGTCCGAAGGCTTTCTGGGAGATTTTAAACTCAGGGGCAGGTAACCCAGTTCTTGAAATCAGAAGAATGACAGAGACTTGACTCCGTTTATTTGTGTGGGACTCTATCTCTGAAGTGTATATGAAAAAAAAAAGCAAAATAAAGTTTTCTTCGTTGTTTGATAGTTTACACTGCCGTCTCCCCTTATTTAGAAGCAGAGCCCGTGAAAGGCAGCATTGCTGGGGCATACTGAAGCGCCTGTGAGCTATGCTTGGGACGGAGCATTATGGAGCTACTGTATTTGTCTCTAGCCCCACCCCCCAACAAAAGAAAGAAAAAGACAAGACGAGTCAAAGAAACAGATCTGACCTGGAAATGAAGTACCAATACACAGTAGAAGACAACAGAAAGCCCCTTTCTTTCATCTTCATACAAACAAACAGGTTAGCAACCCAAGCAGGACTGGGTTTCTCCAGCGCCAGAACCCCACGTCTACTTCCGTACCTGGTGACCGTTTTACCATACAAACTACCTACAATTTAGGGCCTCCGATAGTTTTTTTTTCTTTTATTTTTTTTTTCTTTTTTTTTCCAGAAAGCTCTCCTGGCCAGGCAGATCACCACTGAGTCAGTTCCCATTTATCTCTAGGACTATTTATTTATTCACTTATTTAATTGTCCAGTGCCAGAAACACAGCAGAAATCATTAACCCTTTCTGGGCATGTGCTGTCCCACTCAACTCTGCCCCAGCCACCAAATCCTACTACTTTTAAGTTCTCTCCTTCCTCCTCTCCTCTTCCTCCTTTCCTTCTGTGGGATTAGAGATCAAGCCCAGGACCTTGTAGATAAGAAACACGTGTGCTGCCAGTTCCACCCCTTTCCCTTCTCCTTAAATCTCAGTTACACGATGCCAGCGGACTGACTCCGTGAATACACGTCACTCAGAGCACAGCTTGCCGCCAAAGTTCAATCACGTTCCGATACAGGAGTAAGAACTAGAGACACATTATTGTCTCTTGGGGGAGGGAATGTTTTATTCTGTACAGGTCGATATACAGAACTTGTACTTTTAAATGCAAAGAGACGGGATAAAGAAGCCATAAAACCACGGAAGCCAATGTTATCCTCCTTTGCCGCCATTTCTTTTTTATTTTTTTTCAATGATATTTGGTCATTTATTTTTTTCTTCAAGTATTCATCTGTTGCGGTGGCTCTGTGACAGCAGCTCCTCCATGAATGTGATGATAGGTCTGCGTGAACCTGAATGGACTTCTCTTATTCAGGCCCCTGATATGCAGACACTTATAAGGATCCATCTGTAAGTCGGCCAATCATCTATCTTTCTGTAAACAAAGATAAGGAGTGTGGCTTCATTGGGATTGTCACTGGCAAGCAGTACGGTTCTGCTATAGAGAATGAAAGAACGGTTTACTCTCCCACTTCTCGGATCCTACTGATCTACTATAGGACATGAAACACATGCAGCTTTTTCTAAATACATTTTACCAATGAAATAAAATCTGAAAGTCAACGCCAGGAAGGTGTTTTCTATGTTTCTTTCAGCAGATGAATCTACAGAGGAAAAACAAAAAACATCAAAGCATTGTGAATAGTGTTGGCTGCTTACTTGAAATAAAGGGCATAGATTACTCGTCTCTTGATCAGCTCTTGCCAATAAAAGGTTAAGACCGTTCTGGCTTCCAGAACCTATGTCTCAGGAAGGAATCATCTGAGATAACACAGAAAAAGAATTTTGTTTCTTGTTTAACAATTAAAAATTCCCATTCTCTGGTGTCTACTTTCCCCCTTAAATCTCAATGTTGGTTTTGCTGAGGTTTTCGTGTAAAATCTCGTGGCTTTAATTGCATTTCTGCAGCTTGTCACCTTAGAGCTTTATGTACTTTCTAGATCAAGAAGTATCTTTGCTATACTGAGGAAAATATAGACAGATGTTTGTCCTTATCTAGCCTGACAACAGATGGGAGGGCTCAGACTGAATAGGCCTTGTGCTCTGAGCAGAGGCCTGTAACCAGCCACTATGGACTATCAACAGAGTCTAATGGAATGGCCAATGTAGAAAGCCCCTTTCAACCTCTGCAGCACTTAACATGATTGTCCAGTAAAATATTAGCCCCAAGGCCACTACTGGGTAGGAGGTCAGAAAAACTGGCCAGTTTAGAACCCTCTGGATTAAATAGGCCATAGCACCATTGAGATTAATGCAAGTCAGGGAGCCTCAGGTGACCACCTCAGGGATGCGTGCATGTGTCTTAGGGTGGAGAGCTCTTATAGACTCCTGGATCAATTACTTTCTTCCAGGACAAGGTCAGTGTACCCAGAGGAGAATGGCTAAGAGCTTTTCTGAGGATTTGCAAGTTACATGTTCATCACAGTTGGACTCTTTACTGGGGTTCTGTGGGGAAGGTGGGTGCCTGAACCTCATCATAGGATGAGATATCTGGGTAAACAGCTCCCAGTGCTCTTAAATAAGACTTATATTTTGTTTTGTGTTGGAGTCCAATGAGCATGTGTGTGTGTGCATGTTGTGTGTGTGTGTGTGCGCACGTCGTGCATGCATGTGTTGTGCACGTGCGTGCATGCATGTGTGTGTATGGAGAGTGGGGAGACTTATTGGCATTATTATAGAAGTTAATAGCATATACTCAAATGCATTTGAAAATCCTGTCTCAATACCAAGCTCCAAGGGAAAACAGAAACAAGTAAATTACAACAGAGTTCCACAGATGTGATAGTCTACTAGGTTCCTGAAACAGAGATGTAAATATTGACATGAAGCAGACTGTCGTACACTATGATAAAAAAAAAGATTACTAAAACCTATGAGAGTATATAAAAACACACATTGCAAAGGTGGGAGTTTGACATTGGTAGGGTGAAGGGGTCTGTGGAGGGATTCCTGACGGAGGAATGTCTGTAAACAAACCCATTCGTGGATAAGAGGCAGGTCTGCGTGGCGATAATCGTCCCTGGGACTATGGAATGAAGCAGGAAGGTGGAGAAAGATGTGGAAGATTGGAGGTTGTGAGAATTTTCAGAACTTTATCCTCAATGTATTAAAGTCCCTAAATCTGGGACTTTGCTTGGAGGTTAGTGAAGAGCCACAGAAGGCACTTGAGTTGAAAAATGGGTGTGTGTGTTTGTACATGAGTGGTCCGTGTGTGCACACATGTATGTGTTGTGTAAACGTTTGCAGTCATGTCACGGGAAAATAAGAAGGCGGCAAAAGGGAAGCAGGGAGTGTTGTGGGCGGTGCCTGTCTCAGACTTTCCCTGAGGTATAAGAAGGAACTAAAATTCGTGTGTAAAATCAGGAACATGCTTGACAACGCCAGTAATGACCTAATGTGGCCTTCAGGGTGCTAGGGTTCTGGATCCTAGGAACCTGACTTTTCACTCTCTTGAAGGGCTGTAGGTATCAGTCCCAAGGCCGCTAGGCACTTGGTCTGTGGCATACTTGAGGTATCCTGTGTCTGCTTTGGAAGCCATTCCTTGATTACCTTCCTACTGACTTTGGCCCATTGTAGGATAGCTTTCTGCTGGCCCTGTCCCCTGCAGACCATATATAAGATGATGTACTCAATAAACTTGCTTGGCATAAGTCGTAGCTTATGCAAGATCTCCTGACCCCAAGTTTCCTGTCTTCTTTGTTATTTCTGATTTCCCCCCTCCCAGTCAGGAACCTGTCACTGAAGAATAACTTGTTGGTCCTCATCAAGAGACGACAGAGATGTTTGTGTTTGAAGGAGTCAGTGGATGGTAAATCAGGTTAAGTAAGGAGCGACTATAGGTTAGCCTGTTCCATGCTACGGTCCTCTAGCTCAGGGGTAACAGGGTGCTGCGGAGGCAAGGCAAACGGCAGGTTCAGGTGTTCTGAAAACAAAACTGTCTGGCTTGACATCTAGTGGAACTAAAAATCAGAGAGAGGCAAAGGCATGGCAGCTAAGGATGAGGTCCCTGCCACACCCACCCCATACTCTGAGGCCACACATATTGTAAGGTAGGGAGCTGGAACAAGGAACTAATTTGCATATTCATTATTCAACATCAGTGCACGTGAGGGCCGGGTTGTAATTGAGGCTGAAGGCAGACATGGCATCGAATGGAGATCAGGAGAGTAACCAGGTTCTAAGTCACAATGAGGGAGTTGCTCTTCCAGAACTGACTAGTCTAAGGGACCGAATGACTCACCAAGGAAGACGCCCATCCGCAAGAAGAAAAGCTGTGAGCATCTGTGATTTTTTTTTTTCCCCTAACCTCAATATTTCACTCAATAGAAGTAGTTGAAAACAGTACTTCGGGATTCGCCCACTAAAAACCAATAGAAAGGATGCACATGGGATGCATGTGTGTATCCTTATGGATCCTGGAGCATATTTGACCTCAGCCTCACCATCGCTGTGGAAACCTTATTAAGTGACCCTAGAGGTGAGTCTCTTGGATCAGATCTAGATCTACATCTAGATTTGGACGGAAACAGGGCTATCTCCCCCCATCCATGGAGACTTGTGTGCTCAGGTTCATTCATGGTCAGACACTTTTGTTACTTGTTTACATGTCATTATCAGGACACATCATCAATATCGTGTAAGCGTAAAAGGTAAAGTTTTCATCCTATGACACCATGGGCCTGGTGGAACAGACCAGAGAGGAGGGAGAAGGGCATCGATCTGTATTAAATGACATCATTTTAATCTCGGTTCTGATATTGAAAGTCCGATTCAAGAGATACAGAGGCTTCAGAGAGGTGTCACAACGCTGGTTTTCTTTGTGTGGCGAAGCAGCTGTTAAAGAATACCGCACTTTACTTAAGTGAGTCTCCCACGGCTGGTTAAATGGTGGATGCCTGAACATAAAAATTGCTCAGTCCTGACCTGTGTCTATTCTGGCCCGTTGTTCTAGAGACGTGGGTAAGGCCTAATTGCACGATTTGGCTGTTTGCATACAAAAAGGGAACTTAAATGCATCGTATAAGTGAATACTTGGAAGGGGAGTAGAGATCCATCCATTAGCTGAAAGAGCTAAGCATACTGCAGGATGAATAAGAGATGCTCTGCTCATTAAGTGCTTTGTAAACTGAAACTGTAAGTTAACAAGAATGAAGCAAAATGGCCCGATGGCAGAGCTAGTTTTTAAACCTGTAAATAAAATAAACAACGCCATGTGTGCCTCTGCAGAGAAATTGCCAGGATCTTTGGAGATGTGTCGTGTCTGCACTGTGTGAAACCACATGCCAATAAACATCTCAGTATTTCCCACTGCTTAGATTCACCCCCGGGGTAAACAAATTTTATCTCTCTTGCCTTCTTGGATAAGTGCATGCATGCGTGTGAGAGGTTATATGTCGATACACATGTTAGTTATGGGGAGGCACATGCACATGAGCGAGTCAAAGGTATCTTTATCATCTTCCATTTTAGAGACAGGCTTTCTCACCTAACCTTGAGCTCACAGTTTGCCACTATTCGCTGGCTATGGAGTCCCCAGGTCCTCCTTGTCTCTGCCAATCTAGCACTGGGATTATAGGCACATGTTACTACACTGGCTTTTCACATAGGTGCTAGGTCCTCAGACTTGTGTCCTCAGACTTGTGTGGAGGACCTTTACTAAGCCATCTTTCTAGTCCCTCTACCTGGGTCTTTATGTCTAAAATATATTACTGTTGTTATTTGCGGTGCTGGCAATTAAACCCTGTCCAGCAAGTGTTCTCCATTGGTATATCTCTACCTAGTGTTCTACATTGCAACCCTGCCTTTTCCTTGGATATTTTAAACAGTCAGACTTCTCATTTTTGCCTCTGACTGTGAGTTAAAGAGCCATGATGTAAGTCAGGATCACTTGTAGTATGTTCTAGTTCTTCTAGGGAAGTTCCTTAGCTCCTTGCTCTGATCTGCCTTCCTGATGGGTCAACCTGACCCTACACACACTTCCTGGTGGGTCAAACTGACCCTACATGGCATTGGTGCTTTTCAAATCCAAGTCACCCTGCAAGCATCGGAACATGGCTCACTGGATCTCCCACCAAGTGTGGAATGTTTGAGGTAGAGCCTGTGAGTCTGCATTTCCACAGCCTCCCAGGCAAGGATGATGCTGAGTTTCCCCAGACTACACTCACACAACCAATGAGCTTCTTGCTTCTTCTTCTCTGAACCATTCACTTTCTTGCTTAATAATACACATGAGTATGAGTATGCTGTGTAGTATTCTGTAAACACTATAATGACTCGACATTTCTTATGGATTATCTCTGCTTTGTTTTCCTCCCTCCCTCTTTCCCTCCCTCCCTCCCTCCCTCCCTCCCTCCCTCCCTCCCTCCCCTCCCTTCCTTCCTTTCTTCCTATTATTTGCTCTAGTTATAACTTATTCTGCTGTGACCATCCTGCATGATGAATTTAGTGACTTCTAAGGTGAGTTAGGCACTTCAAATAATCCAATGAATATCACGAGTGGGGGGGGGGGTCTTTTCTTTCTTTCATGAGAAAAAGAAAAGAAAAATGAAATCTGCTTCAATTTCCTGTGAATCACAAAATTATCTGTTCTTTACAAGAAAGCAGAATCTCCCCCAGATGTATTTGCATCAAGTGAAGGAGAGAACAATACAGCCTTAAATACTAAATCCTCCTTCCAAGAAAGGGCTATTCATAAGTGTGAGAAGTTGCAATTTTATAATCAAA
The DNA here is from genome assembly GCA_021653895.1 of Mastomys natalensis. NCBI lineage: Eukaryota > Metazoa > Chordata > Mammalia > Rodentia > Muridae > Mastomys > Mastomys natalensis. The sequence continues at coordinate 132,901 of JAJTUV010000559.1, forward strand.
CAAACAAAAACACCTTTGAAAATACACATGGGGTAGGAGCTCTGTCTTTCCCCAATGGAGACTGGAGGCTGGCTCTAGGAGAGCAGCAAGACTGGATGAAAGGACCTGTCGGAGGGTTGGAGGCAGTCGCTAGGGAGACAGTGGGAAGGGAGCCTAACTGGAATCAGCAGTGGATACAGTTTTGCTGAAGGAGTGAAACCTGGTTCTGCCTCAGTGAGCGTCTGTGGCCTTCTCCACACCCTGCTTCCATTTCTATTACTCTATTCACATGACTAAGGCTCTGAATCATAACCACACACTGGGAAGCTCCAGCTGGGGGTGGGGAGGGGCGGAGGGTGGTGACCTGGGAGTTTATTCAGTGTTTAAAATTGGGCTCAGATTCAACAGTTGTAATCAGCTCCTGTGTGACACCCGTGTGCTCATTCACAATTACTGATCGCCAGGTCAAGCCCCGCAGGTAGGCACCCATATAGCGGCTACTCAAGGAGAGCAACTCCACAGTCACACTTAGTGAAACCAACCATGCAGGACAGCTTCCACAGACATGCCTAGTACAGTCACCCATGCAGGACAGGGGAAGGTCCTCAAGCATCCTACTGCCACATTCGGTTCTTATTGCATCTTATCTCCCAGGATCCCATCAGTGTTTGGTTGGCTGTCACTGCTGCAGCCAATGACACTGGGGGCTCTTTTCCTGCCTTTGATCTAAGTGGCCCTGAAGCTGACATAGAGGTTACTTAGCCCATATCTGCTAAGCTGTTTTTCAGATCTCTGTTAGGCCTTTCTCTTGAGCGAAATTTCATTTATCTTTGGTTTTCAGATGAATCTTATAGTGTGGGGTGTGTGTGTGTGTGTGTGTGTGTGTGTGTGTGTTGTGTGTTAAAGTTATTTTTTTTCCTTACTCCCCTTCTTGAATTTGGGTAGGAAGATGAACTATGGTCAGAGATCACCATAGCTACCTTGGAATTATTACTGCTGTGGTTGCTAGGTAGTCTCTCAGCCTAAGGATGGAAGATGCTTCCCTTGTATAACTTTAGTCCTGCTATGATTTCTAACTCAGTGACAGATGGCCAGAGTGGCTCAATAAATTTTTATTGAACATCTTGTATGTTCAAAGCCCTCATGAGGACAATAGTCTGAATTTTCAAGTTGATTATAACCCTGGAGAAAAAAACTTGGACAAAAGGGGAATCCATTTATATGAAACTGAAATAATGTCCCACTAGCGTTGACCCATAAATGATAATGTGCACTTATCCATTAGTGCTGGCTCCATAGCTGGCAGGGTGGGCAGGCCCAGTTTCTTTTGGTCTTTTGAGAACTTCCAAATTCAGCACTGACGTTAGACAAGCACAGATCTGGCTACCACCAAATTTGCAATTGTCCTGAATTTCCCCCTTCAGCGCATTGGACAGTCTTACTCAGTGACTATGTTTACTGGTTGGCATGGAGGAAATTTAAATCACTTAGTTTGCATGTGTATATTACTTTTCTCATAGCTGTGACAAAATGCCTCTCAGAGGTCATTGTAGGAAAGATTTATTTGGGGCTCATGGCTTCTGGGGTACTATCAATCACCTGGAGAAGGCACTGTCAAGTGATGGTGTACTGCAGAAGCCTGTGGGTAGAACAGTGAGGAAGCAGATATCTGGTGGGCTATGATGCTCAAAGCCCTTTCGTCAATGACCCAGCCAGGTACCACAGCCTCCCTAGACAGCAACCAACTGCAGACCCAGGTTAAAAATCTAAGAGCCTACTGGAGACATCTTACATCGCATGCTTTTCCGCTCTGTAACTCTGACTTCGTAAGCACTGTGCAGGTGTGTATGCCACGTCATCTTGACTGAAGAGTGTAGTTGTCCTGATTTTGCATGCACAGTAACTAACACCTTTAGAGGATGGTTATGGGTTTTACACTCAGTGGCAGTGGCAGCATTCAGACCCAGGAAGGCTGATTTCACCCATCATACTTTCTGGCAACTCATGGAGTTTGTACGTTGAAAGGACATTTGTTAAAGCATTAGTCCTTTGCAATTTTTAAAAAATGTTTTATTGTCCCTGATGGATTCTTGCAATGCTTTACTCTTCAGAAGAACTCTGAAATAGTTTAAAAAAGCTAAGCACAACTAAGTGGCTTTGGGAGCTTGGTTGTGGAAAATCTTTAATGTGACTCTAAATATTTTAATCTCTTATTAGTTAATGCCATTTTGATTTAATCAAAGGCACCCCAGGCACAGTAGAGTAAGAATCGTCATTCCATCATTAATGTTTAATGCCCAAGGTTTGCACTGGGAGATTGTTGTAGAAATCTGATCTTCCAGAAGCATTCCCCTGGACTTCTGAAAGGCTGCTCATACAGAGGCAAGAAGTAGCCCTGTGACCAGACAACAGGAGTGGTTTTCTCTGAATGCACTAAAAACATCCTTGTGTGAAGACTTTAGCTTGTCTTTGAGGCTTGGGAAAATGTCCTTTTTCTCTTGATCTTATTTTATTTTACAAGATATTTTTTTTTTTTTTTTACTTTTTAAAAACACTCAGTTTTGATGGTTGTAGTACATTCAATTTGTTGGGCCAATAGAGAAACCAGATAGAACATTTGGCCTAGTCATCTGGAGTCCCTACATCCAGCCTCAGCTGTGGGCCTTGGGTGAGTCATTTAATAGCCTTGGGCCTCTGATTCCTTGCTGCAGAAGGGGAAAGTGGGAGCTTGCTTCTCTCTGAAGGCGGTTGCTGCTTCTGAGTCTTGCTCTCACAGCATCTCTTACTCCTGTTTCACAGAAGCATGTGAAGCAATGTCCCTTTCTTCCCTGTTCCTTAGCCATGTCCACTGCTATTTTTGAGAAACAAAACAAAACCAGGCAAATTAAAAAAAAAAAAAAAAAAAAAAAAGACAAAACAAACAAACAAAAACAATCAAGGGCTTGATGATGACGACGGAGGTGGGGGTTGGGGGGGAGTGACCTTGCAAACTCCAAGTGTCTGATCAGTCAGCTCTCCTGGCAGTTCTCTAAGGAGCAGTGACTATTATCCACTTTCCCCCTCTCTCTCCCTGAGCTAGAGATGGAATCTAGGACTTTGACTAGTTAGGCAAATGCTTAGCTACCCCAGCCTTCCTTTCTCAACTAGCTTTTTTCTTCTTCTTCTTCTTCTTCTTCTTCTTCTTCTTCTTCTTCTTCTTCTTCTTCTTCTTCTTCTTCTTCTTCTCTCTCTCTCTCTCTCTCTCTCTCTCTCTCTCTCTCTCTCTCTCTCTCTCTCTCTCTCTCTCTCTCTTTTCTTTCTTCAGAAGTGGTTGAGAGCCCTTGTCAGATGATGAGGTCATGGAGCATCTACTGTGCATGAGTGACATCCCGATCAATGACTTTACACATGGTCCTTACCCCTCTGGCTCTAGGTAGCTGAGCCTCCTTTAGTCGTCATAAACATATGTGACAGCTTGCAAATGATAGCTTCTTCAGACAATTATGCTCACACAGATTGGTGACTAATATAATTAAAGTGGCATTACTACAATTTAAAAGTTGTAATTGAAATGGACTCTTAATCCAGCATTTCTTATGACAAATGTAATACAAACTCAGCGTGATAATGTGACAGTGTTTCAGGTCCTGTGAAAATGTTCACATCTGTATGTCAAAGCCATGGGAAAGCTTTGATTTCCAAAGTGCTGTGAGCTGCGGCAGCTCAGACGCTTCTGAAGTGGTGCTCACAGATGTCACAGACATGAGAGACACTGGACTGACCCTCTTCACCTCACACCTCAGTCTTTGCAGTCTCCTTTTTGGACACCTGCTATGTGGATCCCTCCACCAGGGCCATCAGCCTCTTGTTCTTATGCATTGCTGTGAGCTTGCACAAAAGTGTCACATGTTCCAAGCTGCCAGAGAGGACCAGGTGTTTCTCCCATGTTCACTTCCTAAACAGACCCTAGAGTCTATTGGACACATCACTGGACACTAGTCTATCTAGACAGCTCTTAATGAACTCAGATAAAGCGTGCTTATAGCTATAAAATGCCTGTCAGAAGGTTCCAGACTCATGAGACATGCAGGACAAGTTCTACAGGACACAGGTATACCCTGTAGACCACATCAACAGCCCATCAGTTGGGAAACTAGCCCTGGTCTAAGTTAGCATTCTGAGCTTGTCTCCCATGATGCTTCTGGTTAAGGTAAGATTTTTCAAATGATCTGTTCTGGTCACTGAAGTCTAGATAAGCTTCTCAAGGACAAGAGTTGTTCTTTGTTTTCCTGGTAGAAAAAGGACCAGAAAGGACGTTCTTGACCTGGATTCTCTCCCTTGCTGTCTGGACTGTGTATGCCCTAGAATCCCCATAGTTCTTTGTGAGGAGACCAGGAGGTCTCAAGCATCTGAGGGTGACCAGGAGCATCACGGAGCTGATGGTGCTGACGTGAACTTTCAGAGTCAATGCCAAAGACTCCAGGCTTTTATTATGTACGAAAATCAAATATCTCTGTTTAAACCAGTGGTATTGGCAGAATTCGTTATGACATTGGGTATGTGGATCACTACACTTTCATTTTATTTCTCCTTCTCACACCAACTGATCTTCCTCCCCTCCTAGTCCTCCTGTCCCTTCCATGTGTTCTTTCTTTACTGACCCTGTGAGGTTCCTTAAGGTGGCTCACAGGAAGGTCAGTGAGTGGATGTTAGCAGAAAAGACATGATACATGGCAGGTGTGTGGGCACCTACCAGTGGCTACACCAATGAGGAATTGTTTGTAGCTTCCCTAGTAACCATTAATTGTGTGTAATTATTTTCAAGAAGTGAAGGGGCCTCATGAGCTCCTCTGTCTTCCATGATAGGATATTGGTGAGCCCAATCTCATGTAATTACAGCTACTGTGAATTCAAGGATATGCTATGCAAAGTCCTAGAAGTCTGTTCCATGCCATTCCCCACTTGCCTTTGGCTCTTCCATTCTTGCTGCCCCTAATTCCAGGAAGATGTTTTCTGAGCCTTGAAAGGGTGCTAAAGACGTCCCATTTATGGCTGGCCATTCAACAGTCACTTAGTCTCAGAACTGTGACCAGGTACGAGTCTCTGTACTCACCACTGCTTGTTGCAAAACGAAGCTTCTCTGACCAGAGCCAACAGCAGGACTAATCTTTGGGCATAAACATAGTAATTTAGAAGGCAGTTTGATATGCACATCATATCCAGTTAGAAAGACGGCAACGGCAGCTTCCTTCCTAGAGCCTATGACCTCACCAGTCACAGGAGCCTGACTGGATGTACAGTACCAGATGTAACAACCACCCCTCCAACCCCATGGAATAAACAAGTCATAAAATTCAACCAGAAATTGGGAGGTAACCCACACAACAGGGATGCCACTATTACACCAGTGGGGACACCTCACCTGGCTAGTTGATATTGCTGCATTCAGTGCCTACAGTTGAGTAAGTCTGTTGGTAACAGCAATAGTATCCCGCATAGCACCCTTCAGCACTATGGGACTTTGGCGCTAGTCAGTAGAGAGGAAACATCACAGTTCTAGCTTGATCTCATGATGCCCTGTGACCACAGCATGTAGTATCTTCAGCATCTTGGTCCTACCATCTAGTTCTGGTGGCTCACCAATAGCAGTAGCACTTGCCTGTATGGTTTTAGGGGTTCTGGAGGTATCCCTAACCAACAACTCATTGACTGTAGTCAACTCCCAGCATTGGGATTCCATTTACTAGCCTATGGCACTAGGTGTATATTCACCCATTCAAACAATTCACTTTTATCTGTATGTGTTTGTGTGTACTGGGGAGGTATGCACCTACCCTGGACACAGCACGCCCCACAAAGGTCAGAAGGAAAGTTCGGGTGTCAGTCCTTACTTTCTAGTTTGTTTGAGATGGGTCTTGCTGCTGCGGCGTATGCCAGGCTAGCTCTGAGCATGTCCTGTCAGCCTCCCGTCTCCTTGAACAAGTACTGCGGTCACACACACGTGGACTGCCATGCTTGTCTTCTCCTGTTGCCTCTAGGAAGGCAAACTTAAGTTTACATGGCAAGTGATTTACCTACCGAGCCGTCTCCCTATCCCAAACATTCTAATTGTTTTATTTTTAATTAGCTTATCAACTGTTGGATTTCCTCACAGTTTTTTTGTTTTTTTTTTGTTTTGTTTTTGGTTTGTTTTTAGTGTATCACTGGTTTTGGTTGAACCTTCAACATCCCCTCCTCCCTCTCAGTTCCACTCCTGAGCAAGCAGAACACTAATTTTGCAAACAGGTTTTAAAAATGACTTAAATTGGATTTGGTGTCTAGGAAATTAGTGTGGAATATATGTTGCTTTCCCATCTAGGAAGGCACCTCTAGCCTACTTTCATTTCCATCATGGTAGGCCCTGATGCACGGAGTGAGGAGTCTTGCCTTCTCACATGGGTGAGCAGTGTTGCAGTTGTGTCTCCTTTCCCTCTAGCTTTGGGACTAGACCCTTGCTTAGGCTTGCTGCTGCTTCCAAGTTCATTTGAACTGTGATAGACAAATGGATCTATTTATCAGAAGGGCGCTGACTATGCTCCCTCTGCAGCATCATGCTGTGAAGACAGCTGTAGTTGCCCTGTCCTTTAAGGACTCTTAGAACAGGAACTGACTGCTTGTAGGGCTGTCTTTCCATCCTTGGCTCCTAAACTTGTCCTGTAGGATTTTATTTCTCTCTCTGATGGCCATGGGGCTCCTTTGTTTGACGGAGATTTAGTTCTTGATTCTAAGATTTTTTTGTTTGTTTGTTTGTTTACCAGAAAGGAGGAATGAACAAGGAGAAAAACAAGAGGAAGGAGTGGTGAGGAAGGGGTGAGAAAGGAAGAGTAAAAGAGAAAAAAAAAAGGGAGAAGGGGAGTGTTCACTCCAGGCTCATTTCTGGTGATAGGATCCACTCCTGGGGGTAGCATGTTAGCCTAGAAACTTTGAGTTTGAGGAGGTAGAAGATAAATTGCCCCTAGAGAGACAGGGCAGTATCTGTGGGCAGAGTTCCATTGGGGAAGCTTTGTTACCTCTCCGAGTGTGATTCCTAACAAGGGAGGTATATAAAGTACAGAGACGAGTATCTGGCCAGGACACCATAGGGCAGTGGCGCTAACACACACTGCTACCGATTCCTACTCTAGACTGTTCTCTTCTTTAAGCTCTCACTCCACCCTTTTCTTGCTTTTTGGAGGATTGTTGAGAATCCTCCTGTTTCCTTGATATAAAGACTTCTTAAGATAGTTCCTGTAGTAACTGGAGGGAGTCTGAGGTCAAGAATGTGTCCAAAACCCAGCACTTGGAGCAAGTGAACATAAAGTCCCACCTCTGAAAGCTAACTGCAATAAATATCTGCTGGTCAAGGAAACATCAGTTTCCTCTATAGGAATATCACTGGGATTACCAACCACACTATGGCCAGGTTCCAAGCTCAGGAGTAGTGGGTCAACAAACTGGACCCTGTGGTTTTGCTTCTCTCCTCCTCCTCCTCCTCTTTCTCCCCCTCTTCCTCCCTTTCTTTCTCCTCTTCTTTCTCCTATCTCCTTCTTTGTTTCAGTTTGTTTTGATTTTCATTTTTCATTTCTTTGTTGTTTTCTGAGAGGGAGAGAGAAGGTGAGGAGGATCTAGAAAGAGTTGGAGGAAAGGAATAGAAGGAATATCAAAAAATATTGTATAAAAATGTTTTTTTTTTTTATAAAAGAAATTGTGTTCTGTTCTCACCTTTAAGGATATTATTCCAGCATCCTCATGAATGCCTATAAGATTGTGAGAAAAACCTTTCTTGGAAAGTATATGTATAAAATCATTTCAAAGCAAGAGAATGGAAAATCATTACAGCACTTGAGAAAAAAAAATATACTTTTAATGATAGCTGATTCTTATGCTTTGACTATCAAGGCCCATAAGCTGAGCTGTGACATAGAGAAACATATAGCTGTATAAGATTATTTTAATCTTTTTAAAAGATTTATTTTGTGCAATGAGTGCTTTTGCCTGGATATACGTATGTAAGCCTCTTACTTCCCTTGTACCCTCTGAGCTGGAGTCACAGACAGATACAAGCCACCACATATGTGCAAGGAACTGAACCCAGGTCCTCTGCAAGAGCAGTAAGTGCTCTTAACTGCTGAGCTAACTCTCCAGCCTTGCCTTTAATCTTTACTAAATGCTGTTTCAGCCCCAAGCTTTTAATACAATAAGAACCCATCCTTCATTCACTCGTGGATGCATTCACTTGATAAACATTTAACATCTGCCTTGCACGTGATGGTGGTCTGGTCTTTCCCTGAGCTTTAACCTCATGGTGTGCTTTGTAGTTGGGAGACTTGATTTCTACAAAGTACTTCTAGAAATATCAGTGGCTTTCACTAAATCACCATTTTTTCCTCTCTATTCCCTTTTGGAAAATCCTCCTTCATCTCCATAAGTCAGAGGTTCAAGCCCCCATCACACAGCTTTCCCAGACAGGCCTGATGAGAACCGTGGGTCTAGTGTGTGGACCCAGGTTCTCTCTCCCGGGGAACAGGGATTAAAAGATGGAGGCATCTTGAGCTGCTTTGGGCATTTTTGTTAAAAGACTTTGAGTATGGACGAGGCCATCAGAAATGCTGGAGTCATAGAACTGGCTGAGAAGACAATGTGGTGCACATAGAAAGAGGTTCAGACAGTGCAGAATGAGAACACGAGTCCACAGACACACATAGAACCAGATAGTCCTGTCTTCCCAGAGGCCTTCTTGTTTGGATGCAGTGTGACATCTTTCACATCTGCCCAATAACTCTTTTATTACTTGAGCCTTCCTGGCAGGGTTACAACCTCTTTAAGTAAACCTACTCAGTCTTAGAGGAAAATCAAGATCAAAGCAGACAAGCCAGGTTTACACAACAATGCTCCACTTAAGATAATGCAAATGAGGTCCTAATGGGTTATGGAAATGTAAGATGAACTATCAGCTTTCTAGCCAGAAGAGAATTGAGTGAAACTTATGCGTGAACTAAATTCTTCCTTCTGACTCATGTGGAGAACAAGTCAGCAGTTCTTGTCCTAAGAACATGCAAGTAGAAGTGACCCATAGCCGACCTTTCAGAGCCTAGAGGGCCTGCACTGCAGGAACATGTTTTTTTAAGGATTTATGGAAGAATTCTGGAAGCCTCTTTAGTTCAGTCTCTTATAGGTCTAAGGAAATATAGTGTAGTATAGGGAGACCAGGTAAGAGGAAAGAGAATTATTTAAAAAGTTACTGAAAGAGTAAAAGCCATGGATAAGAAGGAGGGAAGGAGGGAGCCATCTAGAATACTTCAAGGGGCCATTGCCATACCCAGGGAGAGGCCAAGTGAAGAATGTGGCCAATGGTGGTTTCTGGTTCTTCAAGATAACCGGAGCATGAACTGAGGATGTCTGGTACTAAGATCAACAAAGCTCCACCCTCTTTCATGAAATATAGGTGCAGTCATCCCAGTATGAATCTGTTACATGGTGTTCTCGGCTGAGAGGCTGGATGGAAAAGGAGGCAAGCAGAGATACCCTGGGAGGGAGAAATTCTCACCCAGACTGTCCCTACATAACAGGGACCTTTGGGGTGAGCCTTGGTTTACCAGGAAGTACTAAGACTCTGTGAGGAATGCATACCATCATCTCCAAGCCCAGATTTCACCAGACAAAAGCTACACACATTCTTTGCATTTGAGTGCTTTATTATATTGGAGTTGCGGTGATATTATTAACATTTGTACAAATGCACAAAATCCTGTCTCTTCTTGCTAGAAAGAGAAGTAAAAATCTGACCTAGTCGAACAGTCTTAATGAACTTGTTGTCCACTGGTAACAGTAAATGTGTTCACGACGCAACAAAAAGCTAAACAGAAAATTAAACACATTAAAATGCTGCAGCAAATATTTACACATACGACATATGTACCCCCCCTAGGTTTTTTTTTTCTCCCTCCAATTGGAAGGTGGTTGCTTTACAGACAGACACACAAACACAAAGGCTTTGCTGTTTACAATGACAAACAACCCCAAGTCCAGAACTTAAAGTGACGGCACCTTTTATTTATTTTTTTTTTGGGGGGGTGGTGGAGGGCTTTTTCAGTCAACACTTAACTTTACACAGTGCTAAACTTTTTTTCTATCATAATTTTGGACAATATTTCTATTCCAATTGTCCCACAACATTGTGTTTGAATAGAGCCATTATTTGGGGACCTTTTCAGAAGACCCCAATGTTGTCTACTCTCTCTATGGGGGACATTTCAAGCTTATTGATTTAGTTATTTTCACTCAGAGACAATTCTCAAAGGCGGTTTCTCTCTGTGAGGCAGATGAGATTAGCGGGAGACCTTGGAAGGGATGGAGTGGCAGGTCTTCTTGCCTGAAGCTGCTTGGGAGGGGTCCTTTCTCTTAACTCCCTGCCCTGGGGAACCATTACTTTCTCTTGCAATTTCGGTATTCAAAAGGCAATGTGGGCACTATAAAGGAGCAAACAAGAATCTAATGCACTGACTGTGTGGAAGATTTTAATGATGTATTTAAAGCTAATTTATTCAGGTCCCACATTCTCCAATGTGAGGCAAAATGATTTTATATTTTAAAAAATTCCTGTAAAGTTCTAGGATATAAACCCCAAGGTAGAGCCTTAAACGGCATAGGAAGAACTTCCTAGGTCCTGTATTCTGATGAGCTAGATTCTTTAACTCGGTTTAAACATAGCAGTTGATTATTGATTCCTTTCTGATGATAAGCTTGGAAAAGCATCAGAGGGCCATTTAATGGTATTAATGTTTGAACAAATGCTGGCAATTTGGTTTTACCCTATCTTCAGTTTGCAGTTAAATAGGTTTTTCTTTTTTCAAAAAATAGATGATTTATAAGGAAGAAAATATATAAACACTCTTTAAGCAATTTGGCTACAAGCATTACATCACTGAAAAATTCGACAAGGAAACAGCAAGAGACTTTGAGCATAAAGACATATTTCTATTGTCACAACACAATGAACTAGGCTGATTTCAAAAGTTCTATGTGTATTTTGGTATTGGATGTTTACCTGTGAGTTTATTGCTCTTGCTTTCTCTGATTCTTCCTTAGACTGTAATTATAAAATAGAGGTGCTGTCTTTAATAATGCTACAAGGCAACATTGTATTTTTGAGACCTAGGAATGGGAGGGCAGGGCCACTGTTGCTTCAGCAGCCTTACAAACACTATGACTAGGACAACAGTGAAGTGTGCATCGTGGCACATGAGAAGATAAGTCTCCGGGCTTATTCAGGACACTTTGGTTTGGAGGATGAGATAGAAAATGTAAGCGTAGCTTAGTTGCTACCTCACGTCCATTGCATAATATAAGCATTTCCAAAACAATGCAAGGAAGAAAGAGATCAAGGGGACAAACCATATTGTGTGCTGGCTCTTCTTGGCATTCTTTAGCAGGTTTCACAAGGCTGTGAAACGCTTTGCTTAGCCACTCCAGCAATGAGGGTGCACATATTAACGGGGCGTAAATTTTCTGGAAGGCATTTGAAGTGGTGCAGCAGAGAGCCTTCACAGAACAGTTGTAAAAGGGTGGAGCCAGGGCAAGCTGAAAGGTCAAGAAAGAGGTTAGACCGAGGCAGAGAAAAGGGAAAGGGATCAAAGAGCTAAAGTGCAACTTTAAAATATAAATTATTTTTAAAAAATCAGAAAAGAGGTTCTAAATCACTGCTGTCGCATAGGCACAGGTTGATCCTGGGAAGGTGCTTCCCTTTCCCTTCTGATACAATGGGGCTGGGGGCTGGGGGTGGGGTGGGGGTGGAGCTTAAAAGCTTAAAGCTGCCGCACGCAGTTCCTTGGTTGTTCCAGAGGGGCCAGGCAGCTCTGGGGAGCTGAGGGATGCTGGGTGTTCTTGGAGAAGGGCGTGCAGTGAAGAGAAGCTGGGAGGAAGGCATTTTATGCGTAAAAGAAAAGCCGAAGACTCTCTGGTTCCCGTCACTGATGCCCTTTAGTTGAATTTGCTTCCTAAATGGAAGAGCTTACGTTAAAAAAAAAAAAATGAAAAGAAGAAATACATGTTTGTTTTTAAACTTGCTCCGAATGTAGATTAACTAATAACTCACAGAGAAGCAAACAAGCCTAAAAAGATGCACAAAGATTTAAGCACGGGCTTCCAGCAAATGATGGAAAGAGCCATCCAAGACCCTGAAAACAGCACCCTAACTAGGGCAGGTGATTATGGACTAACATTTTCAAGACACATAGAGCCTACAGAAGAATACTGTTCAAATGGAATGTTTAAAATAACATTTATTAATAAATATCTTATACATTCTAAATTAATAGATTCCTGTTCAAATTTTGCTTTGGTCCTTGAATCCCACTGTACATATACATATATATTTTCTTAGATGGTTTTGCTCAAACGGAAGGACATTCTATTCTAACTGAAAGGCTAGTTTTATAGCAGTTACTGGTGCTTAAAAAATAAGCCCAGCTAAGGGCTGTATTTTTATTATTATTATTGAAGCTGGTTTATGATTTTAATGGCAAACTCTAAGCCACTATAATTTGCTTTACTAGCAGGCAACAGTCAGCTGAACATTCCCTACTGTCGCTTCTCTTGGAATACCCAGTGCATTTTATTTATTGATTAGATAAGTTCCTAGGAGTACTGGCTGAGTAAGTCACCCCAATTCTTATGACACACACTGCAATAGCACACACACTATTGGTTGTTTTAATATGGCAACTTGCATACATTGACATGTGGGTAAAGAGATGACTAGGTCACCAGCACCAGAAGACCATAACTAACTCAATAACTAGCTTTGAGATTAGTATACACTCATCCAAGACTGAGACTTGCGGTCTACCTATCCCAGCATCACAGATTGAGAAAGGTGTCTCTAAGAAGCCTTAGTGTACAATGCCTTTCTCTCGGTGAGTGAAAATGTGTACTAAGTTTCCAGCTCTTGGCATGTTAGGCAGGGAGGCACTGGAGAAGTGCCCAGGAGGCTGGCAGGGACTTCAGAAGCAAATCTTGTGATAATGGAACCACACAGGAGTGAGATAGGCAGTGTTACTAGAACTCCCCTTCCCTCCTTGGATGGGGGCGGGGAGGGGAGAGACTCTGAAGTCTGTTACCACTGATTCCTGAACATCTGCATGGCTGACACTGGTAACTGGATGGGAGTAGACAATGAAAAGGAATTAAAGAGATGCTCTCCTAAAGTCGCTGGTGTATGGCAGACAGTGCAAGGGTCATTTCAGGCAGGCTCTGAGATCTGGTGAAGGATGAATCTTTCTGTGGAATCTTGACTAGGGATAAACCAGAAATTAGATTTCACCAGAAGTTTTTCTCTTGACTGACAGCAAGCTGGCATCCTCACTGACTCTGTCCATACTGCAAACAAACACACCTAAAGGGCCTGCCCGTAACAAGAAGGCAGTTTATTCTAATTATATGTTGAGAAAGGTTTGCTGTGTGTGGTGGCTTGCCTACTTAGCATAAAAAACAGACATAATTGAGCTATAAATAATGCACATCAGTCAAGCTGTCGAGTCGCTGAATTAAGAAAACCCAGGCAAGTTCTTAACTGTGAAGGCTGCCCCCTTGAACAGCTAAGTATTTCAGTAGAGAGGTGGGAGAGGCATAAATTTAAAATCATCATTTTAGTGGTGGGTCACTCCCTGGACATTGTGGTATTACTAGTGGATTAAAAGAAAAAAATTCATTTCTTCAAGTGCTATACATGCAGGCAGGAGAAAAAGGTCCTGTTTAACTCAAAGCAAGTGTCAGATAAAAGCTACAAGCTCGGCCACTCCAGCTTGCCCGCTTATCTTTTGAAGGGAGCAGAGTGCTCCTACCTGATCTAAGGAAGGAATTTTGCAGAAAATTACCTTTGATTTTTAAACCAAAGCTATGAATGTTAACTTCTTTCAAATCTAAGGCTTACACATTTCTTAGCAAGCCAGTTAGGTTAAACCATTTTGTTACCACTGGAATTAAGAAAAAAAAAACATATTAATTTAGTATTTAAAATACTTGAAAATGATATATTTTTCCTAAAATATAATAGAAATTTCTGTTTGTTCCATCTTCTTTCTTCCCTTTTCATTTTTCTTTTTCCTCTTTTTATTTTTTTTTCATTTGCTTTTGATTCTCAGGCCATATATCCTTATGCAAAACACCAGCAAAGTAGAATGGCTTATTTCAAGGAGGCACAACTGTGGTTTGGGTTTGATCTGCTTTCCATAATGGGCAAGTCCATGAACATTGCTGAAAATATAAATCAGAACTATTCAGATGAGCGCACCAGCCTGGTCACCTCCACGGGACTCGGTCAGCAGCCAAAGAGTCTGACTCTTCTGGCAGGCTTCGAGGACCCTGAGAAACGCTGGTCTTGCTTTCTCTCTGCTTCTCCAAGACTGAGTTTGCTTTTGCCCACCAGAACAGCAGAGCTGGTTCCATAGGCTTAAGAAAAAAAATAATAATAAATCTTAGGTTATTAGCAGCTGATGATTGAACAATGTAATCTGTGTAGTGAACAGAGCCCTTCTGAACTATTATATAGTGCATGGATTTTTCAACATTATAGACAGGCCATAGAAGTGAGCTGTAATTCGAGGGTGTGATGTTAGAGCCCACATCCTTATTTGAATTTTCACAGTTGGGGCTTACAAAGTCCCTTTCCCCAGTGTCTCCACAGCTGGCATTCAACAGTGCTTCACCTATAACCAAACCACCTTTTATTTGCTCTGGTTATTAAAAACATTAAATCAGGCACATTAAACATCTCCTGGTTGCTATTTTGTGAAAGGCAAGAATTGAATGAACTCCAGCTGTGGGTTAAACTGCGGCTAGGCCCACAGTTTCAAGATTTGCTTTTTTCTCTTCTTTAAACATTATTTTCTTCTTCACATGCAAAGCTAGAGGGGAGAAAAGGAAACAGAAGAAAAGTCAGAACAAAGAGTGAACAAAGGATCCGGGGAAAGGGAAATGGAGACGGATATTGGACATCTGGGCAAGTGGACAAGAAAGGAAGGAAGGAGAGGGCCTGCAGTGCTCGGTGGCTTTCTTGGGATATCGATGGACCACAATTTCTTTCTTTCTTTTTTTTTTTTTTCCAGCAAGAGAAAAAAATATTCAGGAAGGCCCATGTATTTATCTGAGATTCTAGTGATGTCACAGCACAAACTCAACATGAGTTATGACATCATGAGCTTTCCCACCCAGTTACTGTGTGGATCCATCTCGCTCAACATCTAAGCATACCTCATTTTGGCTAAAAGCTGTAGTTTAACAAGATTCATTGTTCCAGGCAAAGGGTTGGGCTGGTAAGAATGAAACCATGGCTATATACAGGAAAGGTTCCGTTTATAAACAAGAAACTGGTACCAGAAAATTGCAGAGAAGCACTAACGTGCTTCCCAAGCTGATAGATATTCATTGCATATCTCCCTTTTTTCTTATATAACTAAGTATAAAAGACAACATTTCCATAATAGCTATAAAAATGAAAGCCAGTCTTTGAACGGCTGAGGCGTCTTCCAGGTCTGAGTTAATTCTAAAAATGCCCTTTTGAGAAAGGATGTATGGCATGCTACAGCTCTTCTCAAAGGCCAGGTTTGACTGATGCCTTTTAAAGAATAGGATTCAGGTCTGTTCTGTGAGTCGTGAGCTGACTGAGGGTGGAGCTGCCCACGACCTCGCTGACCGATGAGGATGTAGTGATGGTGTTATGCTGGATAACTTGCTGCTGAGAACATGCTGGCACGGGGCTCGCAGGAGGGCTGCTCTCTGGACCTAGGAAAGAACACAGACACACAAATATAGCTCTTTCTTGGGGGACCTCTTCAGGAACAAATAGAAATGCTATTGGACATTAAACGTTGCATAGAGGAGCGTGGTACATTTTCTTCTGGAGGGTAAGGCCAAAGCTTCATTTTAAACTGAGATCACCAAATTAAGCCTCCCAGGTTCAAAGCTAAAGGAAAAGCCAGACTTCCCCATCAGTAAGATGACCCCGTAAAATGCATTTGAGCCTTGGTGTGTGAATTCTTCTGTCTTGTATTTTCAGATAGCCGTTCATATATGAAATGTGGAAAAATACTCACATGTAGTGGAGAATCTGTGTTGCTCAATCTAAAAAATTATTGGAAAACAAATTGACCTTCAGCCACAATTCACTGTTCCTCCTGCGTTCCCTTATTCATCTAGCATTTAGTCTACTTCCACTCCAAGTGCAGAAAGCAGAGGCAGGGAGAAGGGGCCCCACATTGCTTGCTGATAAACAGGGGGAGCCCAGGAGCTTTGCAGCCTTGGGCAACATGCAGCATCTCCTGAGACATTAGAGGCAAGTGATACAGCCAGTCCTGCCTCCCAGCTCGAAGATTTCTCAGGAGGATGAACAGGCCACTAGTAACTGGACCCCACTTCCTGGCTACAAAGCTGGAATTTGGTAATGTGCTGCCAGAGAAAGTAAGGCCAGATGTTATCAGGGACTGCTGGGTATGGTTTTGGAAAGAGGTCAGGAAAGACAGCTCCCCCTGGCAGAAGCGTCTGTAATCGCTCAGTAATTCCCACGTATCTGTCTGGGTGTGCAACCTATGCTGTAGTTTTCCCTTTTAATATAATTCAGCACAAAATGAGAGAGAACAAGTTTTCTTCTAAAGAATGAAAAAAAAGTGACTTACTTAAATACCCTTGTGATTCTTTTTGCATGGCCGTTATTGGACAATCTTTATGTGTTAACAACAACTGCTTCAGCTGGGCCACCTCATTTTTCAACATGGACACTTCATTCTGAGAAGACATATTAAAATTTTGTTGAGAAGACCAAAGAATTAGTAAGCACATAGTCCCATCCACTTTCAACAGTAAAATTATCAAGCTTAACTGGTTGTGTTCAAATGACATTAAGAAAGTTATTTAGAGGGATTGACCTGAATTTTGCTTTTCCCTTCTATATACCCTTTAATTTGGTATGGGTCTTTTGGGGAAACCAAAGTTTAACTCAAGATTGAACCCTACTTAAAAAGCAGACCATACCCTTTAAGCAATGGGCTCAGGAACAAGGTTATATAGCTGAGATACCCAGGCTTTACTGACCAATGTGACCTGAGACAATGTGACCATGTATTACCTAACACAATTTGGTTAACCTCCAACAATGTCATTGATAGCATTTAGAAGATAGAGTCAGAAACGGTACAATGTACAATAAACCTGGTGACACCCATGATACAACCATGCCTTTCCCAGTAGAAATCACCTAGAGAAGAAAGTTCCTAGAAGTCTAGAGGTTACTTGAAAAATTGAAATTGTTTCTTTAATGAAAAGCTCCCACTAGCCAATGCATTTGGAACATTGGATAAATTGCACACTGAATAGCGTGGCTAATAATGTAACAAAAGTCTCATCTGTAAAGGCTTTCCCCATTATCCTTCAAACCACAAAATAATGGTAATAGGGAGAAATTCACCTAAACATGAATAAATCACTTAATGGTACAGGAAAATGGCTCTTAAATCTGAGAGCGTTCCTGGAGGCAAATAGTACCTTCCACTTCCCCGTGAGTATGATTGATAAGCAGCCAGGCATGGTCCAAAGTGACTTTTGGAAATTCGGGACAACTTTATTTTATAGGGAAATTCACCTCAGCCTTTAACCAACTCCTCTTTGAACTTCAACTGAATTATGTTGCTTAAACAACATTCTTTGTTTCCCCTCACCAAGTTCTCCTATTTTTTTAAAATAGTATGTACAAGAGAAATTCACCTTTAGGCCATTATATATCTTTAAATACATGTTAAAAAATAAAATAAAACCACTCAAGCTGAAACAGAGAATTGTGGATTGCATAGTTGTGCATGCACACAGTGAGATGAAACGTCCTGCCACGCGCATACTTAGGCACTGACTCGTTTCTGAGCACACCATTCCGGATACCCTAGCAAAACTGGCAGCTGTAGATGATGTAGACAATGAAACTTAGAAACCATCACAGAGAACCCATACTTTCTCTACTGAGGCCCAGAAAATAACTATACAAGTATAAAAGCCAAACTTGGGGGTTGGTGAGATGGCTCAGTGGGTAAAGGTGCTTGCACCAAGGCTGATGACTGGAGTTCAATCTCTAGACTCCACATGGTGGAAGGAGAGAATCAACATCTACAAGTTATCCTCTGATTTCAATGTGTATGACATGGCACATGCAAATCCCACCATAACCAACCAACCAACCAAGCAACCAACCAAGCAACCAACCAAGCAACCAACCAAGCAACCAACCAACCAGCCAATCAACAAACAAACAAGCAAAATAATGTAGTTTTAAAATTAAAAAAACAAAACCAAACTGGATTCATTTGCTTTCTTAACACTTCTTGAATTAAAAACCAATCTCCTTTGAGGTCTGGTGGCCATTTTCGAGATGGTGGCTTCAGGTTCCATTTCTTCCCCTACTGTGTCCTGGGCTGTGGCTGTGTCTCAGCAGCATCTGAGCTCTTGGCAGGGTGTTTCATTGATTATCTCTGAAACACTGGTAATGCTCTCCAACATTACAGAAGCACAGCTCAAACTCTTTCACCATACGCTTTTTTGCTTCTGCAAAGCAATTATACTATAAAACAGCGTAAGCATTCATGCCTATCCGTAAAGCACTATCAAAGTATATGAGAGCATTGTTTTTGCCCACAAATAGCAAAAATACTTTGTTAATACACCAATAAGCTGCAAGTAGAGAAGCTAAGGTCTTGAGTGGTGTAAAGTTCTGTAAGGATGTAAGAATCAGGACTGGAGAGATGCCTCTGGGGTTAACAGCACCTATTGTTCTTGCAGAGGACCCAATTTGGGTTCCCAGCACCCACAGAGCTCACTCACAACCATCTATAACTCTAGTTCCAGACGATTTAACAATGTCCTCTGTGGTTTTCATGGCAACTAGGCATGTACATGGTGCATATACATACATGTAGAGAAGATAAAGTATATCTAAAAATATGCAGTGCTTTAAAAACAGACCATCATTTAAGGGTATACCTGAATATGCACATATTTCTGATGGTAGTAATTAATTGTGTTATGAGGTCATGTCATGGTTGAGAAGTGAATATCAGTTAATAACCTTGACAGAGGGGAGCAAGCAGCCCCCGAGTTCAATACACATCACTCTAATGCAGCAGGGAAGAAGCAACAGCCTAATAGCCTTGTAATTCATACCCAGGACATTCATAGGAAAAAAGAAAGGCAGCTTGCTCCTAGGGCTGAGAATAATCATGGGGGCTGAAGGTGTGGCCCAGTGGTATAGTGCTTGCCTGGAGTGGGCAATGCCCTGGGCTGCATCCCCAGAACTGCAAACCAAACTAAATGACACCACTATCAATCACAGTGATCAGGGCTGACTTTCCAAATCATTGCACTGAAGTCCAAAACAAGATGGCTGGACTAGTTTAGTTCTTCCCAGGAAGACGGCTTTGCATCCTATAGAGATTTTGTGGCTCCAATTGCCTAACTATCCTAATGAAGAAACCAATCTTGATCTTCAATTGTCGTGAACTGCTCTGGGCAGTATATCATGGATGTGTATACTCCAGGCCTTGTGTCTCACGAGGAAGCCAATGCCAGCAACTCTTGCATGCCCAGATCTTACCAGTGCAAATCACAGTGGGTGAGCCACGGTTTCATTCAGAGAGAACAAAACCTGTCTGTCCACATATGCACTCATGTTGAGAAGGAGTTTCTGAAACCTTCACTGGATGTCACAAGGGCCCTTAACTTGACAAAGGTCAAGAACTGATGTCCTAGAGAAAGGAGATAAGCTGAGATGCTCTGCACATGTGACATCTAAGGACTCTAGATTCAAAGAAGACAGAAGCAGGAAATACACAAAGTTTCTAGTCAGAATCTTTTTAAGGTAAGAGGACGTAGAATCACCTTGAATTCATTTTGTAAGAGAAAAACCAGATAGTGAAAATTTCAAAAAATGCATTAGAGGAGTCAGATTTGGCCTGGAAGTTCAGCAGGGAAATAAAAGGCCGAACTGAGGGAGGCATTTTCTTAGTTTATCAACTGAGGAAATCTCACCTTTGAGGTTCACCTTTGTTGGTTGTAACAAACCAACAAGTTCACAGGAAAAAGGAAAAGCAGCTTGCTCCTTAGGTGCTCAGATATAGTTAAAAAAAAAAAAAAAGTATAAATAATAAACACACGCTCTCCGACTGAAGTCAGCCCTTTCTTTTTTTCAGTTGTAGAATGACTTTGGGGGTCGCTGTTCTTAAAGCAGTTAGCTATTTAGATAATGATGGTAAGAGGGGGATCCTGTCACACTGATGTGTTTTTTAAACCCATAAATCTGCCTGGGGGAGAAGTAGGGCTCCCACGGAGGTGTTCCACACTGCAACAGCATTCTTTAAACCCTAACTTCAGAATTCCCTGACAGGCACATTTACAGCTTGGGGCTTTGGTGATGTCGTCTCTGTTGTATGACAAATCCACAATACTTTTTTTTTTTTTTTTTTTTTTTTTTTTTTTTTTTGGTATAAGCTGGAGTTTGTGCCAAAAACATAATTATCACAAAGGGCCCAGAATCCCAGCCCCCTTTTTCAGATTAGCTGAGGGCAGGTTTGGTCCCTCAGAAACAAAGGACTTTCAATTTGTCAAGCAACAGTTTCCATCTGGCCCGCTCCCTTGCCAAATCCCAGACCTGGGTTCGTGTGTCTAAAATTTCAGCATCAACTTAGACCATGTGTCTTTGCACTAAAAAGGAAAAGCAATTACTTTAGTGGGTGACCAGATGATTTCCATATCCCCACTGAACGCAAACAACCTAGGGGCGCCACATGAGCAGAGATTTGTCACTGCCGCAGAAGGAGACAGACTCCTTTGGTTCACCAGTGTCATAGAATGAAAGATGTCAAAGCGGTGGCTTAGGGCACAGGCGATTTGCCCAAGTCCCCAGTCTGACACTTATTGGTCGTATGACATTTGGGCTGAATGCTTATCTCCCCAAACCTCAGTTTCTCCATATTATGACATGTCAGACTGGGAATTTTCTAAATTTCTCTAAATCCTAAACCTGTGATGACCTCTTGGGCAGAGATTTACTGTGAAGCTAAGACTGAGGTCTGCTTTTATTTTTCCTGGGCCTTGTTTTTTTTTGTTTTTTCAATCAGAAGGTCTGCAGAAGCCTAGCTAGAAGGTTCTATTCTGAAAAACAACTCAAAAGTGGCAGCTGCCCACTCAGACTTTGGAGATTCCATTTGGCTGGAGTTTGTTTGCCTAGCACCTTCTATTTCTGTTTACTTAAAATTTGGCTCATGGAGCCAGTCTCAAGAAAGACACCTTTTTCTTTTGACAGTGAGAGGAAAAGGGTCACTCAAAGGTAGCCAAGACTGTGACATCCTCTCTTGCATCACAGGGCATGGTCCACAGTACACAATATAACAGAGACCATGGGACTGCTATGCCTTCTGGCCCTCTGGTCCCTCTGTAGTAAGCAGTGACTGAAAAACATCAGTAAGTGTGTTTCAGAGATTCCTCTTCCCCCTTCTCTTTTGTAGCCAAAAGATGCAAGTGCCTACTGCACAGACTTGCTAAGGCTGAGTTGGTGTTGTTTTTATTCTAGTTTTTAAGACGGAGTACCTCTTTTTCTTGGCTGTCCTAGCTATCTGGGCTCTAAAATATTAAGTGTGTGTGCGTACACACACATACACACACACACAGTGAATTAATGTCTAGTAAAGGGTAAATGTACTTTGTATGTTTCTTGAAAGCAGTCATAAATAAGTGGATGTCAAGCCACAGACACATCTGACCTTAAACTCAAGGGCATCTTTCTGTGTGGCTCTGTGCTGTGATTCTTCTCAGCAAACATCCTGGAGTAAATCTGTAAGGACCCGTTTTAATTCACCCTGATTTAAAGGTTTGTATCTGACCCATGCCTGCTGGCTATTCACGGCTCTGTTTTAAAGGGCTTGCGCTCAACGGAAGATGATTTTTGTATTACCACATGCTCTGCTCCAACCAGGGGCAAGTGCCAATGTCTGGAGACATTGTGGTTTGTCACCACAGAGGGAGGGCTTTTCTAGCATGTAGAAGCCAAAGATGTTGTGGAACAGCCTAGATTGCACAGGGTGTAAAACAGATTCCCGGGGTCAGTAGAGCCTAAATTGGAAACCCCACGGATTTCCACCATCCTCCTGCAGGCCTCAGAACGGTCAGAATGTCCTACTTCAATCATGGCTCAGCCAATGTCACAATGTGTGCTGGGTCTGCACAGCCCAGAGCTTTCACTTTTTAACAGGTTTGCATAGCATACTTTAATTTTAAAAATGTATTTATATGTATGTGTATGTCTATGTTAATGTGTGTCATGTGAGCAAGGTATTCATGGAGACTAGAAGAGGGTGTTAGACACCCTGGAACTGCAGGTCCAGGCAGACACGAACCTCTCTATATGGATGCTGGGAACCAAACGCTTAACTGCTAATCCGTTTCTCCCCCTTAACATGTTAAACACATGTCAAAGTGAAAATGTATCCACGAATGCTAAAATGCTTACGTGCATTCCTGTTAAAGGTTTCTCACGGACTCCTCTGCCCTGTCTGAGTACCGCAGTGGCTTTCAAAGTGTTTTTAGCTCCAGACACGGCTTTGTGGTTTGACTCTGCAATCAAAGCCTTACCAAGTTGGTCAGGCATCCAGTCTGCGAACACTCTAGACATAGGGAATTCATTCAATGATTCAAAAGAGTGCAGGTCCTCGGCTAGAACAGGGAACTGCCAACAGGGAGGCGAAGTAGTGAGACATTGCCCCAAACTATGTGCACGAACTGGTATATGACCTTATTTTTATGCAAGCTAGTTTCATCTTGTGTATCAAAAACAGGGTAATAAATTTAGGTCTGGGGAAGATGAATGCCTGTAAGTTATGGAATTCAGCCCAGAGATACACCAATCTTCCTTGTATGCTTTGGATTTGTATACTGGGTGCCATGAATCCTATCCATTTAATGCTACTCACAATAGCAAAGACACTGGGTTTTTACATCCAAGTGCTCCTTTGAAAGGGTGCACAGATGGCGGGGATGTGGCTCAGGTGGCAAAGAGCTTGCCTGGCATTAGCCATGATTCCAGTAACACAGAAAATTGAGTGCTGAGTCACATGCCTGCAGTGCCTGTACCTTCCAACTAGAGCCAAGGGTGTCAGAGGTTCAAAGTCATCCTTAGATACATAGCAAGTTCAAAGCCAGTGGGAGGCTAACAAGACCCTGTCTAAAATAAATAAAATAAAATAAAATAAAATAAAATAAAATAAAATAAAAATAAAATCTGCTATAAATATTCTGACACCAGACTGGAGATACTATCAATTTCTAAGGTGTACAGTCTTTCTATTTGGGTCACCTTAACCTCTTCCTTATGCTCATAGCTCAGCCCTGAGAGGACCTGGTTTGATTTACTTGGCATTTTCTTGGGAGAACCTTCCTGATGTTAGAGCAAACACCGTGGATGGCGTCACTGGTGAGCTGGGAGTTCTCCCGAGAAACCCAGCACACTAGTTCCTCTCTTCTTCGCCCAGGACAATCCCAGAAACAGCTTCTTTAAAAATGTTCCTAGCTAAGCCACCCCTGGAAAGCAAAAATCACACAAGATTCCAACCTGACTGAGGTTGGAATCGAGATGGAAATAGGTATTTACTTTTAGAGCAAACAAACCTAACATAACGCCAAGACATAAAATATTTTTCCGTTAAAAATAAAAATATAGACAATTGGGTTTATGCCTGGTGCCCACACTAGATGGCTTCCAGATGAAGAGCCTTCTGTGTCAGGGACCATGCTAACTGCCCGTGGACATCGGTTCACATTTTACCTCCAACTCTGTAAAGTTGTTCTCCAAATATAGATGAGGAAACAGAGCCAGACCGCTTAAACACAACCAGAAGTCACCAAGCCAAGGCATAAAGCCCGGCTTCTGTGCTTGGTCCCATGTGTCCCTCATCTCTTGTGGGAAGACTGAAGGTACCAAACTACCTAATGATGCTGAATCAGAGGACCTGGGTTCCTCTGAGGCCAGGTGTGTGGTAGGATGCTTGGGTCAACAAGCCTCAGGGCAGGAAACGCCAGCTGTGACAAGGCCTAGGGAAGTGATGGGGCCCGCACCTGAAGCTGCATGTTTGTCTGGGTGAGCTCTTCAGCTTTCTTTTCCAGTGACATCACCCAGACCTTCCTCTTCTGTCTGCAGCGGGTGGCAGCGGCCCGGTTCCTTTCCAGAAATTTCCTGCGCCTCTCATCTGGGTCCTCATCCACCACCCTTCGCCGGCGTCCCCCTGTGGGCTGGGGCGGTTGTATTGTCTGGGTTGGCTGCATCTGTTGTGTGGCTGGTGAAACCTGAGGGGAAGGAGAGGGAGGAAGTGATGGGGTCAGGGAAGGACACCTTGGGTAGGGAGACTCTTAAGCCAGTGTTACGAGAGCAAAGCTCAGGAAGCCAGTTGCGTTTTAGTAAGCGCATGAAAATCGTTCTCAGGGAATGAGATAAGCAATGAAATCACACTTGGGAGAGCAAGAGTCCTTGAGCTGCAGTCCGTGTATGACACAAGCAGGTGAATTTTTCTCTGCAGGACATTTGGAGAATCACAGTGGTGCTGTTTGCCTGTTGGGGTGCACAGGGTGGGGTGGGAGCATTTGTGTCTCCTTCAGGTATTTAAAACGTTTAGTTTAAGATGCTTTAAAGAGCATTTAATTCGGTAGCGGATGGCTACTGGGTTGAAACAGGCAAGGTCAAGGTTATTGTCATGATTGTTTTGTTTTGCTTTTGTTTTTCACAGAAAACTATGGCAGGTTGTGGGCTCTGTTACTTCCACATGTGTTTAAAATCACCTCAGTGGGGCACACCTGTGGGACACTGCCAGTCCTGGACTCCTCTAGAAGAGCCTGGCACATTCAGAAGGCAGCCTGGCTTCTCTTTCCTGTTTTCTCTAGAGACCACAGGTGGGTGTGGTCTGCACGGTCCTCAGGGCTCTGATTAAAGAGGTGGAAGTCTCCAGAGAGGTTTGTAGTGACTGGGGGCCTGGACATGGACAGCTGCAAGTGTTGCCAGCAATCCTCTCTGTTCACACAGTACCTGTGACACAGTGAGGAGAGGTTGCCTAACACATACCTACATTATAAGGAAATCCTATGAGTGGTCACATACTTTATTAAAAAGTTTTACTAAGCTTGTAGACTCCTTGTAAGGTCTATGTGGGACACCACAACACGGAAAGGTTAGAGACCCCCACACAGACAGCTTTATTTCCTTCTAAGAGGCAGACACACGGTCCCTTGTGAAGTTTCTATGACTCCCTCTTTATGTGTCTGGACACCTAATGCTCTTGCTAATGCCCCCTCTCCTGTCTCTCAGTCACCCAGGTTTACGGTTGTAATACCTATAAAGTTGTTTTACAAGAGACATTTAACCTACAGAAATAACAGGGAAAAAGGTTTTCAAAAAGGAAGCTCAAAGCCCTGTTCCAGCACATTCAAACACCATGATTGAAATCAATCAGAATGACCGTAATTTCACCAATAGTGGCTTCGGGTTGACGTCAGTTGAATGCTGATGATATATTTCAGTCCTAAACTCTTGTCAAACCTTCTATGACTAACTGTAAAAGAATCAGGTTTGGGAGGTCGGTGGGACTGCATCTCAGTAATTTTATCTAAAGCAAAGACATTTTCTGAAACTCTTTATTGACAATTCCTTCCCTCCCAATCACAGAGGGATAAGAAAATAAATTAATTTTCTAAGGTCTTATTCACTGGGGTGACTGGTGATGATATAATTTTTTGCCATTAGCCAAGATGTAGCATACTTTTATTTCTGAGGCTAACCCCAGAGCCAACTCCTGCAAAACCAGACAGCAGGAACAAGCATGCTGGCTTTTGCCACAAGCCTGTTCTCATGTCTTCTTGTGTGTGTGTGTGTGTGTGTGTGATCTCTTGCTACCAGTCCTACACAAGAGGAATTTAAGCCAAACTGGATTTTACTCTTTTCAGCAAGGAGCTCTGAATGCCATGTCCTGTTCCCCTAACCTCAATCCACCTTACACTCAGATACCTTTCTGTACCTTCGTCCTGTGTGCTAAGAGTGAGTTCAGGCCCAGTGTAGGTCCAGGGCTTGGGCTAGGGGAATATCAGCTAAGAAATATTACTTGTGACCATCAAGTGTCACCAGGATTCTGAACTCACACCTAAACTCTGTAGGAAAATCGCAGGAAGCTGGTAGAATTTGATGCTATAACTTAAAACTAGAACCTGTATCCCTGTTAATTGCCATGACTTTATGCTACAAGGTGGTAATAGTCTCTTGGCAAAATTTGTTTCGCAAATTTTAACAAAAAATAATGAACAGCAATTTGAAGAAGACAAAATCTGTCCCAAATTAACTTAGACTCTCAGAATTGGAAGAACCTTCTAAGGTTCTCTGTATCTCCTGTTCAGACTATCATACAATTAAAGAAACTTGACAGGATCTTGTCAGGAATCAGTCATGCGCATATATATATGTGGTAATTTAGAATACTGAATAATGATCTGCAGATATGGAGTCTTTCTTTCCTAGAATAAGGTTTAAAAAAAGAAAATCTAGGTATAGCTAATTATAATAGCAATTAGCTAATTGCATATACAATTGGGCACTTACTGACTTGAAACAGGGCAATTGGCTAATTGGCACTTAGCTAATGAATGGCTTTCATATTTATAAAACTGTTAACTTGTCTCTGAAAGAACTCGCCCAGAAAGGTGTCCAAACCTTGATGTCCTATACGTCAGTAATGAACTCAGACTGGACAGACTGCCTTTGAGATGCCTTTTCTTTCTCCTTTTTGATGCGTGTCCCAGTACAATAGTTGACTAAAATGTGAATAAAAATATGCTCAGGGGAACATTTTATTTCTGAACTACTTGCTAAACTTCTTTGTTTGAGTTTAGAATTGAAACCAGCTAGCACGTTTTAGAAACCTTTATAGACCTTTGGTGACTTCATATTCATGAGGGTCTATACATTTAATCAATAGGTATCACTGCTTTGTTGATTGGGAAAGCTGAGGGTTAATCTATCCCTCTGTCCACAGTCACCAAAGTTACTCAAGAAAAGAACTGGTTTTGTACTGTAGAGCTCAACTCTTCTTGCTATGTAGAGCTCCACTAAGGATCTTTGCAAAGGTAAATTAATCTAATGGACAGGTTTTGCTGCCCGTAGCTGTCCCCACCTCTACGCTCTTACCTTTCCTGGCTTGGGTTTCGTTTGTTAGGGCAGGGAACTCTAGAGTTCAAAGCATCGCCTGGTCTCAGAGCTTGGCTCCAGAGGCAGAAAGCAAAGGAGTGAGCTAAGAAGCATTCCTTGGCAGACCTTAGCTTCGGAGGCCATTCTGACCCAGCGGGTTGGGGCTGGGCAGTGTGAAGTGGGTAGAGAGGACTCGTGAAAATCGTCTTGCTCGAAGCCCCGAAGTGACCAGGGCTCACCACACTCTTGGACATGTCCTTCATCGACTTAGGAAAACCCAGTCTTGTACAGAGCCTTGCTTGTCTTCTTAGCCTGGGTGACATAACGTCTGCCTGGTCCCCCAACTCTCTTTAAGTACATGCTGCAATCTTGTTCTTTTCCTGGCTAGCCGTGGTGACTCTCCACCCCTGGGATTTGACCTTTCTCTTGGTCTGGTCATCTGCAGAGCTTGGCTGCCTCGCCGCCTCCTCTACGATGCTGCACTCTCAGGGATGAGACAGCCCTCACCATCTCCCCCGTACCTGGACCCTTGCGTTCCTTGATGAGCTTCATCTGTAGGGACCGATACTCTTCAGCTTTTCAGCTGTCAGTTCGACTGTTCACATCTTTCATCAGGAGCTTAAGTTTCTGTTAGCCCTCCTATCAGTATCACCTATTTCTTAGGACAAACTTATGACATGCTTGCAAAAATATAGGTCTTGGGGAGCTTACAGTTTTCATTTGCTCCTAGATATTGAAGCTGACAGTTTCTACTGTTGTTTATAGAAACGATTATTGTTCATAATCACCTCCTAGGAAATACACAGAGCTCCCCAGGGTGTCCCTAGGCTTATCAAACAAGGTAGCAACACATGACTGCTGAGTTAGTGCTTAAGCTGTTAACAAGGCCAGGAAGAAGGAGGAAACGCTGGTCAAGGTGTACCTGTGCTTGGTTGCCGGTGTGTAGGGGTGGGTGTGGCGAGGTCTGGTGGTGGGCTGGGTGTGCATGAAGGTGGGAATGGGAGTGGTGGTGCGGGTGGTTCTGCTGGTGGTGAGGCTGCGGGTGGGGGTGGTGTGCGGGGTGCTGGTGCTGGTGTGGATAGGGGTGGTGGGGCGGCAGTGTCTGGTGCTGATGCGGGTGTGAGTGCATGTGGTGGTGCGGCGTCTGGTCTTGCCGGGAGCCCATCATCTCCATCATGTGTCCGATGGTGCTCATATTCCCGTTTGACATGGCAGCAGGGTGGTGAGTCAACGCAGCCTTCAGTCTCTGAAACGGAATAAAAGAAGGGGGGAAGCTGAGTCTCTCATGTACGCAGTGGGGGAGATTGAAGCAAATGACTCATACTTTCAATTCTATAACATTTTTTGGTACAGCAGCTATTGCGAGTGGATAGCTTTGTAGAATTTTACTTTATAAGTGTAATTATGATGGGTAGGAGGGTCACTGTCAGTTCTGTTAACTGTTATAGCAAATGCACAGGGTATCCTATCAGGATTTACTAAAAGGTATTTCCTATGGTATCATCACTCATCATGGCCTATTGATAGCAAAATAGAAGGACAAACCAAATGGAGCCATTTAATAATATACTAACGGCATGAGTTGGAGGGCTCCGACCTTCACCCATGTGCAGGGACCACACATACAAAACATTTTGTCTGTCACAAGATTTCTCAGATGCAAGGAAGAGAACACATCAAATTTTAGCATGCGAGAAAATAACTAATATTAATTTTGGAGTTCAAGTCGGCCTTGGCAATCTGAAAGTAATATGAAATTCTTTTGCATTACCAGGCATTCCCAGTGACCCTACTGACAAGGAAATTAGAATGAGCTGTGGTGTTGCACATCACCCTCTGTGATGGCCAAATCAACAGGCCAGTACATGTCCACCAAGAAACTTTCCTCATTACAAAACAGGCATGCACAGCAATAGCTTCCAAGGGCAGAGGCAAGCCCGTGTTATCAGACTCTTTACCACTGTGAACTCCAGTCTCTCAGTTCAGCCACCCTAATTCCCAAGCAGCTGTAGAAGATGTGAAAGTGAACCTGGGTAATGTAGTTACTCCTTGTAGTTACCCTGGGAGGACATGAGAGTTTCCTTGGCAAGCTCACTCGCATTGGCTCTGTGAAGACTAGTAGGCTCAAGTTCTCTCCAGATTTGTGGTCTTATCAGATGACAGAGCTGAACATTGTTGAGATAAAGAAGAGCAGCCTTCAGATGGGCACACAGGCTCTGGCACTCTCGCTGACATATCAGTCTGTCTCAATCAGCTCGGAGAACCAAATCTTTACTTAAACATCAAGAGCCTCCAAAGGCAGGTAGGATGGAACTCTGTGTTACTATAGATCGTCCACAGCTATTGTCTGTATCTTGACCCAGCAGCCACCCAGTCTACTGACCTCGCAACCTGAGCAGTAGCCACTGCTGGGACAGGAAGGGCTTGCTAAGGACAGTCTGGAGAAAGGTAAGCTTCCTGCATCCTGGGAGAGACTAGAGTTTGGGCACTGTGTTTACTACTAAATGGAAACATAACTGATACTCTTCATCTCTGGGTTTGAGAGGTGATGTCATTGGTTGGCTTTTTTTTTTTTTTTAGACACTAATTATAAAAAATTCAAGCCATGCTTAAGAATACAGTGAAGTCACCCACTTGGAACCAGATGTGTTGTTTGTCCTAGTGGGTGAGCAGCATTCCAGAAACCCACATTTGCATATGCAGAACGGGAGAAACAGGTGGGATAATTGTACCAGCAAACATCGTAATGAATGTTTGACTTGGGACGGATTGATTGAGATACTGCCTCTTTTCCTTAACCGGAAAGCCTCTGAGTGTTGTTTCCCAGTTTAAAAGAAAGAGAAAGTATAAGCGGGGTTATGTTGAAGTTGTGTTTTCGTCTAAGTTGACTTAGTGGATAGTGCCAACAGGCTTTCTAAGCTATTTTTAAAAGTTTCATTATAAAAACATGCAGCATACATGTAGTGCTAGCACTGAAGAAGATGAGGCAAGAAACTTTCAAGTTCAAGGCCAGACTGTGCACACACACACACACACACACACACACACATTTGCATGCAGTTTCATAGTTTAAATAAATCACACGAGTACCATGTGAAAAGTTCCCGCTTTACGCTCTATTCCCATTCCTCTTGGCACTGACATGTACCTTCAGGCCATGATGTAGGGTGTTTGTGCCAACCCTTTCTACTGTGTTTTTTTGTATACTGGCTTCTCTTACTTTTTCTTAACCACTTTTGTATTCATAGAAGTAGCTAATATGGACGACCAAGCATTAATTAAGCATGGGCCTATCCTCACTCTATGTTTTCTAAGTATTAAGTCCATAGGTTTCAGAACAGTATTACAGGGATAATACAAAGAGGAAGATCCACACTCAGGCATGGCTGCTGAGGCGGGGCCTTTCTCTGAATAGGAAAGTGAGTGTGGGAAACCACACTGTTCACCCATACCCAGAAGCAGGGATTAATTGTGCTATGGCACTTCCCCATCACCAAAAGGAAAGGCAGAGAGAAAAGAAAGGGCTAGTGGACTGACTCGCCAGGATAGAGGTCTTGCTGCAGGCTCCACAAGCAGACATGTGTGCCTGGCACTCAGAAGGCAGCTGGAGATGGAAGGCACTTTGTACTAGGAGGAAGGGAGGTGACTGGTGAGAATTTCTAAGTTTCCTGCAGCACAGAGCCATCCAGGACTGGTTGTCTGGGTCATTCAGGGCTGGTTATCTCTCCTCTCTTTGTATTTGTTGAGGATACATTCTTTTTTTGTTTTTTGTTTTTTTTTGTTTTTTTGAGACAGAGTTTCTCTATGTAGCCCTGGCTGTCCTGGAACTCACTCTGTAGACCAGGCTGGCCTCAAACTCAGAAATCCACCTGCTTCTGCCTCCCAAGTGCTGGGATTAAAGGAGTGTGCCACCACCGCCCGGCTCGAGGGATACATTCTTAAATCTACACATACCAAACAGACCTTTTAGACTTGCTTTACCACCAGCTCCAATCTCTCCTCTTGTAGCCATACTGGTTGACTTCTATATAATTTTTCAGGTGATTATTTCACTAATATCCATTAATCACTCAATCATGAGAATAGAACCATCTTTGGGTTTGGTTAAGTGTTAAGTTTCCAACTTGAGTACAGACTAATACATAATTACATATGAAATGAATGAATGAATGGTCATTCATTCCCCCAAGGCTTATGGAGGGAACTTATCATTTTTGTCTTGGACTATCACACATGACTTTTATTGGGAAGATGATATATTTGTTATCAGAAGTCAGGGAGGCAGTTGATCCTGAGAAGTAATGTCAAAGGACCTGCTTCCCCTGTACCTGGCCTGCCCTCTAGGAAACAACAGAGAAAAGGAAGCAAAAGGCTGAGGTGTGTGTGTGTTGGGGGGCGGTACATGGTAAGTCCATCTTCACATGTCCCTCAAATCAAGGCATGGAAAATTCAAAAGCCCCGCTGAAGTGGGTCGTCGTGTTGTCTCTTCAACGCTGGGACTGACTTTCCCACCTTTAATTAGGAGCAAATGGGGCCTGACAGATATATAGTGTGTACCAGATCTTCATCTCTCAAATAATTAGCTGGTACTGGTGAAGGGAAATTACTTGATTGCCTCAAGTCTGTTCTTGTACGTTCCAAGCCAAGGCAATAACACCAGCAACGCTAATAACATTCCATTTAACTATTTATTCACCCAGCAAATATTTATTAGGTTTTGACTGTGTGCCAGCACTGCACTGGGCATTTTGTTATTTGCCATCTGAAGTAAATGGAAGATACATCAAACCAGGGCTTTTAAAAACCAGTGGAGAGAAAAAAAAATATACTATGGTATGGCAGTGAAGACTTCGCCTCCTCTTCGAAAACCTTAGGCCTGGGTTGAGTTTAGCCTCCAGCCCTCGGCTTCCACCAGAGTTGAAGGCAGTTGGTTCTGCAGCTGCTTTGCACATGTCTTCCCCCCACCCCCATGCCACTCTAGACCAGTTGGGGGCAGATCTTAAAGTCATGGAACCACTGCTCCCTGTGTTTCGGTGCCAAAGGGAGCATATGCACTGTGAGCCATTAAAATATCCCCAATATAGATAAACGCACCCCACTGTCTGAGGTATGATGAACGACCAGCAAATGGGTCCAAGCTGTAGTTTACAGAATGAGTTTTCTTTTTAAAGCTGAGAGGCGTCTTGTTTTAAATAATACTCCGTCGAATGCTAGGAAAATACAGGAGCAAGAGATGGACATTAATGAAAAAAAAACAAGATTTTTTTTCTCAGCTCTAAAAACCGAGAGCTTGGGCTAAGCTGGGACTGCAAAAGGGAAGGAGATTCAGTTGACTATCTATTGTCTTTTTTTTTTTTTCTACCATGACTTTTCTATCGCATTTGAGAGAGAATCAAGGATCCAACACACACATAGTTCATCTCTGTTCCATCTGTATGTTCCAGCTGCTTGTTCGATGTTCCTGGCAGGAGTGTGGGCCTGCTGCCCTGGCATTGAGTCCCAATAGGAAACTAGCTGTCCACCCCTGCCCATCTCAGCATGGCCACTGCTGAACACCAGGGTGCCAGCCCCTCTCACAGTTAGCTCAGTTTTGTATCACAGCAGATCTTGTGAACTCCAGACACACTCACAGCGTCAGTCTTGCAAGCGTGTGGGAATGTGTGCTTGTTCGAATACACACCCACCCACCCACATACACAACACAAGCATGGCACATACACACCCACACACACCCCAGGCAGGCTCTCTCCCATTAGCAACTTGTCCGTGCCAATTAGAAACATTTGTGTAATTCAAAAGCTCCCTCGGGTAAGATGGGTTGCCTATGCTCCATCGCTTTGGAAAACCAAGACAGATGATTAAACTTGAAATTCAATTGGGTGAGAGGTGGGAAGGGTGGGAACATTCTTTCTAGAAAGCTTTTCATTACAAACTGCCATTTGATATGTGATCATGCCAAAATGTGGTTCCTGACACAAGCAGAAATCTAGCTCTATATAAATGGGACCAAATCTGTATTTCTATTACACATTTAACACAATTATCCCCAACTGTTGGCTTCCTCAAAACTTTCTTCAAGGTGATTCTTTCTTTAGCATCCTCCACAGAGCTGCACCGAGGGAGGGATTGGTAAGAGCTTCTCATGGCTTTCAATGGCGTGAGACCAAAGGCTTTGACGGATGTGCGCTTTTAGTACCAACAACTGCTGACATGCTCTAGTTGTGAGGACTTCTGAAATTACCATGATTAATGAGTTAATGTAAATGAATGAAATTATGTTAGTTACTTATTTACTGATTTTTATACCTACAAAGAATTAGTTTAGATTCTAAGTGCATCCTAACTTAAGCATAGAAGAGCTAGAGTGGACAGCCTGGGAAGAGCACGAGCCGTGAGCATCTTATGTATGACAGATTAGAATACCCGGAATCACATGTGGGCTTCAGAGTTTGTACTGAGAATTACTGTACAAGTCTGATTCTTAGAACCCATATGTCCCAGAATTTTTATTAAGATAATCAACTAATCATATTTGTTTCTCATCACAGACTACTGCTTGTCTGACCTGATGGGAGACTGCTAGGATATTCTTTGCAACCTAGTCAACTAGAGAAAGGACTGGGAGTGATGCCTGTTGAATGACACATGCTATTGGAAAGGTGTGTGGTGTGAATGTCAGTACAAAGGAAGGAATAACCATTGTTTCAGAGAACTTTAAAAAAGAAAAAGGAAAGAAAATGAAAACATATAACTTGAAGTGAAAAAGTTTGGGCAGCTGTTGCTATTGTTTGGAGACAGGCTCTTGCTGTGTAGTCTAGGCTTTAAACTCACTGAGCTCTGCCTTGCTCTGCCTTCCAGGTGCTGGGATTAAAGGCATGTGTCAACATACCTGGGGACATCTTGGTTCCCAGACTTGCTCTACAGGCCCAGGAAGCAGTCCTGAGATTCAAGTTCCTCTTTTATGAAATGCAGATACATGATAAGACAAGCAAAAGGATATCGTTTGGCAATGATATCCTTTGACAATCCTTTTGTCGGTGATTTGACAATCACCGGGATGCCATCGGAAGCACAACATCATCTATGAAAGAATGATGCTTGGTTCTAGCATGACAACAGTCAACAGGAGGTCTCCAACAGGATAGTCCAGACTCTAGGACTTTGTCTGTTCGACAAGAAATTGGACCTCCTTTCAACACATTCACCTGTCAGCTGGCTTAAAACCAAAAGAAACTGCAGAAGACATGGTCCTAATTTGGTGACATAAAGGTGATAGTAGGTTAGATATGCTGGCTGCCAGTACTCCAAGACTGCACCCCCACCCTGACCAAGAGAAATTCAACAGAAGGAAGCAACACCTCATCCTTGGTTAGCAAGACAAATAAAAAGCCCATTGTCATAACAGTTTAAGGAAGATGGAATTTGACACAGGCACACGTCTAACAGGATGTGAGGATTCTGTAAAGCACGCTTAGGCAACACAGCCATTGAATCTGCTGATATGGTTTTCCAGTTAAATCTGTAGTACAGAACCAGAGAAGTCTTCATGTGAGAAAGCAAGAGTCTGACTCTTCCCTGCACTGGGCATACCATGTATGAGTCCATGTCTCCTCCCCTGTCTGTCTTCCTCGAATGCCTGCATCAGACCTCATCAGCAGAGGAGTTTTCTCTGAGGAGTACTGAAATCTTTTGGGCATTGTGTGGATTTCATTTTTCACCCCTGGAGGGTTGGGATGGGTGTCCATTATTCACGTGGTCTGGCATGTTGGTCTGTTACAGCATTCATTATCTTTTTAATTGATAAGTTGATTCATCTAGTCACATTCAATTGCTAGGCAGAGATGGTGGTAAGGTGTGTGTGTGTGTGTCTGTATGTGTGTGTACATAAGCATGCGTAGGGATGAAGAAGACATCTCACAGTTTTTCCTTTTAAAAAGCCTGTTCTTGGGCTGCCCTTTCTTGTTCTAACCATAGCTTGGATGCCATGCTTGGACTGCATGTTCTATAGTGCCCTGTTCCTTTAAGCCACCGAGCCTAAATATTAAGAGATGAGCTCAGATAGTAATTTGTCCCTAAAAGATAGTATCTGCCAGTTTCTCTGTGGATTTTAAAAGTAGTGAGGGCACAGTGGGCTGCCTGCTGGTCATCCTGAGGAGGACCTTCCTGCGTCATATCTTCTGGCTTGTCACTTTCTCAGTAGAAAGAACCTTTCAGGTGGCAACTGTAGAGAGAAAAATCCCTTTGTCTTGTTGCACACACTCCTCGGTCCTAAAACCTCAACACCTGCAAACCTAGATGCCTTCAGGAGAGAACTATTTCAGAGCTTTATAGAAGAAACTTCTATTGGAAAAACAAAATCCCTTGTTATGTTATTTCAGATGAGGACTTATTCGGGATCACAGGCAATAACATATGTTAGAAAAACACAGAACTCTGCATTTGCAATTCACCATGGAAACTCCATGCGAACACAGCACTGAGTTGAGGGTTTTAACAGTACAGAAGTCAGGAAATTTAGAGGTAAGTTTCCCCAAAGACTTCATTTTATATGAGCATCACAAGGCCTTCCCTGAGTTGTGATCTAATAATTTGGCAAAGGAGATGTAATGAGTAAGGGAGAAAAGGGTTTCCTCCATATGCTAAGGTTCCCAGAATCCCTAGCAAGTTTGCCAGGGAACAACTTTCCATAACTTGTACCCTTTAGGTGCACTGCTTTGCCTGGGTAGGTGACAATAATGCCATTGTCCTGTCTGATGCTGGGGATGCACGACTTGGCAGGGGGCTACATCAGTGGGACAGCCAATTAATTGCCACTACTGCTCCCGTCCTCAGGTGGCTCCCTTCCGTACTCTTGTCAGGATAGCTGCATTCAGTAGGCGGTGCCTTAGGCTTTCTCCCCAAAGGGTATCTCAATCATTCTAACACCCAAACTTCTAAATCTGAAGTCTGTCTCCAAACTCCTTAGGAACTGGAGAAGGACTTTCTGTGACCACATCCCTGGCTAGCCCCTGAGCTGTCCCTGATAAAATGTAATGAAGTATCATCTTTTGGCTTCATTCCAGTTGTATGACATCAAGCCCCTGCTGGAGTCCCTTAGGGTCAATGGCCCTGGAATTGCTTGTAATAAGAAACCTCCAGGTGTTCCTCTTCTTTCTGGGGGAGGTGATGGTGTCCTGAAGCTATTTTCCACATGTCACTGATCTTTATGGATATGGGAGGAGGGTGAAGAGGATGAGTGAGGATGATTGACACTAAGGTACCATGTAACTTACTCTTTGGTTTTAGGGGTGTTAGTGGTCCAAGGACCAGCTATAACACTGACTTTCAATGGCTCTATCTTCATGTTAAGAATAAGTCCAGGTCCACTTGGGTTTAGCGTATGACTCTTGACTCAGCAGTCACGTGAAAGATGAAAGGGATATTTGCCATTCACCCCATGATTCTACACTCAAGGTTTTCATTCTGTCCTTGTGAACCTCCTGGTCTCCCTTGGCAGGGAGAGAATGCAGAAAGCTGAGGTAGGCAAGCATTGTCTAGAAGTGCCATCACAGCCAATCTTTGTGTGTCCTTGAAAATCATATCACTGAGAAGCAGATGCATGAGGAAGGTAGAACACACACACAGCAACACACACACACACACACACTCACACACGGAGAGAGAAAGAAACAGAAAGAGACAGAGATAGAGAGAAAGAGAGCGACAGAGACATATCTTTTCCCCATCCTGGATGTGTACATTTAAAATATTTCAAATGTGGGAAGGACAGAGATCCATAATTAATGAAGAACCCAGCAGCTTGTATGTGTATATAGCAAGAAGCTGTTCATAAGAAAGCTTAAAAATGATGGCCAAGCAGACATGTTCAAATCCCCATGGCTCTGTTCTACATTTTACATTTTCCTTGATAACAGTATTATGAGAAACTGAATATTTTAGGTGTTCTCCGGGTTTCAGTTTTTGTTGTTTCTTTTGAGAGCACATTTGCATGTTAGTAACAGCATAGCAGGGACTCTGGCTAAATTTCCTTCTTATCATTTCTGTTGTCTCTATGGGGCTACTTCAATAAGCCAGAGATCTAAATCTATGGCTTTACTGCCTGAAACAACAGCAATGGAGGGCAGGGAGTGAGAAGCATCCATCTCCTTAAATCATCGTCCCAACTGAGTACCATTCTAAAAATGCCAACTGGAAAGCTTTCTGGTTGATTTATGAGTTGAAAAGGACCCCTCCAAGAAGTTGTCTCTTAACAAGCCTAAAGATAGCGTTTTTCTCAACCCTGTAGTCGTCTCTATTCCAAGCCATTACATTTCTGATTCTCCTTGTACTTAAGCAACTGCTCACTGGGTACGGGGGAGGGGGTAGTATAGTCATTTGGGACAGCTACTAGCTTCCTGAAGAGAGTCAAGGCTCCTTAAAGGTTCCCAGCCCATGAAGCAGGAGGCACAGAACAATCTCCATGTTCAGAGATACAGAAAATTCTCGTGACGAAATAGTAAACCTTATCTGCTTGAAGGCTAATAAAAGGGATTTGACACTTGGTGATTTTCTCTAGGGTGCAGGCTGCTTGACTAGGCAATTGCATGGTTAGAGGAAAAAATGGTGGATAAGAAAGAACATGGCGCCCAAGGTGGGGAAGGGCAGGGCAGAGGGAAGGCAGGAAGACTGGAGGTGAGAAAGCTTCTACCAGAGGTTGGAAATACCTTCTGCTTAAGGGTCTAC
This sequence comes from Mastomys natalensis, assembly GCA_021653895.1. NCBI lineage: Eukaryota > Metazoa > Chordata > Mammalia > Rodentia > Muridae > Mastomys > Mastomys natalensis. The sequence continues at coordinate 170,843 of JAJTUV010000559.1, forward strand.
TATCCATTGGCAGAGCTGAGACAGAGTATCGTGAATACAAGATTGAGTCAAAATAGTCCACACTCAAAAATAAGTTCAACTCCCCCCTTTGAGAATTGTCTACTCCACCCTAATTTCAAGATAAATTAATCATCAGAGGGTATTACCAAGAAATTTCTTCATTTCTTCTTATCTGGAAAGGGATTCTATTTCTGATATGACAGATAAGGAAGAAATTGCATCTTACAAGGATCTTTTTATAGGAATAACATATTATTGTATTCTTATAATATTATAGGAATAATTATATTAGAAAATTTCCCACTTCTGTGAGGTTTTCAAGCCACGTATGGTTAACCAGAAGCTAAAAAAATGGTTAACCAAACATGTCAACCACTAAGCCCGTGGAAATAGTGATGGCCGGCCATTCTAGCAATGAAGAGCTGTTCTCCCAATTCTGAGATACATTCTAACCAGTCCTGCTGATTTCAGAATGACATCGTATTGAAGGAATCCACTCAGGTCTGCAGTCAACATATGTAAGAATACTGCTGCAGCCAGACAGCTCTTCCTGGCTCTGGTAGATGAGAGGATTTCCTCCACATGCATATTCACTGGGCTTGCCACCTACTCTGCTCTGACTAATGATACTGAGCCCATCTGAGTAACATTTTTTTTTCAATTTCTCAGTAGTACCTGTGTGCATGGCTGTATACACACACACACATACACACACACATACACACACACACATACACACACACATACACACACATACACACACACACCCCACATGTGGAGTCACAGCACACACGTGGAGGTCAGGGAGCAGCTTTCAGGAGTCCATTTCTCTTCTTCCGCCATGTAGTTTCCAGGGATTCAACTGTTGTCATCAAGCTTGGTGGCGAGTGCCTTTACCCTCTCAACCCTGTTGTTGGTCTTAGGAATCTTTTCCAAAAGAGAAAAATCTATTAATATTTTTTTTCTTGGTACTATTTCAGAGTCTGGTATTTATTTATTTTTCTCTTTTCTCACTCAAACTATCCTTGACTTCTTTCCAAAGCTTATAAACTAAAGGAAGTCCACCACTCCTCAGCCTCCTCGGTGGGTACCACACATTATATACTTTGCTAAATAGGAAGCCTGTTGGGAGTCAAATGCATGGCTTATTACAGCAAGCATCATTGGCTATGAGTAGAGCTGGGTTTTAAAGGAGCCCAGCTGGTTTCTAATTTTTTAGTAGCTCAAAATCCTCTCTGGAAGTAGGAGGGATGGCTACTAACATTCGATTTGTAAACAAAGAAAAATTATGAAAATAACTCTGTTTCCTCTAAGATGCTAATAGGATTAAAATCAGATTCTGATATGAGAATATACATCTAAGTGCTTTTGTTGGTTCTATTCAATAAGCTGGCATGCCCACCATTGCTTCCCTTGGAAGCAGTTGATGTTCCTGAGTGGAGTATTAGAAAGCTGTACACAGAGGAAATGTGGTGGAAATGGGGCATATAAGTTGCTTCTATTATCCTAGGGTTTGAGTTTGACTATCAGTATTCTTGGCAGGATGACCTTGGCACACAAGACGTGTGTACCCTATCTATGCTGACAACACAGGCATAGGCTGGCTGTTTACAGCAGTTACACATCTCATTTAAGCCTGGATTCCTGGGAAGAGATAAGCTCTCCAAATGTATTGCTCTTTGTTTTGACCTGGTTTTGTTTGTTTGTTCGGTTGTTGTTGTTTTTTTTTTTTCACATTGCATGGGGATAGAACCCAGTGCCCTACGCATAGTAAGGAAGCCCTCAACCTCTGAGTTCTAATTCCCAACCCTTGGTTTTTGTGAAACAGAGTTTCCTTAAGTAGCCCAAGCTAGCCTCAAACTCATGCTTTTCCTACCTCTGCCTTCTGCCGCTGGGATTGTAGGCAAGTGCCATAATTCCTGGCTATGCTTCGCTTTGATTTGGGGTAGAATTCCGATTTCTGTAACAGCAGGTGTCAGTTTATTAGAGATGTTCTTCTGCGGATGATGGTGTGATGTTCAGATAAATCACAAGTTGAAGATATACGTTGAAAATGTAGTCCACACTTTTAACCCACCAAATACCTTAGCATAACAACATAGCACACTATTAACCCAGACTTTTTAACCTCATGACTGGATGGTAGCTCACTGCTACTGCCTACCATCAAAAGCTAGTACAGTACTGTGAATTCCTAGTCCAGGAAAAGATCTAAATTCAAAACCTGAAGGTTTGAACTGAATGCATATGGCCTTTTTACCAGACCAAAAAAACCGATAATTGCAGCATCACGTGTCTGAATATTACCAAAAGCATGCTACATAAGAAAATTTTTACTCAGGAGGTTTGTTTCCAAAGCAATGGAGAGTCAAGCAACCTAGTCTAAAACTAGCAAGCTCTGGAGAGGAAGTGGAGAAGAGACTGGAACACACTAAGCAAACTTAGCTGGGATGATTTCACTTTAAATGACAGTAACTCCCTAGGTAAGAGACCAACACCCTCCTGTTGACGATGATCGCTTTAAAACTTAAGGGGTACAAAATAAAGTCAGATGAGCTTCAGTGCCTTGACCAAGAGATTTATAAATTAGACCGATATTGTTCTGAATTCAACTGTGATTTACAGAATAAACACATATGAAATATCAAGCATGAAAGTGAACTCAATGCAGTACTGTTCACAGAGATAGGTGGGGTCTGATTATTCAGAGAAGAGGCTGTTGTCAGGGCAACAGAGAAAAACATTTGAAATGCAGTCAGTTTCAAGTCACAAGGGTTGCACACTTGAGATTTTCATAATCCAGGGTCTCCACAATATGTGCCGATTTAGGAATATAGTCAGGGACTAAAGTGGCTTTACCTTCCATACTTGAATGCTCAGTGGAGCACAGATGTGCAGCTTGGACCTTAATGTACTGAGACTCCCCATCAAATGTTCCATGGTTCTCTTTTAAAACCGTAAGACAGTTCATCTGGCCTCACTTCAGCTAGGCTAATGGCAGCCTACCTCCCAAAGATTCCTTTGCCTTTTCCAATTGGCAAGGTCTGGCTTCATTTCCTCTGGTGCTGTAGGGATCACGGAGAATGACTGGCTTAGTATGGAAGCTTTCTTTCAGCACTGCCCTGACACGGGAGACAGTGCTCCTTCTTTGAACACACATCCTCTGAGTATTTTCTCTGTGCACGGTAAGAAATAGCTTGACATTCAGTCCGTACCTCTGCTGCCTGGTGATGCAGTGGTATCAGGGATTTCTATTGAGAAACAAGTGTAGGTTGCTGAGTTCAACAGAGACACCGGAAGTCCCAGGGCTAACTCGAGACTTTAGAGCATAACACTAAGTATACTTGGTTATTGAATTGTGTGCTGCTATTTTCCAAATAATTCAAGTAATGTAGAGGCCTTTGAAGTGACTCCCATCAAGCCACAAACTTGACATTGTCTTCTTAGTGACAAGTTTGTCCATGGCCTTTGGTGGACAGCGTGGGTGGTGAGGTCTAGACAGCCTGTGTGTGCCTGTTGAAAGGCAGTCATCATGACCCTGAGTTAGGCAGAGCACCAGTCGCTTCCTTGACTTTCAAATAACTAGCCCGAGTCTTGAGATTCTAGCAACATCCTCACATGGCCTTTTAGTTCAGGCTCGAACTGTAGCAGTGAGGTGGCCAGCTCCCTCCACACCTGCCATTCCTTGATAAAGAATTTCAAGAGTGAGCATGGGAGTATACAAACTATACTAGATAAATTCTATAGAGCATCGATACAAATTCTTCTAATATCTTTTCTCAGATCTTCTATAAAATATAGATTATATAAAAATAAACTTTAAGATCTAATGTTTCTTTTTCCTTTTTTTTTTTGAGGTACTAAGGCCCTCGCCCATGATGAGCAAGTACTCTGCTGCTGCTGTAGTCCCAACTCTCTCTTTATTTTTGAGACTTGGTTTTAATAAACTGGCCAAGCTGGATTTAAACTCACTCTGTGTCTCAGGCAGGTCTTAAAATTGTAATCTGTCATAGTCTCTCTGGTTGCTTGGAATTGCAGGACTGTGTTCCATGGCCTGGCCCAAGTTTTAACTTTATATTTACTGTACTCATTTTCATGAAAGGGTTGAGGAAAGGCAGGTAAGATGGGCAGCTACAAAGTTAACTATGAGCTGGCTGTCTTCTCACTCAGCCTTCTGACGTTACCCTTAATATTCTATTTGATACTGCCTACCTCCTGTCTTCCAGATGCCACTGGAACTACCCTATGGCCAAGGGATAGAATGACACCTATGCCTCTGTGGGGTGTGTGTGTATGTGTGTGTGTGTGTGTGTGTGTGTGTGTGTGTGTGTGTGTGTTAGAAACAATGTACTTTGCTCTGGGATTTTCCTATAGCTCTTTAAACAGTCCTTTGTCACAATTTTTTTGGCTTGGGCCCCACAGACCTCAAGTGCATTCTTCAGGGCAGACAGGCCTCTGAGGTGTGAATAACCTCAAATTCATGAGTACAATCCTTCCCTTTGTTCTTCAGAGTAACCTGGATTCCTTTCTAAGTGCCACACCTCATGCCCATTAAAAAGCTGTTGGGTCAGAGACAGACCGTGGCACAGCCAGGACTGAAAACGTCAACAAATGCAGCCCCTCCACACACACCCAAAACAACAACAACAACAGTCCATCGTAAACACTCTAGTGCAAGAATAAAGCTAGACATTAATAAGGAATACAGTCCTCTCTTGCTTGGCAATAGCCCAGGGCTCACCCTAGAAACCTCATGGTTTGGATGTGACCCTAACCTCACTCCCAGTGTGCAGATGTGTGATCATTTTGTCCCAGATGGTGGTGCTATTAGGGCAGGCTGTGGAACATTTGAGATTGTGGCCTAGCTTGTAGAGGTGGGTCTCTGGGGGTGGGCCTGGAAAGTGCTTTCTGCCTGATACCACGTGACCTCCTGTCTCCTGTTCCTATTACCATGCCTTCCCAGGCATGATGAGCCAATATCCTTTGAACCAGGAGCCACAGTCCATCCTTCCCTGAAGTTGTTGTCAGCTATTTGGTTCCAGAAATGAGGAGGGCTTCTGCTTGGAAGGCCATGAATGACACAGATGACAAACCTGCACTCACCCACCCAGGGGCTGATGCCAGCCCCAGCCTGTTCTCTGAGTAATTTGTTTATTATCCCATAGACAAAGTCTTAAGATCCACTAAGAGACTGAGTGGTGGTGTTGGTTGGGGGAGTAGGGGTGGGATGGGGTGGGGTGGTAAGATTGGGCATACAATCCAGATGCTTCCTGAAGCAGTGGCCCCTGCAAGGTCTCTGAAACATAGAATGGCATCAGAGACCTCATGGTATCCACGCATGGATTTACCCTGATGAGGACTGTTTATTTTTCTAACTCTAATGTTACTGGAGACCATCAGGAAAAAAAAATGAATATTGAAAAGCCACCTTCAATTGTACAGAGCTGTTCATAGGTAATATGATTCCGGTGGCCCATCCTGAAAAAAAAAAAAAACCACTTGCCTTTAGCAATGACTTGTGATGAAATATTGGGATACAGAGAAAGAGGGTGGAACAAGAAAATGAAGGAAGATGCTAAGGTGAATCAATGGGTGGAAAGTGAATGGCTGTTTGGATTCTGAAGTCTTGGGAGCTTTTACAAAAGGCCCAGAACTGTCTGGCAGAGGGTGAGGGAACAGACACCATAAGTCTTCACTGTGAACCACATCACACCCCATTTCTTAACAAGAGTCTTGTGGGCTTAAACCACAGGCTCACAGCCCAACCTTTCTTGCCAGGGCATCAGACAAGCCTTGCTTTCCCACAGCCTGGCACGGAATGTCAGCATCCCATCACAGCGCTGCAGCTTAAAGATCCATCATCGAAGCAGCCAACTACACTTCTCTCCACACAGCAACACTGTCCTGGCCCTCAGCCAGAGTGGGAAGACCAGGAGGGGGAAAATCCTATAACTAAGCAAACCAAAGAGGAGGGTGGGTTGTGGGGAGAAAGGGTTGAAGTGGCTAATTTCTCTACCTCTCCCCCTCCGTGGTTAGAGCTGGGGCAGATAATTTATCACACATTTTGACTGCACGCCAGCTGGCGGTGGAAAAAAAAAAAGAAAGAGTTGTTTATTAATTCAATTAGTTGGCTTATTTATCAGGGCTGGGTTAGCAGGGGCAGTGTGGAGACCAGGGGATGCCCGTGTCCTGCTGTCTCTCACAAGCCCTGTAGGCAAGTTGGGACACATAGGCTTAGCCCCAAGATGTGAAGTGTCACACAGGGTGTGTTGGTCACGCCTTGAGAGTGACAAGGAGGCCCATCAATTGTAATGAAATACTAGGGTGGGAAGATGTTCAAAACAGGACAAAGTTGTCCGAGTGATGACAGCCATTAGTGTTTATCACCCTTTGGGGGTGACTCTCATATACAACATTATGTCTTTTAGGCATTTGATACTCTCTTGGTCGTCTCTCCCATCACTGGTGGTTAGAAATAGATTGTCAATTAGACGTAGCAGCCTGAGCAGGATCAGACAGACTGGTTATTCCATATGTGATTTATTCAGGGAACTCTACAGGGTTTGCAATGGCTACTTTATGCTAAGTTGTGTTTGCGGTGGTTTTCTCTTGGGTGCTGCTAGAAATCCCTGGTCAGTGGATGAGATCTGCAGCTGTCTTGCCAGTGAGCTTCCTAAGGTGCAAGCTCTCATCAGTTTGCTCCAGGTCTTCCCTAAGGTCTCACATCACTCACCGCCTGTCTGTCTTCTGCGCTAGGCTGACCTAAGCACTTGGTGGCCCTAGGCCACACATCTGCTTCTAACCCTGTGGGGATAAGTAGATATGAGGTGGAAAAGAGAGAGAGGACTGGGGTTTTATTCTTATGTCAATGTAAGTTGATTGTAACATTTGAGTTTTGTTTTGATTGGGATTACAACAGTTTCCTTCACGGAACCTACAAAGACCTGAAGGAAAGTGAGTTCTGGCCACATGTATCAGTGTACTAATTTCACATATGATTTAGAGCAAGTGATATCACGATTAAAAATGGTAATAAAAATGGTAATGTAGGAATATGATAAGATTTTGGTGGATTAACTGGTTAATTATGGGGCATCTGTTTGTTGCCTACGGAGTGACAATGACAAGGCCCCACTATGACTTTAGTAATTTTCATCTTCTTTTCTAATTTTGTTCTCTAAAGTTCATCTTCAGATCCATAAATTGTTGCAAAACTCAAACCCTCCTCAGCACAGTCTAAGCATTCTTTCAAGACAAAACTAAATAGAAATAATAACCTTATGCTAAACAAGTAACTCCTTGATCAACAGGAGACTTTGATGGAGTACCAGCTGCCGTAGCTCTGAAGCTCTGGTCCCCACAGTGTGTCCTGAACATCACTTGGCCTTCCACATAAGTATTTCTCAGATTGACTACTAGGATTTGCTTCTAGAAGTTTCTCACAACTGGACCAAATTCACCTTTGAAGCCCAATTCTTAGGAAATGGGACCACAGTCAGATAATTGAGCCCATGTAGAGTCCTGGAGCCCATGTCAATGTTTCCTAAGTTCTTACTTTTCCAATACAGCCTATTGACCAACCTGACCGAGAGCTTCCACATCACTCGGGCACAGTGGGGATTTACAGGATTCCACCGGATATTTTCCTCAGAGAATAGGAATACCATCTGCTTTTCTAAATAAGGACACTGACCCCTTCAGACACCTCAGCAGGTCAACTCACACCTGACCCCAGCTCCTTGACCTCTGACAACAGGGAAGTCTGAACCACACCTCCTTTCTGATGACGGTTGCTTGGGAAAGTCCCAGTGGGAATAGTTCCACTATCAGAGTTCAGAGTTACACCACAATTCTGTTTCTCACCTTTAGCTTAATATGCACTTAGTATCCAACAAGATTTTGACAAAGATAGTTTGAATTTATTCTACTCTGGTACACTCTCAAGGACACAAAGGAATCCAGGAAAAGGAGGAAAAAGACAAACACAGCTACTGAATGCAAAACATGAGAGCTTTTTTTCACCATGGATCGGTGCTCCAGAAAATTTCAAGGATGGAGGTTGGAAGAGCCACCTGCATTGAAGCGTGGGTCAGATAAAGAGCTCTAGCCATGAGCCACTTTAATAGAGCATTGACTGTGCTTTGAACTGTATGCTACGTCTTCTGTCCCAAGTCACCAAGGGTAAAGGCTACTTCCCTTAGGGAAGGAAGACATCGTTACACCAGTTTGGATAGAAATTATAGTCTGAATAGTCCATTGACTTCCAGGTCCTCCTCTCCCTGTGTGTATATGAGTGTCGACATGAGACCTTTTAAAGGTTCCTTGCCTAAGATGCTGAATCAGATGGGGTTAATTCTGTATGTGAAACAGCAGTGGGCAGAGGGAGGCAGGCATGGTTCTTGCCTTGAACAGATTGACAGTCTGGTCAGAGAAATAAAAATATACACTATGGATAAACAACGAAAGTAACAAATATCCCAAATGAGTGTAAAGGACACAAAGTGGCTGTCAAAGGAAAGAGTCTGACAAGCAGGCAGGGTGTCCAGCGAGGCCACTGTCATTGAGGTGCTTTCAGTTGGGTCTTAGAGAAGAGGGGGACAAATTTTGAGTTGCTAGCAAGGCTCAGAGACTTTGTACAGATATGGCAAGAATTCCTCAGAAGAGCCCTTCTTCCTTTCTCTGGCTCACTGCCAGGACTTGGGATTTGGTTTAGGGACCCTGGGGGCTTATTGTCTATGTAGTCCACCCTTCTAAAGAAAGGCAGCTCTAACATTTGACAATTTCATCTGTAAAATGAAAATCAAGTTCATCACTTCCAACAACCATAGGGAGGCCAGCTTGGCCCAGGAAGGCAGCATATTTCAGAACTATATATTATTTATGCTATTGGAATTTATATTCATTTCCTCTTTTCTCCTTGATCTAAGGGAGGGCCACGCAAAAGCAAATAACTCTAGTTAATAAAATATGCCAAGGTAACAAATCCTATGAGCCATTTTCTTTTAATTTTCAAACTGTCCTTTGTGTGGACGACCTACTCCCTTGCCAGGCTGACTGGCGAGGGCAGGATATGTTCCAGAATAGTACCCTTTACTCTTCTTCCAGGAAAGAACTCTTCAAATGAGGTCCAAGTGCTTGCTCAGTGTCAGAGAGCATACAGACACCTACACACGGCTGCAGCGTGCCAACTCCTGACATGGGAATTTTCAGAAGCACACCAAAGTCTCTGTTGGATTTAAATTTATTTTTAATCACATAAAATCCAATTTGGAAAATTGCTGCATGGGATTTTCTGAGTCACTAGAAATGCTTTATAAAGTTGTAAATACATCAAGAAGGAAGAAGTCTACCTTAGCAAGGCTGGCGTTCCTCAACAATGGGAAAACATGATCACAGTTCAAAGGGAATGAGAGGAATACGTGTATTATGAATATATTATGAATATATGTATTCATGCATATATACGTATATATTCATGCTGTGAGAATTTGACATAAACTCAAAATACATTTGCTATCTCTCACTCATGAGAAAGAACTGAGGAGAAGTAGTCATCATTTGAAATAGCTTGTCTTATTAACTTTGCTTTTCGGCCTTAAAACTATTTACCAAATAGTGACTATTCGGGATCATAGCAATTAATTATAATGGTGATCTTTGTCTTCCTTTCCTGGTAATTTTTTTTGTTGTTGTTGTTCTTGGCAACATATACTAGAACATTTTCTAATTCCTGCAGGAGTTTTCAAGAAGGATAATAAAAATTATTTGAGTTCATTTCATGTGCTAGTCCCTATTACTTGTATGTCCATGTAAATAGTCCTCGTGCCCATAAATAGAGTTCTTGAAGAAAAGCATGGATTTTTTTTTTTAATGAAGCACAACTAGTGTTCTGTCTTCAGAATGAATGGGAATCACATATGTCTAAGCACATCCCCTGATGATCACACTCCAAATCGCTATTGCTATGCCAGAAGCCTTTAAGGTGTGGTTTGCACTCTCTGTGCACAAGCAGTAATTTGCTCTTCAGGCAAAAGTTACTGCCTTGTTTCTTGGGTGTATACATATGAAAGCTGCTTGGTCAATTCCACATTAAGTGATAAAGTTTAGCTAGAAAACTGCAAACATGAAGATGCTTTGCAAGTCTTAGCAAGCTTCTGTAGAGTCTCGGGAATCTGTGCTGTGGCTTCTACCTTCTGTGGGAAATCGGGTGTCCTCTTTCCCTCATGTGAAAACAAGTCATGTACTTAGGATGCTGCCTAGAAATATCCACAAGGAAAGGTCAACAAACAGTTCTCCACCAGGGGGATGGCCCCATAAATCACTGTGACAATGTATCATTCAGCCAGAGGAGCTGTGTCTGTAGACACCACTGATGGGTAGACAAAACACCAGATACTTTGCTGACAGTAGTCCCCCCTGAATAACTAGGTTTGCAGTTACCTGGTTCTGTCTATTTATTTTTTCTATTGCGTTTTCAATATCTTCCAAAAATTGCTTTTTTTTTTTTTTACAAAATTTGAGATTCACTGTTCAAAAGAAACACTGTGAAAATTTATATTTTGCAATTAAAAAATGCCTTGAAATTGTGACAATTCACAAGTCCAGAAACTTCGCATGGCAGACATCTGGCCAGCAGATTAATCTATTCTTATGCTGATTGATTTTCTGTGGTATCTGGTGGACTGACTTTTCTTTTATTCAGGTTAGAGATTACCTGCCTTCTCAAGGCAATGTAGTTACAGAAAAGTTCTTAGCATAAAAATACCAGGTGCTATTTTTCTAGTAATATTTTTAACCAGAGTCATTTAACTTCAGTAGAGAAAACAAACTTCAGATGGAAACTGTTGTAAGGATTTCCCCCACAATGAATCTATAAATCTGAGGTTTGTGTACAGATAAAATGTAGTGCCAGGCTACATCACTCACAAATGCAGGTGCAGTACTCATATTGTTAGGGGAAGGGGCATGGCTCCAGGTTGGAAATAAGATCGAGGCTCAGAAGCGGCTTTGAAATCCAGAACACTGAATTAGGGACCATAATAGTAACAGTTAAGAATGCTTTGGGCTTCTGTGTCTCTCACAGAAATGTACAAGCTAAGAATAGTGTAGTCACTTTAAGTAACAGTTCAATAAAGCCTCAGACTCAGAAAATTAACATAGTTGCCACATGGCCCACCATTCTGCACTCAGAGATAGCCCCACAAGACTGGGAATCCTTGTTCACAATAACTTGTACATTACAGCATTATTCAAAACAGACTGAAAAATGGAAACAAGCCAGATGGCCAACTGATGAACTGAAAAATGCATGAATCAAATGTAAACCAGCCATGATGGGATACTGTGTGACAACAAACAGGGAAGGAGTACTAACAGATGCTCCCCAGTGGGCTAGCCTGGAGGACACTATGCAAGTGAGTGAGGCAGCCCCTTCATCCCTCTGGTACAGTTCCATTTCTGCAACGTTGTCCAAACAGGCACAAACACAAAAGGCTAAGCAACAGAGCCAGGAGCTGGAGAGCCAGGGATGCAGATGTGGTTACTGAGGAATAAGAGAGTTCTTTGGAGGCCATGAGTATATTTTAGAGTTAGATAAAGTTGAGAGTTGCATAGCTCTGTGACTATTTTTAAGAGGACAGTGCCCTTTGAAAGAACGAATTTTTTTTGTTGAATATTTTATTTATTTACAATACAGATGTCATCCCCTTTCCCCATTTCCCCTCCCTAGAACCCCCTATTCTATACCCCCCTCTTCCTTTATGCTTTTATACCATTTTGATTACATGAACGTATTAAGGTCAGTTCTAGGTTGAGGGTCTAGCAATACAACAGATGCAAATAGTCAAGGAACAAGCAAGACAATAAACACAAATAGTCAAAGAAAAAGCCAGGCATTAAACCAGGTTATGTGAACACTCCCGTGATCACTGTTTCTAAGGGCTTATCAGAATGACCAAAGTATCTGAGCCTACTTCCCTGTCCTAGCCCAAGGTCATTTTCATGTCTGAAGCCCACTTCCTTGTTCTAGCCTAAAATTTAGATTCCTGTCTGAAATTACTTCTTTGTTCCAGCCTAAGATTTAGATTCCTGCCTGAGATTACTTCTTTGTTGTAGCCTAAGATTTAGATTCCTACCTGAAATTACCTCTTTGTTCTAGTCTAATATCAGATTCCTGGTTGAAGCCTACTTCCTTGTCCTTGGCCAATGTCATATTCCTGTCAAGCAGCCCATTTCCTTGTCCTTGGCCCATGTCAGCTGAAACTGCGGATTTTTACTTTTGTATCTCAACTTGAAAGAAACAAGCTTTGTGATGGGCTTTCTCATAACAGCGATTGTGGGTGAGAAGCAGAGATACTAAGATTTTTAAACTATCACAAAGAAGATGAAAAAGATTCAGTTTTCTAAACCCACTTAGATGGAAACATTTTAAAACAATAATGGAAACATATTTTAAAACAATAATCACTCTGGTCTAGTAAGTGGCAATAGGTTTTGACAGAACTTAGTAACAGCCTAGTTAAGAGATGCACAATATCTGATGTCCAGTTCTGTTTCAACTACTGGTTGGCTGTGCTCAGTTTCGCTGTGTGGCAATAATACTTGTTGGTTATCTTGCAGAGATTGAATGTTAAACAAGAGATAATGCAAGGACACCTACTGGGATCCTGGGATGGCAGCAGACAGAAGGAAAAAGAATTATGCTCACGACTATTTCACTCTACAACATAACTAGTAAACGTCACGGGGATCCGTTAAGAATTATATGTGAGCTAATCTAAGTAATCACAGATGTAACTGATATGAGGAAAGCCACCCTTTCGTGGGCTAGCTTAAAAAAAAAATCTTTAAATGTTAAACTTTAGCTTTTTTTAGAAGATAAAAAAAAATGAAAATGGAAAAAAATACAGCATCTATGAAAACATTTTATATAAATGCAGAAGGAACAATGGATGAACGTTGATGATGGAATTCCACCCAATAGTGGCAATGAATGGAGTACACCAATCAGCACGATGGATCTGATTAATGTTGTGAATTGACGAGATCATCACAAACTATAGAAAAATATGCTTAGTTTAAAGCTACTTATAAGAAGTTATATATAATTAGGGAATGCACATGCATACCAGAGAGGGTAAAGATACGTGAGAATGGTAAATAGCTAACTTCCATTCTCAGGGACTTCTGCACGGCAGAGCAAGCAGGGAGGATTACTGCGTCATTTCTTGTGCAGTTTTGCATGTCTTAAACTTTGCAGGATTACTAAGGAAAAAGAGTAGATTACAGAAAAAAAAAAAGCCCTTTTTTTTTTTTTTGTTGAGAAAGGGCTAGAGGTTGAAGGAAGACTTCTAGAAGGAGATGTCTGAGCTGAGCGTAAGAGACTTGAGATTCTAACATGCAGGGAGCCCGGGAAAGGGTTTCTGGTAAAGAGAACAGTGCAGGTAAAGAAAAACAGCAAGGCTTTTTTGGCACGAGGGAACACACAGCTTCTTTAAGTCACACAGAGAGCCTTAGGTTTCAGCTTCGTGCAGATTTTCTCTAGGCCGACGCAGAAAAACAAGGAGATTTTCATGAACTCTGGTGTAGAAAGCTTGATACATTGAAAACAAAACATGACCAGAATCTCCAAGTGCCATTGGAGGGGTTGCAAGCTTGTTCCTGCTTTTTACTAGTGAGAACAAATTGGGATCCCTGGACTATACCACTTGAGATGCTGGGAGAACAATTTTATCCACAAAGTATTAAGTCCTTGCTGAGGACAGCTGAGCAAACAGCTCGCTGAAGTCTGTTTGAGGCCTGCCAGCTAGTCACACCCATAATTTCATCTCTATTAACGAAAACAGCTCATACTGTCACAGTGCCCTGCTCTGACTACCCCGTGGTTTGCAGCGTTTGAGTTATGGAGTGTCACTTGTGAAACTTTCTATAGCAGTGGGGCTGTGTTTTGATGTCCTCTCGTTACCCACCCCCAGCTCCGCTGATTTATGGCATCGCGCACAGAGACTTAAATCAAAACGAGAAAATACGTGTGAAATAATGCAAAACAGAGCCAAGGGGCTGGCAATTCATAATTACACCTAAAGGGAAAATAATTATGCAATACCATATGGTAAGGGCAAGCCACTGAATAACAAATGTCCATACTGTGAGCGGAGAGCTCTCGGAAGAGCGAGCAGGGCCTTTGAGGAGAGGCCGTGGAGAAGCTTGCTATTAAAAAAGGACCTAGAGACAGCTTTGTGAATGATGCGTGGCCTTTGATAATTCTGTTTATAGCCCAGGAAATGAAGGTTTGAGTGAGTGAGTGACATGGCCCTGACAAATGAATGTGGAAGAATGGGGCTGAGCTCTGTTATTTACTGTTTCTGCTCAGTGTAGGCTACTACCTACAGTGACCGTGGGGTCTACCCACAATTCAGAAAAGTGAAAATGACTTATTGATAGAAACCAGAAAACTCTCCAATCTTGACAGCAACTGTGAATTAGGAACTAAATCAACACAAGGAGCAACTCACGACGGTGACCTTTCCGTATATAAAAGGGGCGAAAGATGAAAGAATTTCTCCGTTGTCAAGAATATGAAAGTTCCCTCTGTAAGTCTATCAGTTAATGAATAACCCCTAAGTGTGAGAAATGACCTGGGCAAGTTTCCAGCTTAAATCTTCATGCACACTGTAAACTGACACGGCGAAAGATGCTGGGAAAAGATTGGGACACTGGGGTTCTCGCTGGTTTTCCTTATGAAAACCCAGTCCTGAATTCAGTGCCTTCTGAAGTCCAACTCACTCACCCAAGTGGAGTTTACTGGGGCCTAGCCCAACACTGTGGGACAAGATGGCCTAGCTGCTAAGCCAAACCCAAAGAGGGAAATCAAGAAAACAGAGTTAAGGTAGAATTTATCAAACTATGTCTCCCCTGTCAAACCTGACCAGCTGTCTGCCTTTATAAATAAAGCTTTATTGGAATGCAGCCATGTGGCTGGGAGACCTTGGTAGTGGATACAGAGAGTGATGCCCATAAAGCCTGGACTATTGACTACGTGGTTATATGACTGTAGTTTGAGAAACATTCTCCCATCTCTGCTTGAATAAGTCATTTACAAGGAATAGCTTCTGCTGTCAAGAATACTACGAACCCAGGATGAGTGTGGTTAGGAAAACTAATGATTCCTGGCTGGCACTGGGGTTCAGCAGAGGGGGAATCATTCAGCTTCAAATCAAACTCTTTGCTGACTCCCTAACCACTCACACTTCTTTCTTCTCTGGTGTTTGGTGGGATGATGGGGAGTTTCCTGTGTGAGGTCAGCTCTGCCATAGGTGGGTACACTGGCCGTGGCCTTGAGACCAGAGCCCCTGAGCCAGCTTCCCACCTCTGCTGCTGCTGCTGCTGACCTGGGTTTCCCATGCTGCAGATGCCCTAGGTTCCCTGCTGCCTGCCCCCAGTTTTACTCCAGCCATTGCCCCTCAGCCTGTCCCTGCCGATCACTCTGCTATGACTGGTCTTCCATCACCGCTTCTTGACTATTAGTTGGAGCTTGATTTAAGAGAAAGCCACCAGGTCCCAAGTCACCGTCTGAAGTGGAGTCCCTCCTGAGACAGTCTGCCAAATTCAGGAGACTCCACCAGTCTGCCTTCAGAGGAGGTGGTTTTTAGAAGTGAACCCACCCTGTGTGTCCCTTCACAGCTGGACCTGGCTGCCAAACCAGACGGCTGCCTCGAAGTGTGGGCGAGCTTCAGGGGACAGCCAGCTGCTCCTTGCTGTCCAGTTCTCACCAGGCCAAGGAGAAAAGGGTGACTTTCCCTCATGAGAAATTTATGGAGAAGAAGAAAGAAAATACTGACACATCACCCATGTAGAGCTTGGCCAGGACGCTCTTTCACTCAAAGAACACACTTACAGAATCCTTTTTTAAGGGACCAAAGAAACAAGTGACAAAAAAATTTTTTAAAGAGACTTCTCTTGTGAGATTAGCCTCAACTTTTCATCCATACACCCACACACCCAGGGGAGCTATAAATTAGATATTGCAGGCACAGAAAATTGGCAGTTGATGCTTTAAACATTATAAAGTTCCAGGTCTGGGCCTTCACACAGATACTTTTTGTTGTTGAATTAGTCAGTGAACACGTACAAATACACAGAGAAGTTTCTGGAAGGGTTATACATAAAATGCCCACACCAAGCCAGCAGGGTATCGGCTGCCTGGATTCTCACATGGACCAGAAACCCAACAAGAATCATGTCACATATTCACACAGTCACTCACCAAACAGGTGTCATTGTCTTCCAAGCTAAAATGGGAGAGGTCCTCACAGGAGAAATGACTTGTTCAGAGTCACCTGTGAGCACATGCCCCATCAGAAGGGGTTCAGAAGACGAGCCCAAATACTCCTGTGAACCTCGTAGTCCAACATGGCTCCCTTGACAAGGAAACATACAATGACCCTGAATTCTTCTTCTGGGAAGTTTGGGAGATAGTAATCGTGAACTCTTAAGTTTCCATTTTCCCTGGAAGGAAGGGCCCCATGCTTTCCTATGAACTATCAGGACCTTGGAAACTAGGAAGAGCCCCATGCTTCTCTATGAACTATCAGGACCTCGGAGACTAGCTCACACAATCTTTGCACGGGACAGAAAAGAAATCAGGATGTAGGTGATTGATCTGAAGGTGGACTCTAATGGAAGAGCTTTTCTTATTGGTCTTGTGATGATCTCATGCTTAAAAAAAAATACACAGTGCTTCCCAGCATTCCTGGAGTAAGAGCGGCAAACCTAACTGCATGATTTGCAGTTGTACTATGTGATACTTCGGCATACACTTAGTTTATGGGAAGATTACACAATCAATTAACTTTTTATCTAGTTGCCCTGCCTTGATTTGTTGGGAACATGGACACACATTTCAAGTACACAGTTAATTTAGAGTCACGTGGTGCGACCCTCTGAAAGTACTCACACTGTAATTAGAAGAATTTGTGCTATTTACTCCACATACGCCTGTCTTTCCATCCCTCTCCTGTTGAGTTGCTACATAATTCCCTCTCCCTTTCTTTCCCTTTCCCTCCTTTCCTCACCCCCTCTCCCTTCCCTTCCCTCTTTCCCTCCCTCCTTTCTTTTCTTCCTACCATGAGACACAACTTACTTATCATGGAAAGAAAAGTTTAAAAGGCGCCGTTGGTAGTGTGGCTTTGATTTCACATTAACAGAGCAGCTGTCGATGACCAGTTTCCAGCATCGCTATGAATGGATGCGACCACCTTTGCCATAACTGGATTCTTTCTTCTTTCACTTGGTTATTTTTCGTGTCGTTAAAACCCAAACAGCAAGTAGGCTAAGGGATGAAATAAATGTGGACCATTGTGAAGGATTCTCAGCACACGCTCTCATGCAAAAAAAGGAAGGGTTCTTTCCGTCCCTTCACTGTACTTGGAAAGCCTGCCCAAAGAAGATGCTTTGGGGCAGAACTTGAGGAGTCCTTACAAATCCTTTGCTCTCAGGCACGACATTTTGCTTTCCCAGTGGTGGCTTTTGTAGTGTGGATAAACTTTCTAGTTCCTGGATGCAGACGCCCCAGGATGATGGGCTTCTACAGATGACCAGGAGTACTCACTCCTCCAAGCAGCCAGCAGCCACAGCTCGGTTCAGAAGACAGCATGGACTGGCTGGAAGCTGAAGCCACAGTGTGTTAACTGGACTCTTCCCTTCTGTCCACTCACAGCTGCCCTTTTTCATGGCCTTGGCCTCTTTGTGGAGCTTTTGAGCAGGGGTAAGAATGGGGTTCTTAGGAGATCAAGAAATTACAGCAGGTCCCCAGCAGTCCCTGGCTAGCGACAGTTCTCTCTGGGCACACTGTTGCCTGCTGCCCTTTCAACATGGCCAACAGGCCCCTTGTGTGCAGTGGGAATTTATGGCTTTTATGCTGGAGGGGAGAGCCAATCACCCTACTCATCCTTTAAGTTCAATCCAGTTTCCATTTTCCTGAATTGTCCTATTCAATCACATAATGGGCCTCTGTATTTTGGCCAGGGTTATTCTTCAGTTGTCCCCATGGAGACCAGAAAATTGCATGTCAGTCAGGTCCCCCAGGACAGTTCCTTGGTGCTTCTTAATAAGGAATTAACTCTGAGGGCTGGTTCCACCCTTTTAAATGTAGTCAGCTAAACTATTTCACTACTTCCACCCGACATGGACTTTGAGACTCCTGAACATGGGTTCTTTGTTTGTTTGTTTGTTTGGTTGGTTGGTTTTGTTTTTTATATGTGTACAACGCTTACAAACAAAAAATGCATCTAGTAAATAAGGTACAGCTTCAGGCTGATTTATCCAATTGCGTTTCAATAAAAGCAAGAAAAAAAGAAGAAGATGAATATCGTATTTTAAATTATTATCATTCAAACCAAAGACAGACATGCTTCCTTAAGTGAACCAGACGACTAACTTTGCACTCATGTCTAGAGGTCAACACTTCCTGGGTTTGTATGATAGAATCTTTGGAATATTCCAGAAGAAGAAAGAGGCTTCTGGGGAGATGGGTGAGACTGCAGACCATCCTCCGCGAAGGCTGCCATATGCAGATCTTACCAGCAGGTGGAAGCCACTTCCTTCTGAGAAGATAGCATATGGCTAACATCTAAGGGGAGGGGTCTCTCCACATAGCACATAGTAAATGGTGGGTCTTGATTGGACTTACAAGCAAATTTCAGGGTTTGTAGGACCCTCTGAACGCTTGCCAGGAAGTGAATGCTTCAAAATTAAAATTGTGGGACCCAAGCTAGAAGAGAGCCCGGGCAGGTGTCCCGACGATATCCCTTAGAAGGTCTCCCATTTGTCCTCTGACCAGGAAGAGCTCCCTGACTAAAAAGCAACTCATTCTACCCCAAGGACAGCTTTGTGTTCCCGTAACTCAACTTCCTTTCCTGCTCCAGTTTCTAATGCAGTAGGGTGATTGTTATAACTCAGTTCAGAGATGAGGCCTCTTCTAGGGATCTTTCACCTTCTCTACAGAGTTTGGGAGGAAAAAAAATCGTCAACAGTGTTATCTCAGGCAGGCAAGATGGCTCAGCGGGTAAAAGTGCTCACTGAATGAAAACCACAGAACTTGGTGCAAAGCAAGAACCAGCTCTCCAAAGTTGTTCTCCAACATCCATTATATCAGCATGCCCAGCTTGTGACTACACACACACACACACACACACACACACGGACATGCATACAGGATAGATAAATAACTTTAATAGGTTTTTAAAAAGGAGTGTCTTTGCAGACTTTCCCTTTCTCAGGGCACTTCATGTCCGGTTTCCTGCTATGTACCTGTAGAATCTTCTTCACCAACCCCACTCTCCCATGATACATACAACTTGGAGGCTAGTCTGCATCTTGACCCATGTGGGTCTGTGGTAGTTTGAATGAGAATGACTCCCCAAAGACTTATGTATTGGAAAGCTTGGTGCCCAGTTGGTGGTACAGTTTTGGGAGGTTTAGGAGATGTGGTTTCTTGGAGGAAGTGTGTCTCTGAAGGCAAGAGACACATGTTTCAGAGTTTAAAGACCCATGCCCATTTCAGTAGCTCCCTGTATTTGGGGTGGATTAAGATGATGTGAACTCTCAACTTTCGGCTTTAGCTAGTCTTCCTGATACCTACTGCCAGGACTGTGGCTTCTCCACCTCGTGAACTCTTAACCCTCTGAAACCCAGATAAATTCTTTTTATACATTGCTTTGGTCATAGTGTTTTAGCACAGCAATAGAAAAGTAATCTTTTAGAAGCTGGGCTTCTAATGGGTTAAATTCCAAGACTCTATAAGTTTTAATCATAGTGCACCCAGGAGTGTACCAATCCATCAATTTTCAAACATTTTAAGGATTTCTGAAACATTTTTCTCAAAGACTTATCTTCCAATCTTACTTTATGTCTACTGGAATTAAATTGTCTTCTATTTTCTAGCTACCCAAGTGGATGCAAGCTCTCCTCACCAGGGATTGAACTTTTGAGGGCCCATGGGAAATTTTGCTCTCTTGGAAATAACTCTTGGTAGAACAAGATTTAGGCAAATGAGGTGTGTCTGACCCAGAGCTGATCATTTTGGCGTAGAAGCTGGAGAGACCCACAAGTGTCAAGACTAAATACTTTTGAGAGTAACTCTTGTAAACATGGAAAGGAACTATATTGAGGGTAGCAGACTAGGTGTATGCCAGCTTGTGGGGAGCAAACACCAAGAGAACATGCTTTGGAGTCTCTGCAAATGTCCTGGCTCATGCTAGGTGAGCTTTGTGGCGGGATCTTTAGGAAGATTCAAGTGAGACGGTCATTCTGCAAACACAGATCTCCAAACAGAACTTCTACTGAGTTCAAACTACACCCAACTTTGTTAAGATCTGGCCAACAGAAAAATTCCTGAAAGGATGGGATGAAGCTAAGTAAAGAAAATCCTGTCTGGACTATATTGAAGGGACTGTCTCATGCACCTCAGATTTTCCAGCCTCTCTCTCTTAGGTGCACTAGGTGAAACCTGTCTGTGACGTACTGCCATAGGTAGTCTGGTATACATAATCACAGTGAAAATAAAGAGGGGCAGCAAAGAATTTGAAAATGGGCTAGATTATGTTAGTGCACACCTCAGGGATGAAGTCATATGACTCTGTAAAAGTTGTCACGTGATGCAGAGAAAACAGTTCTGGATGACTTTCTTGGACGTTTTCTCCCTGCATGTGACTGGACCTGACTTTGTCTTATTAAATAGAAACCTACAGATAAGAGATGGCAAAGTAGACACCAGGACTGAAAACATGTTCTGTGTGTATTTCTGAGTCTGGCAGGTGCACTGATGCCCTGTATTAACTTCATACTCTATCAATGCTCAAAGAACAAGTAGTAGTCTGCCTCCCAGGACTGCCCCAGAGGTAGAACTCTTTACTATGAATTCCATCCTTTCATTTTTACTGGGAACTAGTGGCTAAGACTTTCGCTAACATGGAGCCTGGAGAACTCTTCCTTCTTAAAGGCTTCTTTAAGCTTAGGTAGACACAGATGCCATTCTATCTTAGTTGCTGGAGAAACCGTCATCTGGAAATGAATCTTCAGCCTTACTGAGTGCTCAGACATTTGCTGTGTACTACAAGACTTAACAGCTCTTGTGCTTTCTGGATAGCGGAGGCAGACAAGGCTTGGTAGGGCTATATGGACCTTTCACCAAGAACCAATGGTAAAGTTAACGTAAATCTTGGGATATGGAAAAACCAGTATTTTCTTTTTGTCAGACTATTTGTTTATTCAGCTCTTGATTTTCAAATAACTTGAAGGAGCTGGTGCATAACATGCAGTCAACAGCACACTGGCTAAACAAACACCTGAAATTCTTATACTGCAGTGGGAAGGGACTTAAGCATAAATATTTGTATTTATTTCTATACTAAAACATAACTATGTATCCCCTTATTTAATATATGTTAGGATTTCCATTTTACACCATGGAAAAGCTATGGCCCCAGGAGGTCTAAGTAATCTTTGTTGAACTTGCTCCAGTGTGATTCCTACCCAAGAAAATGTTCAGTAGTGAGGGTCATGACAGTGTGAGTTTAATACCCAGCTTCCTGCATCGACCAGTAGCAGCCATCCCTGACACTGTGTTGAGAGGGGGGTTGACATGTAGTGGTGGTCCCTTCCACAAACACTCTCCACTTTCATCCCTCTGAACCCCTTCTCAGTGCCAGGGCTAATTGTCCCCCATCATCAACTAATCGTCCTTTCTCTTTTCTGGTCTACCTATGTCAAGGATCCATGAGAGTGAAAAATACAAAGGGCACAGACACAAAGTTATGGGAAATGTGATTTGATGACATTTGCTTTCATTGGAAAAGGAACAACCAAACAAAGAATAAAACGAATTATCTAAATCTTTACATATCCATCCACGATTCCCTCCACTCACTTTGCATACAGCTTTCACCATACTACATGTGGTTCTCAGAGACGGCATATATCCCTAGACTAGCTAGCTGGTGGTAAAACCTGATTTGGTATCTTCTGCAATGTTTTATAATTCCAAATCAGATCAATGTCACCCACATGAATAAAAGTAAGGTGAGGAGCTCTTTGTCATTATTTGATGACAATATTCATGGCTGTGTACAAGTGAGATTTGACTATAGACTCCATGACATTTACACCTCTGAAAGACTGTGTGAAGGCACACTAGACAGATAGACTCAGACATGGCTGAAGTTGATTTATGAGATATCAATAAAGTGTCTTTTTAAAAACCTCATCATCCCCAGAAATGAGATCTGAACCACTACAGAAACTGAAATTACCACCAGAATTTACAATCAGACTCAAGGAAAAAAGGAATAAGTCTTCAGTTACCTTTGAAAACATATAACTAGCCTACTTTTTTTTTAAGGCAAAAATCCACAGTCAATCACAGGCAGATAGATAGTATCTCTATGAAGCAATAACATTTACAAAGTTTTAAAAATTGGAAAAGCATAATATAAAAAGAGAAAACAAATAAATTATAGCTCAGAGTTTCTTCTAATGCACCAGAATCAAACAGCGGGAGGCCATCCAACATGAATATTTCCACTGAGTAAATTTTGTGCATATAAACTCCCTCCTTTTAGTTTGATCTTTCTCTTAAACATTATGAATTTTATAGCTTGGCAAAGTGTTGAGTTTGCTGTCCAAAACCCAAAAGGCTACTTTCAAAGATTAAAAGTACAAACTTTAGTGTGGGAGAGGGATGTGTGAATCAAAACAAGTATAACCTTCTCTGTGAGCCTCTGTAGAGGACGCGCTCTGTCCCCCCTCACTGTGCATTCTAGCTTGGCTTAGGTATAACAGTGTGAATTTTATTATAATGTCAGTAGCACATATTTTATATCAAATTAGAGATTTTTAAAATAATAAATGATAAGCAAGGATGTTGTTAACGTTCAGGGGAGAATTTGAGTCAAAAAAAAAATGACGTCTACCCATTGGGTGGTCATGGAAGGAGATTTTTCTGGCTTCACAAATGTATTTTCTACACAATCATAACTAACCTCTACACCCTGACTACATCACACTTTCAAACCCCATCAGTGAGAGAAAAAAATTCGAGACATGTCCAATGGAAAAATACCTGCCATGAATCAACCAAATCTCCAAGTAGAAACAAGATAATTTATAAGAATTACTAAGAGTTGATGACTATATTCAAAGACCCTTCTTGTGTCCAGGTTTATGCTGTAGGTAACAAGGCAGACAGAAAGAGAGCTGCATGGCAAAGAGACGCCTTGTGAAGGTGAAGGTGTGATAGGAATCTGGTCTGGTGGCATGTATGTGCCTGTAATCTCAGGGTTGGGATAGCTGAGGAGAGAGGATCCAGTGTTTGAAGCCAACCTGGGATACATATCGAGAGCTTCCCTGAAGAGACAGAATGACACAAAGGGGATAAAGGGCAGTTGAAGATACCAGGAGAATGCATTTAACTTCCTGGGAAACTTGACTGATGCTGTATGCCAGTAGAGTAGCATGCCAGAGGCTTTACAGTCTCAAAGACAGTTTTCTCCCTACCCCAAACTCCTAAGAAAGAGTAACTTGTCTATAAAAGGAAACTACAGAAAGAAACTACCCCTGTTGAAATAGCATATGCCATCATACAAGGAAATACTGTGTTTGTGTAATGTGCACATCTCAAGTTCTGAATCCCTGCTGCTAGCTATGAAGATGCAGAGCCAAGGGTGAGGGACTGTCAAGATTCTGGGTACATGGAGACATGGAAATACAAACAATTAACACAGCCACTAAAAGCAAACCACAGCATTATCTTGCTTTAGAGTTCACAGAACTAGTTGCATCATAATAGGATATTTGTCTTCAGTTCTGTTAGTCAATTTCATGTCCTTGTCACTATTAGCCCTAACAACAATAAAACTCATAATGTTACATAATAAATCGCTTGCCTGAAATCCACCCCTCCAAATACAACAAATTAAAAAATTCTTTTAAAAGTGTTACATGCAATATGTACAACCTGCAAATACAGAATCTGACTCTTGAAATGTCTATATTAATATAGTATTTGTTTTAGGAAAGTAATTTATTGTTTTATCTTGATACTTGCTTTGAAATAAGAGGAGCTTATATTAATTGACTCACACTGACAACCAAAATAACAACTTATTTCAAGGAAACTACTGACCTTGTCTTTCTTTGTTTCTTTTTGTTTCTCAGTGTGGCTGTGTCATTGCAAATACCGCCTGGATAACCAGAGAAAGCTATGCAGCTTAATTGTAAATGACTTGGTACGTTAATCTTCCTTACAAACCTTTCCCTTAGATTCTCAGTTGGGTATACTTTAGTTTGGATCCTGTTGTTTTATATTATTTTATCTTCATAGTACAAATTCATTCCTAAAAATATTATTCACTTCTAAAAAAATCAGAATCATACTATTTTTACATGATCCAAATATAGAAGAATCACAGACATGCTTTGTAGTCTTGGCTTATATAACTGGCTTATTATCCTTAATTATCACTTGCCCCACCCCCACAAATATTTCCATGAAACAAATGATAAACACACACACACAGAGACCCACACAGATACACACACACACACACACACACACACACACACCCCTCACAGCATTTAATGTGGTGGTACACAGGAAAGAATTTGGACTGACTCCAGTCATAAAAAATGCTAGCTATATGAATCGCTCCAACTAAAAAGCCCCTGCTCTGTTTGCATTTGTGATATTGGTACAGCGCCGGGAGAAAGGAATCTTTAATTAAGGTTGGAGTTTCAAACTAATTGGATGAATGTACTGTGTGCAGATTTATGCCATATCCCTCCTCAGCAGCTGACACGTTAAGTCACTCAGGAAGCTGTATTCAGAGACCCTTCCCGGAGAAGAACCTGGGACTGTTGACTCATTACTTGCCTTGTATAGAAACTCAAATTTCAGAGCAAAGAAGCCCCCAGGCACCTGCTATCCAATACCCACAATCCATAGGTGAGAAATCTGGGCTTCAGTACTGTTAGGGTCTTGTCCAAAGGCCCAGTACTGGCTAACACAAAGCTCTTCTGTGTTCCAAGGAATATATCCAGCATTTAAATCAGCGAGTCTGTATTAAAATTTGCTTCTTCCAATCTCTATTTGTTCTTTATTTCTAGTTTGTGATCTTTGGGCCTGTGCTGGTTTAGGATGATGTTTTTCTGTATTAAGGCCCCTTTCCTTGATCTCTCTTCTAAGCCTGCCAATTTTACACTGTCCTACACTAAGCCATAGTGC
Organism: Mastomys natalensis; assembly: GCA_021653895.1. Taxonomy (NCBI): domain Eukaryota; kingdom Metazoa; phylum Chordata; class Mammalia; order Rodentia; family Muridae; genus Mastomys; species Mastomys natalensis. The sequence goes on from JAJTUV010000559.1 coordinate 196,119, forward strand.
CCCATTGCCGTCATTCAGTTTGGCTTAAATGTGTGGCCAATAGCAGAAGTGGACATAGACAAAAAGACAGAGAGCATTCTTGGGAGGCCAGCACCCTGTGCGTGCACTCCTCTTGATACAGCAGAAACCTGTACCTCCTTCCCACTTGGATATACAATGGGAAGATTAATTAGTTTGCATTTGCAAAGTGCCTTGAAAATCAAAAGTGCTATGATTACACCTAATTAAATTTCTCTCTTATATGTTCAGCAACAATTTCATTTGTATGTGCTTCTGTGCCAAGAAAATAGCTATGTGGCTCATGGATGCTTCACTGCGGAAGCCTGTCACATGTGGATCTCACCCCTGCCTTCCTGTCTCTTCTTCTCTCCTTTTTTTTTTTTTTTTTTTTTTTTTTTTTGGTTTTTTTTGAGACAGGGTTTCTCTGTGTAGCCCTGGCTATCCTGAAACTCACTCTGTAGACCAGGCTGGCCTCGAACTCAGAAATCCACCTGCCTCTGCCTCCCAAGTGCTGAGATTAAAGGCGTGCGCCACCACCACCCGGTATCTCTTCTCTCCTTAATGACTACTTCTGGTCTCTAGACACGGACTGGCCTGAGTAGACACAGATTCTTGAGTTTGTGCTACATTTTGGAGTGAGGCACTTTTAATAAATGGGCTTTTGTGCATCGCCAAGTAGCCTCCTGTGATGGTAAATGCTGATTCATGGAGGCATAGCCACACATGTTAATCTCTCCCCCGTGTGCGCTTGGGTGAGCGTGCCCATCAGATGAACAGGAACATGCAGAGGCAGTGTGGCCTGAAGCAAAGCCCTGGCAGGTCTGAGTCATGCCCTCAGCTTCTCGGGGTGGTATCATCACTGGGTCCTTGTAAACACCTTTCCCCACCAGTCAGGCTACTGTCCTGACCTGCCGAGATGCCTTCAAACTACAGAATAATTTGGTTGGTCTGGTTTTGCTGCTGCATGTAGACACAGAATGAAGCCTCTTGGGAGAGGAGCGAGGTGTGTGTGGAAACCCAATCTGATTTAGAAATCATCTCTCCTGTAGGTAATGTTGTGCTCTAATAAAGACCTGGAAATACAGACGCAGAGGTCTAATTAACCGAGTTGGGAAGCCAAGAAGCCAGAGAACTGTTGATAGAAAAGTATTTCTATTGTTCAAAACATATTTGGTGCATTAGGAAAACAAAAACTGAATTCTTTCTCCTGGCATCTACCCCCAGGGAGTGCAGCTAATGAACGAGAGGTGGGCATCGGGACTGACATCACAGCAAAAACAGCAGCCGGAAACCTATTTGTATGTGGTTAGAAGCTAAGTGCTCGTCGACTGCTGATGTCATGAGTCAAGCTTGAATTAGTGAAGTGGATTAGCAAGTTTTCCCTTTCTTCCACATAATAAACAGCCACAGCACACAGTAGACAAACCTACACCTGAGCATGTCAGACGCTGAGAGAAGTTGTGTGGTGGTAATCGCTTTGCGGCTCTCTCTGTGGATGGTGACAAACCAGAGTGGTGACACAAGACACTGCTGCTATGCATTCGCCACACAAAGGGAAGGGACCGTCCATCCTCGCCAGGGCACAAATGAATGGAAACTGTTCACCAAAGAAGCCTACTTAGCTAGAAATGCTGGCAGCCAGGGTCCGGCTTGGGAACTCAGCAGGAGCTAAAGCAAATGCAGCCCCTCATTTAAGGAACGTGGTTTGATCGGCATGAATGTGTGCATTGTCGGGATCTAATTGTGCATCCACAGTTTCTGGTAGACTGCGCCAATCTCCTGTAAAGCACACAAAGCGGGCACACACCTGCTTCAGTTATTGAACCTGAAAGATGGCGGGCTTCGAATACATGTCCCTCATGAGGGGTAACAACCAAACTTAGACAAAAGAGAATGCCAAAATGGAGCAAACGTATAGCTTATTGACTATTCTCTTTCCCTTGGAGCCATTTTCTCTTTGGGAGTCATAGGGGGTAGCTCAAAGTCAGCTGAACTCCTAGTACAATCCCAGCTGAGCTCTGAGGCACATTATGTTAACATGCAAACCTAGCTACTCATTGCTGAAGTAATCACCCAAGGCTTCCCACTGAAGTGTTTTCTAACAGGGATGATAATCACGCCAGTACAAATTAGAGGTGCTTGGGGACTGAACCGCTGGCTCTTCTACTGGCCTCCCGACAGTGTGTGCTTTTCATTAGCGTGGGTCCCTCAGTGGAATGCCTGACGGCTCACTTTAAATACACTTTTCTGCAAGTCAACTAACGAAACTAATTAGGAACTGTGAAAGGCCATATTGATAGACTGAAATACATGAGCTAGCTCTGACAATTCTCTTGGAAGACTCCATACATCACTGGTCTCTGTGCTGGGTGTGGGGTTCTTTTTTTGGCTATAGTATAAATAAACTGAAGTTAAATCTCACATTTTAAAGTGACTTTAAAGAACCACACGCTTCCTGAGAGCACCATTTTCAAATTATAATATAAACATGTTTAATCAGTCTCTACTGCTCTGAACCGCTGAGGGATTTCTCAGGGCCATGACTGGGTGACCTGCTGACTGGCGTCACAGACCCTAGCACAGGCAGCGTGAGGTTGTGGTTTGATCTGTCTTGCTGGGTCGACAAGTTAGCTTACTCACAGCTAATCTCGCAGGCTCTCCCTGGTAGACTTTATTCTATTCCCAGACTAGCCTCGCATGTTTTAGCTCCACTCCAATAAACTCCACTCCAAACCAGTGATGCTTCGCACTGGACAGAATCAAAGTTAGTGACAAGGACAGTTAGGAGCCAAATCTGTATGACTATCATTCACATAGTTGTTCAAACAGCAGCCAGAGCACCCGGGCATGGCTCCATGGATGGCTTCTCTGTGTGTCTCATCTGCATAGTCATAGACTCAACTTCAGGTGGATGCAGATGTTCCTCTCGCCACTTGTCATTTGCTTTGCTAGGCTCTGAATAGAGACCATAGCAGCAAGGTATTAGCAAGCAAATATTGACAGTGATGGCAGCTGTGGCTACTTCCCAGCTCTTAGAAAATACCAAGAAATATACCATCACCATTCACCACCTCTGCTCTACGGGGGCCACTGCTGGCCTCATACCACACGGCACTATCTAAGAATTCATGTGCCAGCATTGTAGAGCATTCAGGATCGACAGTCTCGGGTTGATAAATCTACAACAGTATGCTGCAATGATCAGCCAGGCTGACTGATAGCTGCAATAATACAACATGAAGGGCAGTGCTTGTGTTTGACTTGGTACCAGCCAACAGTTGCAGAATGTCAGAACTCATTTATTAATGGTTTATTATACATTTGCAGAAAGGTGAGTGCCTGAATCAATTATCCCGGAAGTATCGAGCTGCTCAGCCACTTACGCACCAAGGACAGCTGATTGATCTTGGTCTTTGTCTCTTTGTCTGAAAGTTGTTGTCAACTCCTAACATATCTCTGAACACCATTTGTAACTTTGGCTGGGTTCAAAATGTTTGGTTGTGACTGAGATGGATAACCTAGATGATGCCAGAGAAAAGTTGTTTGGAGACTGCCAGAGTGCTTATGGGAGATTTGGGTTCTGGATTACAACATAGAGAAAAGTTTCCTGTGTAAGTGTCAAGTAACTGGGTCTATATCTCATAGACACCCAGGGGCCATACCATCCAACTTACTTTTACTGAGTGTTACAGTTTGGATAGAAAATGCCTCCAAAGGCTTGCTCCTCAAGTGATGGCACTATTGAGGGTTGACTACATTAGGAGAGAGTTAACTTCATTAATGAAGTAAATGATAACTTCATAGTTATGGGTTATTAGGAGGTGAGGTCTACTTGGAGAAAGTGGGTTACTTAGAGTTTGTTTTTAAAAGGTGTATCTTGTCCCCAGGCCTTCTTTCCCTCCCTCCCTCCCTCCCTCCCCCTCCCTTCTCCTCCCTCGCTTCCTTCTCCCTCCCTTCCCTCCCTCCCTTCCTCCCTTTTTCTTTCTCTGTCTCTGTCTCTCTCTCCCTCCCCTCTCTTCTCTCCTCTATCCCTCCTTATTCTCCCCTCTTTTCCTACCTTTCTCTTTTCCCCTCTCTTCTCCTCACCCCTTCTTTAGCCCGACAAATTCAGCTTCTTTTCTATACAGCACATGATACATTTTCCACCGTTATCTTTGGCCATTGTGCCAGAACCCTATAAAACCATCTGCCTAGATACATCTGTTTTCTTTCAGTCGCTCTTATCAAGCGTTTTTGTCACAGCAATGAAAAGCTGAGGAACCACTGGATGACAAAGGCTGATGGTGGGTCCTTCCTCTGGCCTTGCTTCACTACCTACACCAAGCTCATCTTACATGCAGAGCCACACAATCACCAGCTACACCAAGACCAGGAAGCAAGACGCAGCACTTCTGAGTAAGAGGGTTTGCATTTCTTAGAACTGTTTGTGCCAGCCATTCTGTGCATTTGCACATCCCCATCTTCTATCAAACTCTACAGCTAACAGAGATAAATTCCTGCACAGCAGAGTTTATTTGATTTTTTTTCTTTCTGCTTATACCCATGGTGTCTGATGCACAGTAGGTCCAACAAACGTTTGAGAAAAGAATAAATTAATGAACAGCAGGAGTACACTCTAGTGTCCAATGCATGTGGATTCTAGGGGCCATCTGAATCATGCTTAGGCCTTTGGTGACAGCATTCGTTCTGTTTAGGGTGGGAAGCCATCAGGATAAGTGTTCGGCAGAAATGAGCAGGGGTCATAATTTAGTTCATGTCCCCAAAGCACAGATTGTGGTGATTCCAGCTTAGTGACGCTTTTTCTTCAGTATTCTGAGCTGACGTGTGCTCCTACATAACACTTCCAGATTCACAGTCCAAAACTAATGTCATCTTGTTCCTCCCTGCTCTCAACCCTCCAGTATGCCTATTGCCCAAAAGATAATGACCATTTCCCCTGTGTGCTGTCCCAGAGACCCCTGGATGTTAGAACTGTATGGTCTCTCCACCAAGGCTCTGATGGCTCTCACACCTATCCATGTTGCAGAGTAGCAAGTCTGCTGCTGGCGGGATCTTGAGGAGCTGTTTGTGTGAGTCCAAACAGTCCTCCTCCGCAGTCTGTTATGGTGAACTGAGACACAGGCTCATTACACCTCCAATGACCTGCTCAGTTTCTGCCCCTCTCCCAAGACTTCTGTCCAAGTTCAGAGGATTTTTTCCTGACAGAAACATCTAGAACACCTTCTCTCCATGCCATGCCTGTGGCACATGGATCATAAACCGTTTAGTGCTAACATCCTGATCCCCCCCATCTGATGAGGCATATGTTTGTCCTATAAGATCATCATATAAGCCACAGGTTGCTGCCTAACCTAGTCAGCCTCGATGCTTTGTTTATCCCCAGGAGGGATGGACAAAGTGTAGTTAACAGAGTGCAGTCTAAGAAAGCCACTTTCTCATCCTCACAGGTAAGGTGGAGAGAGGGCGCAGTTCTGGGATGCCTGACCCATGGGGAAGACAGTTTTCTAGGAGATTATTAAAACTTGATGTCCCTGTTGCTGTGACACCTGCAGGGACAGAGACAAGAAAAGGCTGGGCATGGTGTCTTGACACTGTCTTTTTCTCTAAGTTGAATGCCATTTGATATTGAGTGGAGAGCGAAGAAGAACCCCACAGCACTGTAAAGTAGGGGGACAAATCTTAGAGATCTGGTTGAGGGGGAAAAGAGAGTAGACTTTTTTCATGTTCTTCCAGTGCTAACACTGTTAGCCAGGGGCTGCTTGCCAACATGCTCTTGGCAACTGACTTATTCCTCTGTCTGGTTAGTAGGAAGTGTAGGTAAAATATGAGCCATCATTCATCCTTAATGAATCTGTGGGTGACAGCCTGTCACTGCATGGGAGGCGAGCACATCAAGGTACAGTCCCATAACTACAGCAGCCATCTCTCATGGATCCTGTCACAGAGCTGGAGGAAGTGAAAGGCGCAGTCTTTCATCACAGAGCAGGTGGCCACCAGGGATGTTTAAAGGAGCAGAAACCATAGAATCCTGGCCAACCACATGCTCTCTCTTGCAGTCCTGGCTCTCACGGAATGCTTGAATTATTCACGGCACATGGTGCCATCCCTGTACGCAGGCAAGAGGGGCCACAGCCCGGCACAAACAAACTGAGGGCCTTTGGTGGTGAACGGCAGCTCTCTGGCTTCGAGAAAGCTGGTGCAGGGTTGCAGCAGAGGGGCCTGTGGTCTCAGCTGTGATCTTACCTCACTGTCCTCTGCAGTGACCTCACCCAGCCACAATGCCACTATTCATGGAGAGGGCTGGAGCACTGCTTACAAAAGCTTCATTTAGCCACATAAACATGAATATTTAGCCTGTTTGATTAAAAATGAAACCTAGATGTTGGCTTTTGTGATTTGATGAGCTCGAGGGAGTTGTCGTTTAGTGAGTTTAAGTTCAAAGATAAACCTTGAAAAAATAACAAAAAATGTATTTTCTAACTTTTATTCAAATGAGAATCTGTATTTCCTGACAGGCTAGCCTTCTCTTTTGCCAAATCCTTTACTCCCACAGATGCTCTTACTTTTAAAGTCAACTGTAGACAATTTAGCTATCAATTTTTCTTCGAATACAGATAAATAACTTTTAAAGAAAATTTATGGAAGCCTTTTATTTTGGTGGAGATGGGACACTAGGGTAGCATACTTTGATGAGCTAAAATGTATTTTTGATAATTTTTGAAATTTAGAAAGATGATCCCGTGCAGATAGAAATATGCCATGGGAGTATTTTATACAGAGGAAAGAGGTGGATTTCCCTGAGATAAGTATTGCAGCCATTTAATTGCCTGACTTATTTAACTATGAAGTTCATCACAGTGTGAAACTGGATGTCCTGCAAATGTACAGAAGCACTCAAAATCAAAATTTCCAAGTGTCATTTGGTTATTTTTAAAGTTTCAATGGCGGCTATTGAGAGTGGAAGCAAACAGAGGGTTCAACAAACTTCCTAAAGGGCACCTGCGGGTGGCTGCAAGTTTCAGTTTCTATAATACCTGTGTCCTGTTCCCAAGAAGAGCCAGGAAGACAACACAGGGAAGAGAATAAGCACCAGGTATAATCCTCAGCTGTTAATGACAGCTTCCTCGTGTTTGGTGTTCCTACCAGTAGAATGTGTGTGTGTGTCTGTGTGTGTGTGTGTGTGTGTGTGTGTGTGTGTGTGTGTGTGGTAAAAGAATACATTCAAACAGCATAGACAATATTTTTATTTTTCCATATAATAAATGACTGTGCTGTGATCATTCATTGGTTTCGAAAGCATGACTTTAACTGCCGCATCACATTCTACTCTTTCCTTCCTAACAGGTACTTAATGACTGTCACAGCCCTCAGTGGCAGTGCTGCAGTGAATGACTTGATTGTATCCTCCTGTCTGCATCTGGGACTATCCTTTTCTGGGCAGATTCTTTGGAGTAGAACTGGAGGTTACAGATGCCTCAAGACTAATACCCTAAAAGTGGCTGGCACCTGTTCCCAAACTGCCTTCCAGGAAGCAGGACCAGGTGTCTAGGGGTTGAGTGACATTCACTCTGTCTACACTGACACTAAGTATGGCATGGATCAGCAACTCTTAGACTGTTTCTTCCCCAAAGACAGGTTTAATTTTCCAAGCTATTGACTCCAGTAGTAAAAAGACTTCTTTTTAATAAAAGGGCAAAGAGGAAAGACAAGGTCAGTTTTTTTCTTCTATCAGCATCCTGTCAGGTACACGATCCTACTTAGCTTCCTAAGCACATCAGAGGATACCCACGTATTGTGTGAGAAGGTAGACTGTTTATCTTGGAAGAGGGAATTGTTAGAGATCCTGTCTCGAAAAGCTGTATAGCTGACAACACTTGTTTAAGGAGCCACACTTGAAATGTACTACAGTTAAGGTCGTTATTTAATTGAAATCTAAATTAAATCTATTGGAAAGTAAAAATTGTGTTAACGCATCTGAGATCAATACTCGCCTGATCAGTTCAGATTTGTGTGTGGCTATTTTCCTTAAAACTGAGTGTTCTTTTTATCACAAATCCATAGCTGACAGGATGACTTGGCAGGTGACACTGAGACAAGTGTGTTGCACAGGTGTGAGTACCTGAGTCCAAACGCCCAGGGTTTCTGTAGAGTGGGGCACAGCATCTGTAATCCCAACGGTCCTGTGTGAAGGAAGGTGGAGCTGGAGACTCCCTCCCTCCCTCCCTCTCTGTCTCTCTCTCTCTCTGTCTCTCTCTCTCTCTGTCTCTCTGTCTCTCTGTCTCTCTGTCTCTCTCTCTCTCTCTCTCTCTCTCTCCACACACACACACACACACACACACACACACACACACACACAATTACTATCATGTATCTTCTGACACCACATGCCAAAACAGTGCAACATCACTTCTGGACGGTCATCCGTTCTGCAAACTTCTAATGCTTGCGTACACTTTTGTAACCAACCTTAGTCTAATCACGAGGAAACACAGACTTAAGAACACTCTACAAAAAGAACTGGCCAGTGTGATTTCAAAGGTCAAGATCATAAAGGAGAGATTGAAAACTAGTCGTGGGTTGAACTGAGACAGAGGAAGACACCTGACAACTAAATGTAGCGTGGCCCTAGATGCTGGAGCAAGAGAACTGAGCTGCATGAAGGCACAGAGGGCAAACGGAGGTGGTCTGCAGTTCAGCTAAAAGCAGAGTCAGTGTGCTCTCCTGGTTTTGATAATGATATTAAGTTTATAAAAGACGTTACTATTGCAGAAGCCTTGGTGAGTCTGTGAGTCTTCTGTGCTACTCTGGCAACATCTACATAAGGCTAAAATTATTTCAAAATGAAAGTTAAAAAAGAATTGCAACGTTCATAATAAAAAATGGAGGTGTACCTATAATACAAACATTTTTATACTACTGAGTAACTCAGTCTTACTAGGAGGTGGAAAGCACACACCCTAGATTTTTGTGAACCACATAAACAGCCCAGACAAATAAATAATAGAGCAGAAAACTGTAATTCTGAAATGGGTACTGAAGCCCCTAGCTGCTAAAATCTAAGAGCGCTGTATAGCCAAAGTCCTGATAATTAGTTATCGATCAGTCCCAGATCTGTTAGTTCCCTTCTTTGAATGAGATGACAGCAGTGGCCACCCCTTCCAGCAAGACCAGGATTGTCTTTAAAGCAGGGAGTGAATGCCAGCTGAGATAAGAGACACCAGAGAGCTAGACATGCCTCTGTGCCACCCTGCCCACAGGGCCACACTCAGGTGGCTTGCTCTGCCTGTTCTTCTTTGTGCCCAAGGAATGGTTTCTTTTCATGGGAAGAAAGGAAAAGGCATTTTCTTATTTGTTTGGGAGAAGCCTAGAAGCTTACACAGGTTCTCTACACCCTGGCATGTGTCATCTAATTTTGATGAGGTGATCAAACATATCCTTCTCAGTTCTGAACATTTTTATTTTTAAATCTGTATTCATCCAGTTGAGAATTAAAGCTTCCGTGGGACTAAGAAAGGCTGTGTTTAGCCCGGTCTGAAGCTGATGGAAATCTGAAATTTCACTACCTGATACATTTACCCCATTAAGGTTAGATTTCATATTTCACCTCATGGCACACAATTGCGCACTTAAATGGAAAAATTCAAGGTATATTTAATTTGATAATTATTACGTGATAATTAGTTTAAAAATGTATCATATAAACTATACTTTCTCTGGATTTGGTTACCGCATTGTAAAAACATAAAAAAATATGATGCATATGTTGTTATCTTTTACCAGTTAAAATGGATATAGAAACTACAAAGATGTAGCTCTGTTTTTTACATATTAAGTATCTATGGTAAAGATTAGACATGATTAACATATTGTTAAGATTTGATAAAAAAAAAAAAAAAAAAAAAAGACCCCACAGCCTCATGTGTCTGACACTTGGTTCCCAGCTGGTGACCTTATGGTAGGTTGTGGAACCTTTAGGATCTGAGACGTATCTGAGGAAAGCTTCTGAGTGGTGGCTTATGACATTGGTACCCTGGGTCTGCTTCCTGCCCTAGATCTATTTCCAGATTCACGTGGATGTAGAAAGTCATCTGTCTCCCTTCCTGCTCCTCTGAAGCTAACCCACCATGCCTCTGCACCTTGATGCACAGTATCCCCTCAGACTGTGAGCCTAAACAAACCTCCCCTCCTTTAACCTGTTCCTTATCAGGCCCAGCGACAAAAAGGTAAGGAAAACACATGACCATGCTCCTTTGGAAAATGAGATCCACAGGTTCCCTTTCTGGAAATAATCCGATACCAAATAAAAAAAGCAACTCCACCCACTAGAAAGCTCAAAACTAAAATTTTAGCACTATGTCATTAAAATATGCATACTGCAGTTCCGGTCATGGTACTTCATTTAAGCAACATATATTTGTGATAAACACATGGTTTAAAACATGGTGAGTATAGACTCCAGGACATAAGTGATCTTGATTCTAGAAAACAATGTAGATACGTACCCCTAGTTGGCAACGACTGCTGACAGCCTTGTTCTAGGAATTCGGTTATCGGCTATATAACATGCAAATATGATACGTATACTTGCATATCGAAAATGCTAAAGACAAGAAAAACATGTGTACCTGCTACTATGACAAACAGTTTTTAGGAAATGCACTAGTCCTCTGCCTTATTCAGAGCTTTCCAGTCTCAAGTGAGGTTCTGTTACACATGGCCAATCATGACATAAAAATATTAAATTGGAAAGTCAAGACATATGTAACTCAGTCCCAGATTGCCCTTCTAAGTGGCATGATGGCTTCTTACACAGTCTACCCTGCATGCAAATCACTCCTTTATCCAGTATCTGTTCTCTCTAAGTGCCTCTCACGTGTTAGTCACTCTATAACCATCATGGTCATAAGAGCAATTACCTGGGTATAGCGCTTTTGTACAGGTAACCTTTATTTTATTTACTAGTGCTCTCAAAGAGGTGCTAGTGATTCTAACGTGTCTAAGAAAATCTAGAAAGTCCTTCATTTAAATTTAAATGAAAAAAGCCAGACATAGTGGCGCATGCCTTTAATTTCAATGCCTGGGAGGCAGAGGCAGGCAGATCTCCGAGTTCTGAGCCCAGCCAGGTCTATAGTAGTTACAGAACAGCCAGGCCTGCAAAGAGAAATATTGTCTTGAAAACAAACAAACAAAAAGCAAAAAAAAAAAAAATTAAATGTAAGATAAAACTGAAAAATAAAGAAAAGAATGTATATTGATAGTGCTATGGTCCGTCGTAAAAAATGAACCCTTTGTCTTTGAAACTGCGAAAAGGAAAAAATTAATCTACAATATTATGGCCACAGTATGTAATAAACAGTTAGTATGAATGATGTCTTAAGTTATCTATTCAATACCATCTGTGGTTAGACATCCACTGTAGGTCTTGGGCTGTAATCTTCCACGAATAAAGAATGACCATTGTATATTATGCCATTTACATAAACTGATTCATTATTAACAGTTATATTTTCAGTCTAATGTTCTATCTAGAAAGGATATAGTGTAACTTTTATTTTGTGCATGTTATATTTAAAAAGACCTATTAGTTGCCAAGAATGATGTCAGATTTTAGCTTTGGGCCAACTTCTCGGCCAATTAGATTCTACTTCTGAGACATAAAATTATTTGCCTTGTGTAAAAATCTGTCATTAAATATTTCCCCTCACACCGATGTACTAGGTGCCCTGGCAACCTAATAAACACAAAATAGCCCTCAAGATCATCTTGAAAAAATCTTCAAGATGGTCTTGAGAAATCTGATGAGTCCATCATTATGAACATTGATGTAGTAAGAGGTAAGTGTGTATAACATTTGCTAACACTTAAAACAATAAAGACTGATTTAATGCCAGCATCCATAGTCTTTTGTTTCAATATAGGTGTGTGGAAGTTGGTCCTAATTGGACAGTATGCCTCTGCCTCACAACTCACAGTGTCCAATATTTCTTATTCAGGAATAATTTCATCCAGGGTAGTTGTACTCAGCCCACTCTCTTCTTCTAACTGTCGTCACAGCAGGTGGGTGGATGGGTGCTCCAACAGCTGGGAGCCACTCAATGGGACTTGCAGCAGAGATGGTGAGAGTGACTTAAGATGAGAGGAAAGCCTTGTAAATCAGCCACTGAGACACCCATCAGGGCGGTATGCCCTTTCTCCACTGTTGCAGTCATGAAGTCATGGGCCTGCCATGGGGCTAACATATTATTAAAATAAATCACTGGCCTGAAGACTTGCATTTAAATACCAATTAACTCATAAGTGAGTGGGAAGGAGCTGACTCGTCTCACCCAGAATGCTGTTTGGAGAAGTTGATGAAATTACTATTCCCAGTTGAGATCTCTGCTTTCATAGGTGCTGGGATACTCACAGAACAAGGTCCAGCCATGTAAGTAGAGGCCTTTTAAGTAGAAGGCCAGGATTCTACTTACAGAGCTCCCCACTGCTTCCACAAGACAAAAGTGAATTGGGCACAAGATTATCTCAGTGGGACCATGAACCTACCATGGCTTGTTCAATGAAATTATCAAATTCATAAATTTCATTCACCTACTTTTATTTTCTCTGTGCTACACTGGCAAGTCATTGGAATGGAAAATGTGGTGAGACCCCCCCTCCCCTTTGTCACTAAGTCCCTTCCCAGGTAGAAATTCATGGAAACACAAAATTCACTGTCTGAAGGCTAACTAACATCTACCAACAATTCTACATTCCTAGTCATGCTGTCATCGGTGCCCACATGCATGTGACAGTAACTTTTGGGACTACTTGGGTAGAAGCGTCTTGACTTCACCTTGTATATCCAAGGTCAAGTTCTAGACTCTTATCTCATGGATGCAGAATCCTCACTTCTGAAGGATGAAGGTTCCACAACAAAGTCTCCCTGGAGCTTTGAATTGGCCTCTTCTGCACTCCAGCATTTTCTTCTTAGCCCAATTTCTTGTCAGAGACGCATACTCTACACTTTCACAGAGTGTTCACAATCAGAATATAACCATCATGGTAAGGAAGAAGGTTTTCTACAGAGAGACATCTGTGCCCTCCTTTGACCATCAGACTATTGAAATGGCCATTCTCCAAGAGACCAGAGTTTCTCCAGAAATCTCAAACAAGAATAAGGAAAGGGCTAAATTCTGGTGCCAGTTAGAGAAGACACTTGTCTCCCAGTAAGAGATGTCATACACTTCTGCCAACTTGTTGAAGGGATGAGAACCCAGACGATGACGGTTCAATGGGGCAGGATCACACCTTAACCACCTGGTGCTTAGTAATCCAAATCTATTGTCTCTTCTTAAATCTAAACTTCATGTCAGAACACTAAATGGACTTGAGGGGTCACCAGTGTTTTGTTTGTTTGGTTTGGTTTTTTTGGTTTTTGTTTTTGTTCTCCTTCCCAGTATTACTACAATGAACAAATCTTTCTCTGGTTTTCACTATTATTTAGCTTGTTCAGTTAGACTACTGGGGACAAGTAGCTGAACCTAATTAGTTAGGGCTCCCAGAGCCCAGGGCTTTCACCCTAACAACTCCAATGACAAGAATGTATTCTATCCCTAAGATGAACAGCTCTGCCTTTGGGCTAAGGACTTTTACATCATTCTTTCTTGTGACGTAAGAGTTATGATGGATTTCAAAGGTTTCCTGCACATTTATTTGTTTGTATTACTCATATAAAACTTGAGTTGCCCACCTTGCATGTCAAATGACTTACTTTTCACATTTGTCTTTTGTAGATTTAGACTTGTACAATCTACCACGAAGACCCTGGTCTTGATAGTGAAAAAAGGAAAGAAAACACTACCTGTCTTCCTTGTCCCTAATCCTAGTGGCCTACAGGTATGTTATTAAAACTCACATCCTATTTAGTCATTATTTTTTTTATCCTGCTTATCCAAAGCTATAAGGTAATGAACCATAATCTGAAGTCAGACTCATGGCCACAGGCCTAAGAAGAGTCTCTTCCTTGACATCGTATATTGTTCTAGTTCTCCTGGGGAACAAAGGCACCAGCAGGCACTGTAGCTCCAGAGAGGACTCATGGAGCATCTTCCAGATGACTTCAGCTCTCTCCTGGATTTGCCTGAGAAGCTGTTCTCATGGGGAAGGGGTGCTATTAGCAGACCAAAGGTCAGGAGATGCTGATAAACAAAGAATGCTCTTTAGCTTCTAGTATCTGCCAAAAGCTTTGATCTTTGTGTTTTTTTTTTTTTTCAAGTATCCCAGCATAGGCAGAACTGGACATAGGTATCCAGTCAGTGTGACAAACTTAAACTACCCCAGGGTCTTACCTGGCAAGTCCCCCCACTCCTAGAAGAAGAGCCTAGGAAAACCCATTGAGATTGGTATTCCTTGTCTGAGTGTCGGACTTTAGATGGTATTCAAGAACATACGAATATTTCTATTCGTATTTCTCAGAGAAGAAAGCTGAGTTCCTTCCCTGTTAGAGGTTATGGAGAGTGCTAGAAAACCCCTGGATGCTGCTTCCTCAATCTCTTAAAGGGTAATAGACTCCTTTCTCTTCAGATAGTGTCTACAAGTAGCTGTTTTGTTTCTCAGCCATTTCTCATGTCTAAAGTGCTTCCTTATTATACATTCCTTTTGGTTTTAGCCTTAATGAGGAGTGATTGATGCCTTTATTAGCTATTAAGGCAAGTGACTAACACTGCTGAGATAGAACCTGGAGAATATGTTGTGTCACGTAGCAAGTGGCGCGTGTATGTGTCTTTGTATCTGTGTGTCTGTGTGTCTGGATGTGAGTATTTGTGCCTCCTTTTCCTTTCAAACAACCTTCTTGTTCACATAAGATAACATATTGGAAGCCCTCATGTGCTTTGCTTTCTACAAAGCCAGGGGATTACAAAGCTTCAGACAAGAAAGTCTTACTTCTAATTTGAAAAATGGGATTGAAGGCCAGAGTTTAGAAAGCAAGACATAGGGTCATATTTGAACTTTTTGAGAAAACAAAGACCATGATTTGTTTTGATCTGAGAACTGTTTTCTCCACCAGAGCCGAAAGCTTCCTGCTCAGCCTTCCTGCCCTGGTATCCTAAGAAATGTCTATGAAGCAATAAAGTTTTCTCAGGGGGGTTTCATTACTGAAAGGACTCATTAGGAAAGACATTAAAATACAAATTACCTCATAAACTATTTAGCTCTGTCCCAGTGGGAGCTTGCTTATTAGGGCCTGAGCTTTGTACAAATAGACCTAATCAATTAAGCTTCATTAGAAACCGAAGGTTTCTCAAATAGAATGTGTAGGTCAGGGACCAGCTGCTGGAGGACTTGATTAGAAAGTTCCCGTTTTTCTATAGATCATCACCTTCTCCAAAGCTGAAAACATGCAAGTATACTTTCACTCTACTTCTAAGAACACCTGATTACTAGCTGTTTGGCAAAATCTAGCTAAGAGACATGACTGTGACAGAATAACACCTTTTTTTTTTCTTCTTCTACAGAAGTGCCAGGAGGAGGCAAAAAGGTAATCAAGAGTATAAACCTGACAGAGACACCCATTCTCAGAGTCTTCCAAATGTACCCATGTATGTCTGAGAGAGAGTACTATGAAAGTCTGTGCTTGGGACCCCTCTCTCTGCTTTCCAGACCCAGAAAGGGATTATTCTACAAGCTCTGTATAGATCAAGGAAGAACTATCCATTGCAAAGACCAGCACAGCAAAGCTGGGCTTTACAGATTCTCACAAAACTTTCTCTGAAATTCAAGGCTTGATTTTACAAAGTGAAATTAGGGCTCAGAGGTTGCTGGCTACGTGTGTGTATGTATGTATGTGTGTGTGTGTGTGTGTGTGTGTGTGTGTGTGTGTGTGTGTTATGTGTGTGTGTATGATGTGTCTATGTGATTATATTTATATGTCTATGTTATATGCACGTGCACACAGAGCCATGTATGCTCACGGAAAAGCCTGAGTTATCTTCCTCTATCACACTCAGTCTTACTTTTTGAAACAAGCTCTCCCACTAAGCTTGTAACTCACTTGTTTTGCTAGATTGGCTGGCCCAAAAACCTATGGAATCCTCCTGTCTTTGGCTCCCCAGCACTGGATAGCAAGCATGGACAGCAAGGCCAGCTTCTTATGCCAGTAATGAGGATACAGACACAGATGCTTCTGCTTGCATAAAAAGTACTTAAAACAAAACAAAACAAAACAAAACAAAAAACAAACAAACAAACAAACAAAAAAACCCTATCTACCAAGTCTCCTCCCAACCCTTAGATGTTTTAGATGTAAAGATCTGCTTTTGGAAACTTCTGTGATTTCGTATTCTTTGTTTGCTTCTTGCTCAAATATATGTGCTGAACTCCTAATTCTCAATACTCCAGAGTGAGATTTTGTTTGTAGATAGGTCCTTCAAGGCCAAGATGAGGTCAGAAGAAGAAGAATAAACGGAATAAGGAGGAGGAGAAGGATGAGAATGAAGAAGAAGAGGAAAAGGAAGAGGAGGAGAACAACAGGGGGAGGAGGAAGGACGCTACAGTCAGCACACAAAGGGAAGACTTTGTAAAGACAGGGGGAAGATGGTCTTCTACAAACCAGGGAGAAAGGCCTACAATAGATCCTGTTCACCTTAGCTTCAAAGGAGCCAATCCTGTAGATTCTTTGACCTTGGACTTTCAGTCTCTAGAACCAATGACATCTGCCCTTTAAAAAGCCATGTAGCTGGGGTGCTTTTCTCATAAGCAAACAAGGAGCAGCAGCTTCTTCTGTTTTCTGTTGTCTGTCTCCCTAGGCTCTACTGTGCACCCTGACCTGATCTTTCCTTTCACTGGACATTGCCCTCCACTCCACTCCCATATAGTAAAAAACACCAACAGAAAAGGCAACAGTACTGATAGTGGCTAGAAAATTCCCAAGCACATCATGATATGGATATGGGAGTTGATGGGAAATGACTGATGTTCTCAGGGATTATAAATATGTCCTCCGGGTGTACAAAAATGTTAACTAGCCCACACTGGCATTGCCAGAGTTGAGGAGAGGGTGAAGGATTACTCTTATTTGAACACGACATAAGCACAGTGAACTGTTTCGATGAGCTCAGTCCTCTCAGCAGGTAGACTTAATCGTTCTATAGACCATAGCCATCACTCATCTCTCTGCTTTCTACACGGCACAGAACCAATCAATTGTTCTGACATTAGAAAGTGACAGTATGTCAATTGAATGTGAGAACAGCTCACTGTGGCTATTTTTAAGGTCCATGAAAGTGTCAGTTTCTTAAAGCAGTAGGAGATATGTGCTCTTGTTAGGACTGAATCCCAGGGACAATGATCTCTGCTGTTTTATGACCATTACATCTACTTTGTAAATCAAGAAATGGTACAGAGTTGCTATAATGGGACTCACAATGATAAAAGAAGAAATAATTCAAGATATTCCTATTTTCAGAAGAATAGAGGTATCTTAATGTCTCGGACTGGGGTGCAGCTCAGTAAAGAAGCATGCTTGACTTGGAAGCCTGGGATCCAGGTCTAATTCTCAGCACCCCAAACAAAAAAATGAGGGAATAATACAGCTTATCTGATAAATAAATAATATAGCTTATCCTGGTGTGTGTCTAGGGTGGTTACAGACAGCAAATTTTCTTCAAAAAAAAAAAAAAAAAAAAAAAAACCAACCCTTTCCTTTCTGCTCCCTGAAGTCCAGGTGGCAGCCACCAGAGCCAATAATAAGTGTCGTCTTTGGGGATGTCGAAAGGAGACTGTGGTCCCACACCCCTCCACTCTTCTATCAACATGTAGGGATCTGTCTGATGCACTGTGGAATAAAGGGGCTTTTGTGGGCAGCCCTGGGAAAGTCGTTGTCTCGGACATGTCTTGTGAGGAAAAGTGCTTTTTGAGTTGTGAATGACTGACTTTAAAGCACACAGTGGGAACGCCACCCACATTTGTGAGAATTGGGAAGTGCTTTAACTGGAACTGAACTGATCTTAAAAGATCCAAGGGAAGCTCTGAAAACTCACTTGAAAGGTGCTCAGTTCCTTAGCATCCTGAGGAGCATAAGACCTTCCAATCAAACGGGATCCAGTCCAGTTGCCAAGCATGTAAAAATCCTCAGATGGCCAGGTAAGATGCTCATCTGAACTCATGAGGCTGAGAAGCTGAACACAGGAGCCAGAGGGCCGCGGGTCCGTTGAGGTTCTTTTTCATGAGTAAATTTACAATTAACTAAAATTTAGAAATCTAGGAAATGCATATCAAATAACAACGGGACATTAAAATAAAATTTCCTTTTCTCCCAACATTGGTGCTCTCTCCCTTACTGCGCTTTTGTTTCCCAAAGTCTACGTATATTGAAGAATTTTCTACCCGAAGAGATTAAGAAGTAAATGCTAGTAATATCTTTTTAAAAGAGGTTATTAGCAGAAATATAGAAAACTGTTTTGCCACATATTTCATTCATGATATTACATAGTTTCTAAAAACCCGCTGTACACCGGACTCCATGTACACTGTATAGATTGTTTACAAAAGTCTCTCTCATTCTTTTGAGTTCATCTTTCCTGGGATGACTTGAGACATTCCTTCAGAAGGTTTTCTGAGGCTGGTGATTGTTTAAACAAGGACCATCATAACGCACGGAAGGCCTTGTGGCTGCCAGGGTACCCAAGATCTCAATGGTAGACATTCCCAGTAGAACTAAAACACCAGGGAGAAGGGAAGTGGCCATTGGCATAGTCTGCTACTTAAAAACCTGCCTGTAATGTGCCAGGGGTGAATTTTGAGACATCTGACTTTTATAAACCAGAGGATAAATGGCACAGGTTCATGGTTGCTTACTAACATTTTCGCTACATCTGTCCAAGTTGTCTACCCTGTAATTCCAGAAATGTGAGCTAGATCACTGACCAGTTAGTAGGTGGATAGGAAAAACCTGCCTTTTTAAGTCCTTAAGTGCTTCTAGCCTACATAGCAGCCAGTGATTTGCATAATCCGAAACACTACCCCCCTACCCAAATCCTTTCTTCAGCCATCCAATGCAAACAAGATCTGGCTCTGGTTCCCTGAACTAATCCACACTAACACCATTTAGAAGGGAGGCTGTTCCTTGTAAGTTAGCAGAGCCGAATAAACTGCCTGCAGCACAAAGAGAGGTTTAGTGGAAAGGCGTTCATGAATATGCCAGTAGGAGAGGCTCGGCTTCTAGGGCGGCTGCTCAACTTCAACACTACACCAACTTAGTAAAACTTCAAGGTTCTTAAAAGCAAGGTAAAGAATTTAATTCCGCCGCTCCTTCTGAATTTTAATAGACCTTCAAGACCCCGATCACGAACAACAATTTCACCAAGAGCATAAACTGGCCTCAAGTCTATAGTCTCCTTCCATATACACACGTGTTTACACTTGAAGTAACAAACTCAAGTGAATGGGCCGCCTTCTGAGTGTGTGTGTGTGTGTGTGTGTGTGTGTGTGTGTGTGTGTGAGAGAGAGAGAGAGAGAGAGAGAGAGAGAGACAGAGAGACAGAGAGACAGAGAGAGACAGAGAGAGAGACAGAGAGAAGACAGAGAGAGACAGAGAGAGACAGAGAGAGAGAGGAGACATGAACAGTGCAGTCTCACACAGTTTATTTTCCCTGGTATTTGGGATTGAATTTAGGGTTTCCCACATGCCAGGTGAGTTGTCCAGAACTGAACTACATCCCTAGGCATGGTTTTGGTTTTTTGTTTGTTTGGTTCACATTGATTTTGAGACAGTCTCTAAATTGCTCAGGCTGGCTTTAAATTCATTCTACTACTGAGCTATGATTCTACCCCTTGGAAACCCACTACCCCTGTGCTATAAAAGTCTTGTATTTCTCACATCTAATGCTGAGCTCTCAAACCCTGCCCCAGGGGGAGGCAGCCTGTGTACATGGATAAAAGAACTTGCTTTAATGAATTTGGCCATGATGATTTGGGTCAGTGGTCTTTCTCCTCCCATCTTTGGGATTAACAACTGTATGTCCTCCCTGGGAAATCAGCTTTTCTCACCCTTCATATTTGCTTATATTAGCAAGTACTGATGCATGACAGTTCTATGGTGATGGGCTGCTCCTATCTGTGCTGTAGTCTATGGGAGCCACTGGCCACGGGAAGTTATTTATACTTAAAATTTAGACACTAAGATTTAGCACTGTATTTTAGATTGTAAATTATTTTAGTGAATTTATAATTGAAATAACCATATGCTGTTGGTAGCTACTGTACTATAGAGCACAGGGACTGGACATAGCTGTGAAATCTTCTGAAATAGTTACTGGGCAGTCTTTCCCTCCCCGCTCCCTGCTAAGGGAGATTCCACAGTTCTGCATCTGACTGTATCATCACACTTAACATCATATTTAGTCATCCATTTATGTACCTGATTCCTCTCTGACAGTGTGAATTCCTCAAGGCTTCCGTTAGAAACACAATGTCTTTATTGTGTGTTTCTAAGGACCAAGTGTAAAGTTGAACCTTAAAAGTGCTCAGTAAAGATTTTTGGGGTACAGAATAAATGAGTGAACTGATTGCTCTGTAGAAAGCTAGAGACATTTCCTCACAACCAATCTGCAAATTGGTCTGTCAGAACAAAACGGATGACAACGTTCCTGGTGATGGTTCGACAAATCATCTTTGCCTGAGGAGGTGACATGGCCCTTTATCTTATCTTTCCTTACAAACTCATACTGAACTGGAATTTATGCTGAACTGGAATTTAGAACAACTTGGTTTTAGATAACTCTAGTCATTAAGCCGTGCTTCTGTCCAGACTTGTTCCTCAAGAAAATTCCCAGGAGATAGAGTTTGCTACCATGACCGAGTAAGGTGAGCACGCTTTTGCTATGATCCTATATTCTTAAATAGCTCACACTGGTCTATAGGACAGCTAGACTCATTCATCAGACTGGAAAACAACCAAGTCTTTATACCCGATTATCATGATTGTTCCAAAGGGCTTGATAGCCAAAATGCTTTCTTGATAGCATCTCTAGGATGCTATCAAGGGACTGGGGACCAATGTCTCTGCTGCTAGCAATTCATCTTAGCCTATTTTCAGAAGAGTCTAAGAACCAAAGAATGATCCTAATTGTTTTAAGAAGAAAACGCCCTAGTTGGAATGGGGGTACTCATGTCATGTTGAGTAGACAGTTGCATCTCAGAGATAGGCATATTTCCAGTATCTGTAACACTTGCAGCAATTTCTGCAGCCACAGTAAATGTCTGTTTTAAGCAATGGAATTTAACCTTTAGTAAATTCTATGTAATTTTATCCTTTGTATTCATTTTAACATTAAAATACTTAATGACAAAGATATTTTTACATTTCTATGGTTAGGAATTATCCCTAATTTCTAGTCAGAACTATAAAAATTGTATGTTTGAAATTTGAAAGCAGAGTGCTTTCAGGTGTTTTCTAAAGCAAGTCTTGAACAATTTGAAAAGAATTAAGAGTCGTCTTTATTTTGCATATTTTAACTCTTCTGCAAATTCAACGTAACAGCTGCATAAATCCCATGGGTTCCTATATCCATGTCTCCATACAGACCATAGGGACCAAGTGAATTTAGGACCTGAATTCTATGGCCAGTGTTATCACATCTCTATTGACCAGTTAAAAGTAACTCACTATCTCTTATAGGCCCCACTTCTGCTCTCTCAGAGTTTACACAAACATGTTTTAAACACAAATTAAAACAGCAACAAAAAAGTATCCTTTGAAATGCGGATGGGGGGGGAAGAAAAAAAAAAACATGTAGAAACAAATTACCATGTGCCAAATGTATTACTCCATTTAACATCCAACATGACCATATAAAAGGAAGTCCTGCTCTTGCTTATCCCCATGTTTTAGATGCAGAAGTTGAAAAAAATGAAAGGTGAAATTGCTAAATCAGGCAGCGCTGATTTAGTGTTGCCTCTTGATTCTCAGAGGAAAAAAAAAATAGCCTCATCTTATTCCTAACTGCAATGTAACCAATGCTTCCTATCCCGGTCTAGCCTAAAGACTAGTGCAAAAATGTCCCAGAGAGGTGGGAATAGTCCACCAGAGTCATAGCTGTGACTCGTTCCCATCCCCACGTGCTGGCCTGGGTACAGGGAAACGATGCATGCACATGGGTTAGGAGAGTTACAGCAGACCAGGGAAATACCTCAGGACTGTCAGTGCCATGTGTCCTGACTGGCTGTCACTGCATGGTTGATATGACACTAAGTGTGGCTGGGTCACTGTCACTAACACTCTCCTGTGGCTGCTGTGATACAGTCCTCATGCTGTGTTGTTTAGGTCATCAGAGCAAACCTTCAGCATTAAAGGGTCATATCTGAGGTCCGTATCTGAAGCCCAAATCAATGGACTGCCACTTGTTGGCTGCCTGGCTTTGGGTGTTGTCCTCTGTGTATTATTTCATATGCCTGTACAAATGAGATGGCTATGTCAGAGGATTAATAGGATTAAATAGCACAATGCAGGGAAATGTGTGGTTCAAGTGCTCCCCACGCAGTCTTTCACTGAATCCTTATCATACAAAACACATACGGCAACAGGACCGACCATCAACATTCAGTGCATATTCGATATGGCTGTATATTAGTAACCCATATGCATTCCTTACACAAATAGATATTTGGTGCCAGGTATATGCCAGGTGTTCAGCACTTTCCCTTCTGGGAGCCAGACAGGTAAGGAGGTTAGAGTCAGGTTAACAGAGGACTCGCTCAACTTTAAAATAATTGACCTCACCCATGAGGCTTAAGTTACTCATGCTTCCTGTTTAATGTTTACGACTCAGAGTGGATTCAGCAACACTTAACCCTCCAGGAATGATGGTGAAGTTTACCCAGTATAAACTCCCACGGTCACATGGCAACACGTGAAACGACCATGGTTAGAGATTGGCTTGGGGTCGAAGCAGAAGCTGTTTAATCCTACCCAGGTCATTGTGAATGGTGAGAACACTGAATCTACTTAGGTAAATGTTTGAATGAAGAAAGGCTTGAAGAGATGAGCACAGGAGATGTGGTAGAGCCACGCGGAGGAAGCCATGAGTTTTGCAATAAATAGTCTATAAAAATCAGGAAGCTTAAGGAGAGAGGAAGAGGAAGAGGAGAAAAGAGGAGGAGGAGGAGGAGAGGAAGAAGAAGAAGAAGAAGAGAGAAGAAGAAGAAGAAGAAGAAGAAGAAGAAGAAGAAGAAGCAGCAGCAGCAGAAGCAGAAGCAGAAGAAGAAGAAGAAGAGAGAAGAAGAAGAAGAAAAAGAAAAACCCAAACCACAACACATTGCTTCCAAGAAAAAGAGTGAGCTAAAACAAACAAGAAATTTATTTAAAAAAAAAAATCCTACTAAAAGCACATTTTAGGTGTGTGCTTGATCATACAGAACAGAAATGTATTTAGTAAAGTAAGGCAGGGAGGGGTGAGGGTTAATTAACCAGTATATGAAAAACACAATGACAAGACTGATTGTTCTGTCATCACTCCTCAGAATGTCAGTGCTAAATCCAGGTAAGAAACATTGCTTTTTCTACTAAGGAGGCTGAAAGGAGAGAATGACTTTAGTCCAAGAGTTTGAGACCAGGCTAGGAAATACAGTAAGATCCTGTAATATAGAAGAGAGGAGACGGGAAGAGGGCCTTGGAAGAAGGAGAAAAGAAGAGGATAGAAGGGAAGAAAGAAAATGTGTCTTAAAGCTGGAGAATAGGATCTTGGGGTGCATCTCAGTGTAGAGTGCTTGCCCAACACAGCAAGGTCCTGAGTTCAATCTCCAGCACTGTACTAGAGAGAGAGAGAGGGAGAGCGAGAGGGAGACACACACACACACACACACACACACACAGAGAGAGAGAGAGAGAGAGAGAGAGAGAGAGAGAGAGAGAGAGAGAGAAACAAAGCATGCCAAGCACAGTTTTAGAGAAGTTAAGTGGACAAATGCAGAAAATGATGTCTAACGTTAACCAAGATATACGAAGTGCAAATGAAAACTGATAAATATTTTGTTTCAAAAGTAACAATGCTTAATATTCCTTGAAGGCTATAAGATAGGAAAGAATGTGGCATGTTCTCCTGTATTTCAGGAAGGAATAAAACTTGGTACAAATTTCAAGAACTTTGACAAGCATTTTTAGTATTTAAACTTTGTATTCCTTTTGATCTATTAATTGCAATCCTGGGACTCTGCTAAGGAAATAATCAAAGGGGTAATTAAGTAGTTTCGGGGTAGCAGTTTGTTTTACTTTTGTGATCAAAGAACTATTTCTAGTGAAAAATCCAAATATTCTGAGATGAAAATAGCAGAATAGTTCATTTTTATATGATATCTACGGTATAAATCATAGAAGTATTAAAATGTTTATGAAAGATACTTCATGATAAAAGAAAACACTCATCATATTAAAACCTTAAAGCACAGGCTATTAACTGTGGAGGGTGATGCCAGGTTCACACAAAAAGGGAAAAAGACAAAAGAAAAATTTAATGTTAACATGTCTCTAAAATTTTACTATCATATATTAAATATAACTCAAGCTAACCTGGAATCTACAAATCTATGTGGTTTTTTTTTGTTTTCCTTGAATTCTGTCTTAATGAGACTTCAATACTACAGTGTCAATGCTTTTGACATTATGCCACCTCCCCTTCAGATGGTATCTCCTCATGGGCCTCTCTGGCAAGTGTTGTCCTTGGCAGGGGTTGGCAGACCCCAGGAACTCACATAGATATGTGGCGAGTTGTAGGAAAGACCTGCCAAACATCTCCTTGTCACAGCCTTGTCTGGGTCCTGAAAATTTACCATTCATGGGCTGAATAGTTAAATTAAAACCTTTCCTTCTACCTAAAGCTTAAAAAATAAAGTAAACAAGCAAACAAAGAGCCACCATCTTGAATGACATATTAGATCACAGGAATATCTTGAAGTTATTCGTATTCCGTACCCCCACACACACATTTTCTCAACAGTATTTACCAGGAACCCAATGTATGTAAGACTATAGCAAACTAGAGAGATGGAACAAAGTCAAATTGTCCTGTGCTCTAAGGCATGTACAGGGTGACATGGACAGGAAAGCTGACAATGTTCAGAGATGGCTTCTTGGTGAGTAAAGGAGAAACAGAGGCCAACCTGAGTCCATCCTCAGAGAAGGTAAGACTTCTACCCTCTTGTGCAGCTGAAAAGACTTCTGGGAGGCGGTACACTTGAGCAGAGTTTGATAAGAACGAGTTTACAGGGCTCCCGGGGACTGTAAAAGCAGAGAGGACAGAAGTAGATGGGCCAGCCAGCCAGGTGGGTGGGGCACTGGGAAAGTGGGTGGAGAAGGAACTGGGATGACCAAGAGCCAGACTGAATGAAGCCTTGCATACTATGGGAGCGTAGTGCATCCTGCTTCTCTGTAGTACCAACAGAAGGACGGTCCACGAAGCAGTGCGAGCGAAACACTTACAGGCTCTGACATTCTACCTGTGTGCCCCTCACTCCTCAGGCCCCGGATTATGATACAAGCTTGCTCCCTACTTGCCTGTCTGAGGACACGAAGTCACAGTTGTGCAATCGCTCCAACACAGCTTCCATTCTAGTGACTACAGAGAGAATTTGGAGATGAATTCAGTTGACATATGCCTCTGTCGGTGGAACTCAATGCCAAGACCCTTGTGATACTTTGAGTTCACGTTAAGATGATTATCACATAGTACATTCAGCTAGCTTTCTAAATGGATGGGATCAAAGAGAATTTTAAAAGGATACCAATGGAGAAAAAATATACTCCTTTACTTTAGACGTGACAATTAAGTCCCTTTTGCTTCATTAAGAAAACCATGCTTAAAATTAACACCGTAGCTCTGCTCACTCCTAAGTCCGAGTTTTCTCACACAACTCTTCTGCCTTTAGCACATTAAAAAAAAAAAATCCTAAAGTACAAAGCAAACTTTTGTTATTAGCTGTGCTGGCCAAACTTTTGGAAAGTGTAAATTATACCCATTCCGAGAAAAGAAACCGGACTCTATCTCTGCAGAGCAGAATCTGCCTCTAAGCAAATCTGCTCGACTCTTTTTTTCCTCCTTGGTTTCTGTGACACAAGCAGAGTCTGTTTGCACAGTGTTCCAAAGCAGACAAAGAAACACGTGTGTGCACACGTACTCAGATACACAGGGAAGACACGCCCGAAAGCTTTGACAGGGAGTGTTCCCAACCAGACTGTGCGTTCCTTGTCCAGATGTGGCTGACTTCAGGCTCAGGAACATTAAACTAATACAAAAACAAGACCCAGCAATGCACGTGCTGGGCTCCGTGACAAGAGGCCATGAGCAATGGAGATTGTATTTCACCTATTGTCATGGTGACCAAACCAGGGTGGATCCTGGCAGAAAGAGAGAGAAATAAAACCCAGAAGACAATGAGTCCTAGGAGAATGTCTGAGTTCAGAGAGAGCCAGGACAGAGATGAATCTGACTGAGAGATTCTTTCTTTTTTCTTATTTCATTACGAGTACGAGTGTTTTGCTTGCATGTGTGTCTATGCACCATGTGCATGCCTAATGCCCATGAAAACCAGAAGAGAGCATCAGATTCTCTAGAATTAGTGTTACAGACAGTTGTGAGCCAACAGGGATGCTGGGGATTGAACTTGGATCCTCTGAAAGAGCAGCCAGTGCTCTTAACCACGGAACCATCATCTCTCCAGGCCTGAGAATTTTTTTCTAGAGACAGGGCCTCACTCCATAGTCTGGTCTGGCCTCAAATTTGTGGGTAGACTCCTGTCTTGATTTCCTAGTGTTGGGATAGTAAGTGTGTGCCGCCACACCCAGTTGAGCTTAGCTCTTTTTCAACATCCCTGCATGCTTTAGTAGCCTTAGTCCTTACCCAACATAATTCAGAACTCCAAAGAGCCAAGCCAGATCCACAGGAGCCCCAAGAAGATGGTGATGAGACAAGGGAACATAGGCTATTATGGGCAAAATCTAGACTATCTGTACTAGATGTCAAGAAATAAAACTGTGGTATGGACTCCTAGGTTGGCTTGTGAATTGGGATAATTTGATCGTCTCAGGTCTTCACAACAAAGTCCACCAGCAGCCAGAGAACTGGGCCCACATCTTTGGGGCCTTATTTTGTTTCCCAGTGGAATGTAAAGGGAAGCACAACCTCTCTTCTCTCCATGTGCTTTACAGCATTGCTGTCTGCAGTAAGAACTCCAAGAAAGGGACACTTTGGAAAGTACCCTATCTGCAGCCAGCAGCTAGCTTGCCCTAACAGCAACACACACACAACACACACACACACACACACACACACACACACACAAGTTTCATTCAACTTGGAAATCAGGAAGCCTGGTCAAGTCTTCCTCCTGTGACAGTTTATGACCTTAGACAAGTTAATTGACTTGAACCTCATACCTTTGTTTATCAATTTCCCTAAAATATTCCCAAGCCTTGTTGAACTTTATAATTTGTTGACAAACTCTAATTCTTGTTTTCAAAAGAAGTGTCCTTTTGGGTTTGAGAGTCTGATCCACAGGGAATAACATGCTATAGGGAACTCATTCTGTCCCTGTGAAATTGTCAATGGCCTATTTGCATTTACATTTTATTTGACAAGTGACATGATACATCCCCCCCCCCCAGACACACACACACATATGTAAATGGGTACATTGAAGGAGCAGATGGCAGGTCCTGCTCTCAACCAATAGAAAGGAGCTCTACTCTCAGTCAGATGCTGTTTAGTCTTTATTAGCAGTAGATAGTAAGATCTAGCCCTGTCTTAGCTACACAGAACTGTGGAGAAGCCTTTTCTCTGGGATTTAGAGAGGCCTGGAGAACTGAACAGGTATTATAAGCTAATAGTTGCTGAGCCTGCACTGAGATTATGCCATCAAGCTTTGTCACGCAGGCTTGCTATGGGAAAACAAGAGATGGTGTGGCATAGCAGGAAGAGGGAAACGTCAAAGGAGACCTGAACCCAGGCCTGTGACTGTCCCTCAACAGGTACTGTAGTGTGCTGTTAGAAGGGTCTCTTAAGCTCTGTGTCTATAAAATGAGGATTTTCAGGGCTCCTGTGACATTCCAATGGCATCATACATTTGAAAACATGTTACAGTTTGTCAAGGGTTCAAAGCTGGGGTGCATGTGCCAGCACCGTATCTATTAGCTGCTTGTGCTTTCAAAATGTCTCAGATTCTCTCTCACCAGGCTGACAAAGGGTTAACTGAGAAGACATTACAGCATGCTTCCCATCTTTCCTGCCACATACAAAACAAGTGCTTAATTAACGTTGACAATTACTATTTTCTACCACAGGACTCTAAGGGGGCAAATTGCCTATAAAATGAGACACGTTGAATGTATTAGCGAAAACATTCTCATGGAATCTTACATAATTCCTATTAGTCTGCTCCTTGGGCAGTGGTTTTCAGAAGAGCAGAGCAAGAGGATTCTGAAAAAAAAAATATATGGTCACTTAGTCCAGTCCATCATCGTGTTTTGATTACTAGCTGTAGGGACACATGGCCGCTAGCATGACTCAAAAGTTAATGAGAGCTTCCTTAGAGTCAACAGCACTTCCTGCCCCGCCGGGAAGCTTCAGTGCAGCAGACAGGGAGTCATTCATGGCCTTCCACGCCTGCACTTTTAGGAAACGGAGCTGGGGCTGACTGAAGCCAACAGGCCTGCATTGCTGAGGGGTGCCAGGGAGATGCTACCAGGAGGTTGCTTTTTCATGAGTACAAACTCCCCAGGCAGCTCCATGGGGAGTTGGGTTTGCCTGTGATTTATCTGTTGGACAGTGGGTGGCCAAGGGGCACCACAGGGCAAACAGTCACCCCACTTGATAATTAGGGAGGGGAAAGGCAAACACAAACACACCCAGGTTGACATTCAAAACAAGTGAGTGTTTAACCAAGGCTCGCTCACTATACCGCCCTAATTCACTGTCTGAGGCCTGTGAGGAGAAAGCCATTAGCCAATGGCAGTGCTGCTGCTGCTGCTGCTGCTGCTGCTGCTGCTGCTGCTGCTGTTGCTTTCTCAGTGGTGCTGGGAAACAAAAGCACAAGCCAGATTCAAAACTGAAGGCTCAAAAATGGAGCCCAGCTGTGTGCTTTATCAAAGACTTGATTTCCCTAAGTCTCTCAAGGGCTGTAGCACCCTTGCTCCAGTAAAGGGCTTTCTTAGTACCCCATCCCCTTAAGGTCTCTCCTCTCCAGTCTTTTATTTCTGTGTTCATTCCCACAGGAACATATTTAAGTAGTTATTCAATTAACAGCTATCACCCCTATAGATGAACTATTGACCATCAATGAGTGAAATCCAGCCTGATCAGTCAGTGCATCATAATGGAAGGCTATAGATTGCCTTCGATTCCTAGGAAAGGAATAGCATTATTCAAACCTCTGTTTTCTAATGTTTGTGTGTGTGTGTGTGTGTGTGTGTGTGTGTGTGTGTGTGTGTATCTTTCCTCTCAAGGAAAAAGCATAACAGGCATTGTTGAGGTATCTTTCCCCCAAAATTAAATTTGGCTGGCTACTCCTTACAATCACATCACTTAGCTTAAAATTTCTGTGGTTTTATTCTCTCCTTCTCAGCCCCATCCTTCTTCTCTACCAGCCTTATCTCACACATCTCCTTAGTAGCACTGGTTCCTTACAAAGTTTAAACTGTACTTTAGGCAGCTTAGTTACATCCTGTTTTCATTCATGGGCCTTTTACAGTTCAAGGGGCCTTCATAGTTCAGGGATTCTTTATGAGGAGCTTCCAGTCAATCAAGTGAGGGAGATGTGTGTGTACATTGCAAAAAGTGGCAACAAAATGTGTTGAGTGAAGAGGCAGCAGAGTTGGATCCATGAGAGAGTCCACTAAGCTCTTGATAAATGGAGGGGGACACTCCAGATCTATCGTGTTGATTCAAAAATTCAAACTAACCTTGCCCCCAACATCTACGTATAAATGTACATTAAAGTAATTGACTTTATTTATTTATTTTTTTTTGTTTTTTCGAGACAGGTTTCTCTGTGTAGTCCGGGCTGTCCTGGAACTCGCTCGGTAGACCAGGCTGGCCTCGAACTCAGAAATACGCCTGCCTCTGCCTCCCAAGTGCTGGATTAAAGGTGCGCCACACCCCCGGCCAGTAATTGACTTTAATCTGATAGCTACTGACATCTGGTAGCTCTGTCATATTTGTGTCCTAAAGTTCAATGTTATAATCAAAGCTTTGCCATTGGGCTGTGGTATTTGGATGGTACACATGAAGCCCTAGGTTCAATTCCAACCAGGCATAAGGCAGGCAGGAAGGTGCACATCTATAATCCCAGCATTCAGATAGATGGAGACAGGAAGTTTCAAAATTCAAGGTTATCTACCTATGGTACCTAGGAAGTCTGAGGCCAGCTAGGCTATATGAGACTCTATGTCAAACAAACCAACACAAAAAATATCTTTGTCATTAGAACTGTCATTAGCCAGAACCAGTTTTTACTTAATAATGTATCATTAAGCCAGTTTTTAAACCTCTTTTCCCATACTATCAAGTAGGGGCAATGTGTTCTGTCATGTGTTTTCTGGGGACAGAGTCAGACACAACCATACACAACTCTTTTCCTAGGAGCAATATCCTCCAGTCTTCACTAACCCTGTTTGAACTGAAGGTAAAACTGACAGAGCAACCACAGCCTTTGAGAGCAGCTGGCCCTGTGCCATTGTTCGTTTTAACTAGCTCCTATACTGTGGTAGTCACCTAGTCGATGGTAAGATTCAAGACAGGGATATAGACAAGTTCTCAAGCTCATTCAGCTTCCAGATTTACTGCAGATTCCTTTACAACACAATCCCACCCAAAGTAGATAGAATTTGTCTAATTCCCACAAAAAGAAATCTAATCTCACACACTTGGGAAGTTGAGTCAAGAGAATCAAAAGTTTGAAGCCAGCCTGGGCTAATGAGTTCAAGTGAGGTTGAGTAACTTCATAAGATCTTTTCTCAAAATAAAAATAAAAGAAGACCTGGAGAGGTAGTCCATAGGATCACTCTAAGAAAGGAAAGAAAAGAAGAAGAAGACAGTGGAGAAGAAAAGGAGCCATCTGTCCTGACTGAGAACATCACACCCACATACTCCTACTCAGTTCTGTGCTGTAGACTGGAACGATGCCTGTCCCATGATGCCTTGCATTTACCTTTCCTTCTCGGTCCCTTTCCCCCACTTTCCCCTTTTCTCTCTTGCCATGCTCATCCCAACCCCCCCCCACTCCTTTCCCATTCCTCCCTTAATGTTACCCACCTAGTACTTGCGTCTTTGCAGACCCCACTTCCAACTAAGAAACCCAGAACCCAAGAATCCGTGGAAAGGTCTTGTAATTTAGGATAATTAGAAAGATATAAGGATTCCGGTGTCTTCAGTTCATTCATAATCCCCAAATGAAAGAGTATATGTATGTATACACTTGGAAAACCGTGACACCAGGTTGCCACCAGCTTCAGAACCTATACAACTTTTAACCAGCGCTACTATGAAGGTGGGTATAATAAATCAAATATTAGCACATGTGCTTTTTAGTTAAGTTGCCCCAAATTAGTACAATTCTGAGTTTGGTAAGAACCCCCAGTTTTTGTTTGTTTGATTGGTTTTTGTCAGCATAGAATGGATGATATCCAGCAAGGGAAACAGATGCCCTCCAATGGGCAGTTCCTGGTCAGTGAGTCTCTAGCAAACTGGTACATTGAAGTAAGCCCTGTCTTGTGATTTTGTCCACCTCCAGGTTCAGGATGACGGCTTTTGTCAGGAGCCAATGGGAATCTGAAATGCAGCCTCTGACACCATATCCTCAGAAGCGTCAGGCTACAGTGGTGACGTGAAGCCGGCTCCTCCTCAGTAGCTGTTTGCTAGTGTGTTCTGAGAACACACCCTGCCGAGGACATTCATCACAAAAGCCCCTGTGTGACCTTAGGAAAAGTCCTTGAAAACAGTGAAACAAGAGTCTCCATTGAAATCTGGAATCCATTCCAGTCTAGCACAGGAAGAAAATTAGGCATAGAACAACAAAGCCTGTAGTTCAGAGAAACCTGGGGAGGCTCTGGCTGACATTAAAATCATGGAAGACTTTTTCCCCCTTGAATGCTTGGTATTTCATCAAATCTTTTCATCTGTGCAGCCCAAAAGCTGCTAAAGATGGCAATAACGGAGTTGGCAAAACAGGCAGAATAAGGAGTAGAAATGCTGACCGCCGTGATCAAGTCCACCTGACACTCTTCCAAGCTGCTACGTGAAAGCTATTCTTCCAAACCTTAGCAGCCAACGCTGCTGTTTTCCCCTCTGGAATAATGTCTTGGTCACTGCAGGGACAGCAGAGGTAACAGCTGGGAGCAAAGAGAAAAGCCTGCTTCCCAGGCACAGATTCTGAGATCAAGTTCATGAGTCCAGACATCACCAGCCTGGAAATATTTATTCACTTAGAACATGAATCAGCAGAGGGGTGCTTACTCCGTGCATTTAACTCAGCAAACATTTGTGGGGTAACACTATTTTTATAAGGACAGACCAGTTCCCTTTTGTTCCCAGCTGACATTACTCAGAGCTAATTTGCCATATCATGTGATTCAGTTCATGCATGTAAATAATTATAAGCCTGTGCCACCTGTGGAAGCATTTGCCTTCTTTGGCAGCAAGAAGAGAGGTGGCATTTTCTTTTCATTTTTCTTTCTCTTTTTTTCTTGTTTTTTTTTTTTTTTAGTTAAATTGTTATTTTAGGACCCAGTAATAATCAATTGTCAGGGATACATGGTTTGAAATCATATTTTTTTACATTCCATCTCTAGTTTGTCTAAAAAAAGGACACAGATTTCATAGCAAGGAAGAAGACTGAGGGATCCTTTAGCTGGGAACAGGAGGTGTCAGCCCCGGCCCCGACACATTTACTCATACACGTACAAATGGTTTAATTTTGTTTCTTCTTAAGCACCTTTATAGTTCATTTTTATTTTCCTTCAAAAAAGAGGAGGGATGTAAATGGCATTACTCTGGTTCTCTGGTCTCCAAAACAGATGCCAATTTGAACTTTATTTTGCCAGCAAGTATTTGGTTTGGCTCTGTGGCAGTTGAGTTGAAAAATATTTGCCAATTCCAAAAAGACTTAGCAAGCTTTGCTGCAGACGCTGTGCCATCTGGCACATCACAGGGCCTGTGGCAGAGCAAAGAGAACACTCTTGACTATAGTTTTCATTTGCCCAGGGTTGCTAGCATTGGGGTTCAGTTGATTCCTGGGGTCAAGACATTACAGGTCAAATAGGTGAGGTTCCCAAAAGTGGTGACAGAGCAGGCTGTGTGTGGGGGGATGGGTGGGAGTGGCGTAGCAGGACAGATTCCACGCCCATGTAGCATGATAGATAATGGTTTGCAGCATCCTCACAACGCTTGTCACACACAGTCCAGGCTGCCCACCAGCATCCCAGATGCATGCCCACGGCTACAAAGCATTACCCTTATCTGATACAAACAAACAAGAAAGGAAAAGAAAAGAAATGCTGTACTGTGTTTCCAGTCATCTGTGTGAACTATGGTGCTGGAATGTAACTATATTAGAAATGAATGCGCTGCTTCCTGTAACTCTGCTAAATAGTCTCAGAAAATCCACTTTATCCTGGCAAGACAGGCAAGAACCTGCTTTATTAACAGCTTTATATAGACACATGGTAGAGTTAGACACATAGACCTTGGAGTATAGGAAGACTGGTCTCACTGCCCCTAAACATCATAGGTTAAAGGTCACTGAAGGTTGTTAAGTGTGATCATGCCTTTCAAGTACAGATAGAAACAAGACTCCCAACCTTTTAAACAGGGTCACAACTAAGAACTATGCCAAATAACAACAACAATAATACAGTGTTCCTATAACTGTGGACACTTAGGAATTAAATGTGTCTTCGTGACATTGGGAAGGAAGAGTGACATCGAAGACGTAACTAGGATATAGAGTTCTATAGTATTTTGTTTTTTCACCCAGCGAGCAAATAAACACATAGTTGGGCACCTCTCCAAATTTCTCAACGCCCTCGTCCTTAATATCACATGCAATCACATACTCGGGACCTGATTATCTGAAGCAGAAAACCTGTAACAAATACCTGGAAGACAAAGCCAATCTCTCACCCAAACCCACCTTTCCAGAGAAATACCTCTTCACCAGAACAAAGACGAGCGCTCTCTCAACTGAGGTTTAGAGTCAGAACAGAACTCAATGTTACGACCACGCATGATGTAATGGAAGGATGGCTGAAGCTCTGACTTACCATTTTGGCTTCTGAATGCATTGGCTGGACTTGGGGAGAAGCACAGGGGTTGCTGAGGTTTGGACCTTGCATGCCCATGATGCTAGAGTTCACTGACATCTGTCTCTCCATCTAAGAAGGAAAGCAATACAATTAGAAGATGGAGAAGGGCGGTGGAGGATACAAAGTTGTACTTTGCTTTGTTTGGGGTACAGGAAGGGCATGAAGCATTTCACTGAACAGCTGAGAAACCACAGGCTTGGTGCAGGGAACAATGCACCCTTGAATATTGAACGTGAGCACGTTAAAGAGTCTCCCAGTTCTGTGTGCTCTGTAGAAGATTGACGATGCCAAGAAGGATCGCTTGGTCTGGCAGACATGGCCAAAGAAAACTACCAAATGTTTCTACTTCACTACACACTCTAAACCACCACTAATCATATTTATTTTTTGTGCTATAAAGCATAATATATGCATAGATGTTAAAGGTTATATAATATACCAAATGATTACCTTAGGATGCCTTTAGCATTAATTTACCTGAAATTTTAGATAGTAAACATGAATTTGGCAATAAAAAAATAAATTTAATTTTAAAGCAGTTCTGTC
This sequence comes from Mastomys natalensis, assembly GCA_021653895.1. Taxonomy (NCBI): domain Eukaryota; kingdom Metazoa; phylum Chordata; class Mammalia; order Rodentia; family Muridae; genus Mastomys; species Mastomys natalensis. Next base: position 230,983 of record JAJTUV010000559.1, read on the forward strand.
CCCTTTAGTGCTTCTGTCTGCTGGCACAGTGCATCAGCACAATCAAAACAGCCCAGGGCATGGTGGCACAGGCCAGTGATCTCTGCACTTGGTAGGCAAAGGTGGGAGAATTGTAACTTGGAGGTCACTCTAGGCTACATAGAGAATTCTAGGCCAGTCTGAGCTACACAGGAATACCCCATCTCAAAACCAAAACCAGAATCAGAACCTTAACCAACACCACCACCCATGTTCAATATACATAGAGTAACTGCCCCTAGCCTATCTCCTGCTCTTAAGCTGGCCAGGATTCCACACAGCTGTAGTGTCAGGCTTAGGTTGAGGCTTTCTGCAAGAGAGAAAGAAGCTGGGATGGGGGTTACACATCACAGGTGAACAGTTTCACTTACAGTGCCTTGTTGATAGCCTAACCCATTGTTTAGAATTAACAGCAAGGCCAGACTTGACTATCGCTCTGGCATCCTCGGGTGTTGAGGACACTACCTGACATACTATGGAATAAATGTCTTTATCAGTTTTAGAATTCTGGATATTAGAACGTTAGCATTGTACATGAGATATCGAGGGGATGGAATCTATGTCTAAACATGAAACCCATTAATATTTCAGGTACCTCTTTTACAGAAAACCTGTAGTTAATAGATTAAATTGTGGTGCTCCTGACCTCAAAAAATTTCAATTTTTTTTGAATTTACAGATTAATCAACTTGCATAGCAAAATTTCTGTGTCAGTACAGAAAGAATGCATGTGTTGTTTTCTGTTAAGGAGGAAATGAATACTTTTCAATGAAAATACTTTCAAACTTTCTGTTGGGGGGACGGACAATTGATGCTTCAATGTATTTCAACCAAGGGGTAGAAACATAGTTAGAAATCTCGAGGTTCCCCACACCCTATGTGGTTTTGGAAAGTAGAGTTTCTTATGGATGAAAATTCAAAGCCAAGTGTGGAAACTTCCCCAAGGGACAAGCTTGAGAACGATCTCGAGTTAAATGGTTGTGGAAAGGTCGCTTAGGTCGCTGAGGTTCAGTGACTGTGATTTCTTTTGTATTGACCCCTGGCACAGGCATCTGGTTATTAGACTGCTCTGTGCAGTCAGGTGGTACCAGCTAAAAGCTTTCTTCTGAGGTGAGTACCCAGCTTTCGCTCAGTCTGGATCAGCTGACCTGTTATCCAGCAGGGGTATGGGGAAGGTAATGAAGGCCAATTTCCCCAGGCCTTGATAATTCAGCAAAAATAAAACGCCCACTCCCATGCGTGCTCTAACTCTCCAGGAGGCAAACGTACTCTATTTTTAAATCATTTGAGCCGTGATAAAATATACTTAACATAAAATTTACCATTTAACCTGTTTTAAGTGCCCTTAAGTTGAGTATCATTAAGAAGGTTTGCAGGCTGTAATCAAGTTGTGAAGAATTTGAGAAATGTGCCTTCCTTAGAACTTTCACCCTCAGATGGAGCGATAAGAGGAATGGAACAGCGTTAGGCCTTTTCTTCCAGTGAGGACTCTTATAGAGAGAGAAATTAAAAGCCAGGTGAGTTTGCCCTCCATTCTCTAGAAGGACGGACTATTCTAGCTACACAGGGATGAGAGCAGCAAGCTTGCGGCTACCTGTTGAGGAGTCAGCAGTCCAGTTCATTTCTTTAAGTAGTTATGATTGTGTCTACTCCATTACACAAAATACTGGTTCTGAACAGGCTGCTTTCTGTATCTGTTAAAATGTAAACATGGATTTTTTTTTGGGGGGGGGTCAGGTAGACTGTGAGCAAGCATCACTTCCAAACAAGCAGCCTAGGCTTTGCTGTGCCAGCATCTTGCCTGCAGTGTAACCCTAACTTGAAAGAGCTGATGGGAAGCAGAATGGCCTTCCTGAATGCCCAGCAATGGTTTCCCACCATGAGTAAATGACTTGAGCAAGGGTTACGCTGTAGCTCAGTGGTAGAACATTCACTAAACGTGTGGAGACCTTGGCTCCCATCTCTAACTGCTCAAAATACCTGTATGAAGAGATCCCTTGCTTCTCACACTCAAGAGCAAGAGAGTGTTTCCAGGTTACTAATCTTTTCTAATGAGAAACGGGTGTGCATTTTCCCAAATTATGAAGGAATTTGACTTTCAAGATAATAGGAAATCACTACTCAGGAAGTCCTTAAAGGTTGAGTCTGCCTTCCCTGTATTCTTGGTGTCTTGAGTTTGTGGTGCTCAAGAAGTTCTGCAGAATGGATGGATGGATGGATGGATGGATAATGGATACATAGGATAGATAGATAGATAGATAGATAGATAGATAGATAGAGAGAGAGATTATGTACTTTGGATCTAGGCAACATGCATCATGAAACAGTTAAGAATCTCACCATCACCTAAAGATAATCGCAACTTTGATGCCAGGGCCTTAAGATTTCTCAGGGTGCCATTCTAAGGGAAGAAGCAGCCCTTGACTGACAGCCTTTGATTAACTGTCCAGAAGACAATGTCTCAGCATCACAGGAGTTGGTAACATGACTGAGGAAGGTGAACCTAGATTTCTAGGGTTCGGGGATCCTAAGAATAATTTCTTTGAGATTTTACTTCAGTTTTTATGAATAGCTTACATCCTGAAGCTCAGTACTATTGAAATTTTAAGTCAAGTAATTTTGTGTTGAGTATCCTGTATATTGTGAGATATTTAACAGCATCCTTAACTCCTACTCATTAAACACCACACTTCCTATCCCATTCATCCTGTGACAGATATTACCTACTATCCCCTGAAGACCAAAATCACCTTCTGGGATGACCCTGCTGTCCTGACAGCTACGCCCTGACTGTGGACTATCGGTTTGGGAACTTCTGCAGGGGCCATGTTTCTGACATTTTGTCTATACTGGTTCTTATCCATTCCTGAATCTTTTGTTCCAGGATAGAAATCTTTCAGAACTCTCAGTGGGTCAAGTTGTGTGATAGGATAAAGTGGAAAGTGTACTAGGTTTTTGGGGCTTCCAGCTCCCACTTTATCCCTTGAAAGACAGCTTAACTATATAGAAATAAAAGATCCTCCATGTGGTGACATTTTTCTAGTATTGTTTAGAAATTCTGAAAAGAAAAATTGTTTTGGGCAAGTAGAAGCTGAGTGAAGACAGCTTATGGTTGAAATCTCCACACAATTCGTTGAACTGAGCAAACGCAGGGATTTATGTATTAACAGTGCTGTTCTCCTCTGTCAACCAGTCTAGGAAGAACAAGCTGCTCCTCCATCTATCCTCTAGCTGAAGTTTGCAAGATGCCTCCAGTCTGGATCAGCGAGCATTTGCAGTGGGCGGGTCCGTTTGTCTGAACTGAGTCCATAGGATCTTCATTCCTCAGCCTACTTCACAGATAACGGGCCAATCGCTCACTAAGGAAGGATCTGAGCTCCTTGATACAGCCTGTTTTCACCATCATGGTTTTACATCAGACGCCTCCAAGCCTTCAAGTGCTCACTCTCCGACCTCTCTCTTCTGTAAGTGAGCTTTTCAGAAGTTACAGTGAATCCCCAAGGCATTACCGTGAGAACAAAGTGGAGCAACCAGGTTCACAAACCTTTCAGATGCTAAAATGCTCATGCTCAATGTGTTGTGGGAGAGTTGCTAACTGGGTTGCCCTACTGCTTCTAGGGCTTACAAAAATCCCCAGGATCCGTCTTTCCAAACTTAATGCCAGGAACCATTAGGAAAGGAAGAGTGTCCTAAATAAGGAGAGGAAGACTTCTGCTCCACTATAGCTCCCCATGTTGTCAGAGGGGAAGCAGTATGTATGTCAATGCACTCCTCAAGAGTGGATACTCTTAAGGTCAGGTGTAATGGTGCATTCCTCCTAGCACTAGGAGACAGAGATAAGTTCAAAACCATCCTGAACTATGTAGTAAGACCCCATTTTAAACAAAAATAAATAAGTCAGTAGTCTGACTACTTGGGTTTAGATCTTGACTCTGTCATCTACCAGATATACACCCTTAGTCAGGAACAGGAGTCCTCCGAGCCCACATTTTCTCATCTGTGATGTCAGCATACAGATATGTACCTCAGAGATTTGCAGTGAATGTAAAAGAGAATGTGCCTGTCGTTTTGTAGTTGAAAGAGCAGACTGTGGGGCCAGGATGACTGAGTTCAAAATCTAGCTGTCTGCTTCTCGATGAGCAAGTCACTGGCCTAACTTCCTTCCCTCAAAAGATGGGGACCTCCCTGGAGCACTGCTTCATGTGCTGACAATGAGCGTGCTTGCAGAGTGACCAGCATATAGCAAACACTCAGTAAGTGCACCATTTATAGACCATGATGTGCAGAAATCCAGATTCCCAGCTATTATATGTAATCATTGTAATTAATGCCCTGGGTTGCATCTAGAATCATCACTGCCCATTTGATGACCTGTATACTATTCAAGATGGGGATATGGGACTGCAGCCATCCATTAATCCCCCTGGAATTAGCACTAGAACTCTGTTTGAGGGCCAAAATCTGTAATTGCTCAAGTCCTTTGTCGTTGATGGCACAGTATTTGCATATACTCTGCATATCCCTCCCATTTATTCTGTAGCATCTTATCCTACCTAATACAGTAGTAACGCTCTGTAAAGAGTTGTTAAACTGCATTGTTTTGGAATAATAACAAGGAAAAAAAGGCTGCACACGTTGAGAAGAACTGATTTTTTTTTTTTTAAACAATATTTTCAGTCCCTGGTTGACTGAATTGTGGGTGTGGAATCCCAGGACTATAGCTATAAAACAATATCTTCCTGAACAAATTCCATTCCTTAGTTGTGGCGGGCTCATTTGCCACCAACAGATGGGATAGACCCTGTCCTACAGCAAGGCCCCAAAGGACAGGGAAATGCCTAAGGATGACCCCTGAGTACCCTATGCAACCTGGCCCACTGCTCAAATGCACTCAGAGGCATCTGCCTTCTTCCCAGGCAGCTCAGATCTCAGCTCCTAATTTCCTCTCTAGGACTTAAGTCCTAGTGAGAAGTCACTGGGAGTCCTCCCGTCCCCACAAATGCTTACAGGCATCAAGACGGCAGAAGATCCTGGCATGGTGGGGTTGGGCAGGGTTCCAGGCATAGAAGCTGGCATGGGCTGCCTCTGTCTGTTGTGGAGATGGAGTAGAGATGATAGAGAGCCTGGGACAGGCCTGGGGACAAAGAGAAAAAAAAAGCCACGTTATTCCTGATGGCCTGGGTCTGTTACCCAGCTTCCAAAACCAATGGGGACATCAACATCACAGGCAAACAGATCGGATCCTCTGATGTGAGAGCCACCTAATTGAGGATATTAGGGAAATAATAACAAATAAAATACATGCCTGGTTTCCTTTGCTGCTTCCTAGTTAATACATCAAACTCTGCTTCATTTCCTGACCCGTTATCTAACTGATATTCAGTGGAAACATGCTGGTGCGTCTCCAATAGCCTCTGGTTCTAAAGAAGAAAGTCTGCAGCCCAGTTTACTCCAGTCTCAGCCTCCAGAGGGTCTTAGTGTGGAGGATCTCGGAACACTGGTATGTTAGCCCTCACCTTTGCCCTGAACTTGCCTGGCTTTGTTCTGGGTCCATGGTTATTCTACAGTTAGAACGTAAACTCCATTCACATATTCCTGGCAGAAGTACATTTTGACCTTTCTTGTAGTTCTATTATGAGTGGAAAAATACAATGTCAGGACACAAACAAATGCAGCTGGGCCACAGGCTTGGCACTGAGCTCAGCAGTTCTTAGATAAGTCCAGAGTTCAGCCCCTATTAGCAATCTACCATTTCACAATAATGTGAGGTGTTAGGCTGCTTGACAGAAATTGATTTGGGCCTGATCTGCAGGATTTGAGCGAGCATTCCTCAAGGGAATGCATAGTTTGAAATTTGACTTCGACTTGCCAAGAAAAAAAAAAATTTAAGGGCCTGAAATGATTTAATGAGCCAAGGAATGTGGAGTTGAGGGAAAGAGGAAATTATTTGTGTTTATTAAAAATGGCAAACAAGTAACTTTGTGGCTGAATTCTCAACCTCCTTCAATTCTCAACTCCTAACCTATACAGAGTTATAAACATCAAACCACGAAATTAAAGTAAATAGCAGATAAACCAACAAACAACACAGATAAACCAACAAACAACAATCCTTGGGTCTTCTATATTCAACAGTCTAATCCTGTATGTTCCACTTCCCGAATCAGTAAAATTTCTAAAGATAATAAAACATGTGACCTCTCGTGCCAAAAACTGGCTAAGGCTACAGGTAGAGGGGTTCGGTGTAGGCCACTACCTCCTTCAACACAGAATACTCTGGCCTGTTGCACAGCCCCACGACAGCACAAGCTCTGGCTAGAGCTTAGTCAGAACATCACAGTCTAGTTAGAACTTCAGCCTAGCAGCACAGCTCAGCCACAGTCCCGTGGGCCTGTCCAGAGCCCCAGCAGAGCACAGCAGCGCTGTCTAGAGCACTGCAGGGCATCATGTTACATTAGAGCCCCAACAGAGTGCACCATCCAGAATCCCATCGCAGCACCGAGCAATGGAAGGAGCTATTCTGCAATAAAATTCTGGTGACCCAAAGAGAATTGGGGACTGATATGGGCCAAGAATGGTAGCATGCTCTTCCTTTACAATACTATTAAAAGTCAAAGAAGATTAAGTTTTCTCTAGTTTGTGCCTGAGAGCTTTCTTTGAAAACAGAGCTACTTAGAACAGCTACATAGATCCTAGAGGGATTAGTCATCAAGTAGTCAAGATTGATGTGCCCAGGAAGGTACATGTATGAAAACATGAAAGAATACAAAGCATGCCACAGAGACTGAGTGGACATAAAGGCCTGTCACTCATAGTGTCTGTGTGAATAGAAACAAGTAGGTTAGCCTCAGAAGTTTACAACAGTGGGTGACTCATTTCAAACGAACCACTAAGACTAGTTCTTGACGTGTGCTTTGGGAACCTCTGCAAAGGGGACTGGCCACTGGAACTGGATTAGGTGTGAAGGTCCTTGGACTTCCACTGTTCCATCAAGCTTTGGGTCCAACTGTCCCAAAACACTATTGAACAATGGTTCTCAACCTGTGAGTCATAATACTTTTGGGGGATTTAAACAACTCTTTCATAGGGATCACTTAAGATCATATTTATATTACAATTCATAACAGTAGCAAAATTACAGTTGTGGAGGAGCAGCAAAAATAATATTATAGTTGGGGGTCACCACAACATGAGGAACTGTATTAAAGGTCACACTCTTAGGAAGGTTGAGAGCCACTGCTGCAGGGGGTTGTACTTTACTATGCCTCAAAGTTTCTTTACAAGTGGTTTACACAATCTGGGAAACATAGAATGGGACTCAGATAACGACAGTGTTTAGAGCCGCCATGTTGATGTGTGCTTGGGAACTTGCTAAAAAGAGTTGTCTGTAGAAAAGTTATTGAGAGGTGGAGAGAGTGGCTCAGTGGCTGAGAGCGCTCACTGTTCTTGAAGAGGAGCCTGGCTTAATTCCCAGCTCTCACATGGCAGCCCACAACCATCTGAATTCCAGGTCCAAGGTGTCTAATGCTCTCTAGTGACTTCCTTGGGCAGCAGGTACAAGTGTGGTGCCCATATAGACACACAGGCAAAACACTCTTACACATAAAATTAAAGTGAATACATCATTGAAAACCAATTCATTAATAGCTCCGTCATGTTAAAGTTTATCATCTGAATTAGTTTCGTAAGAGGCAACATTCACTCCTCAGAACTTCTCAGCCAGCTACCCCAATCCAAATAGATGTCCATGCAAACACGTCTACACATGTGTGACATTATCTTTCACCAAGTATTGGTCACCGGAGGGAAGCTTTAAGTGCAGTAAAAAACTTTTGAGACAACTGAAATCATTTCTATGTATTACATTGGTCTGCAAGGCCATGCTCATGACCAAAGGACAGCATACCTATAACCTTCATTTACCTTCTGTTTCTAACTTGATATGTTAAAAAATGGCCTTGGTGAGCAGATTTTATTGATGTGTTATTTGTTTTAAAGAAGGAACCCAATTAAACAATCCAATGGATATTGAATAGAAATGTCAAAGTAATTCAATTTAAAATGAGTTTTTGCTCTTTCCCAAAGGGTGGAAACTCCCAAGTGTATTGAATCGCTAGGGAATGGACTACTTCATTTAATCCAATAATTAGGTTAGTTATTCCCACACCCTGCATAGATCTACTAGATTTGAAAATATCAAATATTTCCTCTTCACTTGAGAAATCCTTTCAGGGACCTGGCTCCCTTGGGACTAGAAGAGTTTCCAAGTGATGCCAATCAGGCCAATTAGCCATGTACACTTGGAAGGAAATATGACTACTCAGGATTCCTATACGCTTGAATCCTAAATAATTTCCATGTTATTGATTTACATAGTTTCTGTAAATTACTTTCCCAAGCCTTTCTATCAAACCAACAGAGTTTTCTGAGTTCCTTGCTTGGGCTTTTAAAGACTACAAGCAGTAAAAAGCAAGATCTGTATGTGGTCATCATGACTTAGGAGAAGACCAGGGGTGGGAGAGTAGATCATGGACAAGGCGTCCTAGTATGTGTGAGAACCTAAGCTGTGTCCTGCAACACTAAACAACAAACTAGCAACCTAAATAAACATACAAAGAATTGTCCCCATCAGTAGGTCCAAAGAAACCATGAACATGTCCGGAATAGTCACACCACTGAAGCCAGAGTGGCAACAGAATACCTGTATGCATTATTTCATTCCTTTCGTGGTATTTAATTTTTTTCATATTCATCTATAGTATTCTTGAATAAAACTGCATGTTTCACTTGGTACTTTCAAGTAATCTTTAAAATGTTTTCATATCTGGGTTTCATGTGACTTGAAGCATGCAGTGTGGTAGGCAGGTTTGTATTATTCTCACTGTACTTGGGAGTAAACTACATCTAGCTATATTTCTCCTTTGCCCACAGTTACACATATCGTGGAAGGGAGTAGAGTTTCCCTCATCTCAAGCCTCCATGGCTCCCATAACTAAGTTCTTATCAATTTGTATGATAAAACAAATTCATGGTCTACTTTTCTTGATGTTCATCCCACTTCCTGAACGTACCACTAAGTAGTGAGATTCCAGAAACTGCTAAGAAGAGAACTCATTCATCCATGTGAAATTCTATGTTCTCCTTTTTAAAAAAATAAATAAATAAATAAATGAAAAACAACCTCTCCAACGGCGCATCAATTAGATGCAGAAAATCAGATGGCAAAATAGCAGGCTCGTTGTGGAAACACATCCCGACGGTCTTCCCTCTAGTGCAGGCTTGTTGCCATGAGCTGGTAATTCCAGACTTTGAGCGAGCTGAGCCTCCTTTTTAATAACCATATGCCTCTAGGTAAAGTATTTCTACTAAAAATTATTGAGGCGTGGAACAGGGCAAATGTGTGAGCTCATGTTGGATTGTTCAATTACCGAACTGAGGCCGCATTAAGAGTTTTCCAACTTGACAGATTACCCTTCTCTATACAGTTGTATAAACACACCGCTTACGGCTGAAATCTATGTAAGCTTTTCTTTCAATTAAAATGTCAAGTATGACAGACTGTGTTTTCACTGTCCTTAGCAGAATGATAGGTGCCACAGCAAGGTTTCATGTCCTCATTACCCCCCGCCCCCCCCCCCCCCCCCGCAAAGGATGGTTTCCAGTCTTGGGGTGTCTGAAGAGCCCAGCCTGTGGCTGCCAGTCTTCTCATTTTATCTATCTAACTGTGGGCCAGGGCTTGTGTCTGAGAGATCTAAAGATGGACTGTAGACTGATCTCCTTTTCCAGGTCTTACAGTGATCCATGGTACCCTGAAATTGCTTACAGACTATCAGGACAGATAAATCTGCTATGGAGCCAAAGAAAAGAGGGCAACCCTTTGACACAGACACATAAGTTAACTGAGAAAATCAGAAGACCAATTCTAGCACAGAAAGCAGGCCACAGAGATGGACACAATCTGAGAAACATGAGAAATAATCGTGTAAGGACTTGGTAGGAGCCAGGATTTATTTATTTTTTTTAAGTTTCAGAGGAAGAAAATGGGGGAAAAAGTGTTGGGCAGGAAATAGATTCAGGCACGAAGCTGGAAAAAAGTTCCAGAGCTTTCTGACCTCTCCATTCCGTTTGCCTTATGTGTGAAGATACAACCTAGGCTATGTCAAAACCACTCGAAATGCTAAGGCGCAGAATATGGGACATGGCAAGGGAGAAGTGTCATCGTTATGAGAGTGCTGTTCCCCAATCAGTGTTTGTGCACAGTGTTTCGTTGTGTACTGGTATAAAGTAGGTGGTTAATGTCTATATTCAAAGACACAGACAGTCCAGAATTTGGTTCTTAATACCAATATTGCATGAGAAACATGACAAACCTCCTTCCTAGCCTCAGAAGATGTCCCTACAAAGGTCTTTTCTTAGAGCCATGCTTCTTTCTCACTTCCATTTAACACTATCACACACACACACACCACACACACACAACACACACACACAGACACGACCGAGCCATGGTTGCCCAGTGTGCTTGTTATTTGCCTCTGATATTAAAGGTTACACCTTAAATGAAGTATTGTGAACTAAATCGCAAACTCTTTTTTATATGAAGAAGGGAAAGTAAAATTCTGAAGAAGAAAATGTAGACCTTCAGGGCTTTCTAATGTGAAGTATTTATCTGCCCATTCGCCTGTGAAATAGAAAATTTAAATTTCCAGTGTTGCAAAGAAGGCCGATTGTCCAGATCATCAAGCAGAAGACAATATGAATTCCTTCCATGGATAATAATTTTACTGTAGAGGGAATGGTAAAGAACATAGACTCAGGAGCTAGGCTGGCAAGACAGAAAACCAGTCTCTGGAGGGTATTAGTTGTGTGATCCAGAGAAAATTACGTTGTCTCTCAGTGGCAAAAATGGTAGTCTAGTTTATTTTTCTGTTGCTGTGATAAAACGCCATGATCAAAACTTAAGAAGAAAGGGTTTATTTCTGCTGGCAACAATCAGATCACAATCCATTATGGAGGAAAGTCAGGGCATGAACATAGGCAGAAGCAGTACGTAGGAGAGCTGTTTATTGTCTTGCTTACTAGTTCCTTCTCGTCTAGCTTTCTTTATAGACCAGGACGCCTATCTAGGGAAGGCACTGCCCGTAGGGAGCTGGGCCTTCTCACATCAATTAGAAATCAAGGAAATGTGTCATAGACATGCTCACTGGTCAGTCTGATCAAGGCAATCAGAAGTTGAAACTCTCCCAGATAACTCTGAGTTGCAGTTAACAGTTCTGTTCTAGTTAGTTCTAAACGAAATGGGTACACCGGAGTGGGGTGTAAATGGAACAGACCTGATCTTCCTGTTTGGGGAATATATACAAAAGCATTTAGAACTCAGAACTGGAGAAGACACTGCATACTCAGAGCTTGAAGAGTTCTTCTCTAAAACTTAGAAGTCAAGAATGTTGAGAGAAATGGAGCCTGTGGAGATCCAGCTTGTGAAGTTTCAGATGAAGGAAAGACTCTGTCGGGGCTGTTTGTGCTGTATTGAATTAAGAACCTGTGGTTGCTGGTCAGCTGAAGCGGAAGAATTGGCTGTAATTAATAAGAGGCCAGTACTACTGAAATGAAACCTTTGCTATCCAGGGACAACAGATGCTGATTAGCTGGGGCTGAAAATCTAACCGTGACTAAAAGACAACCACCACTGAGGTGAAATCTTTTGGGAAGTATTTCCTCAGGGTCAGCAACAGGGTAGATTAACTCGGCAGTGAAAGGTAAGGCCAACCCAACAAAAGATGAATCATTTTCCTTCTGCTCTGCCTTTTAAAATCTATGCTGTGACTAGAGGGTTCAGCCCACATCTGGGGTGGTTCTTCCAACATAAATTTAGCAATCGGTATAATTCCCTAGCTCTGGCTGCCCGATAAGGTAATAATAACTTTAAACAAATGACATTAAAATCAACCATCACACCTGGGTTGATAATAAAATTTACTCATGGTATTAAATGATTTCCCACATGAAAATATATTAAATGTACTGAATAATCAAAAAATAGCCACTATTATTTCTCTTATTATTCTAAAGCACTGATCACACAACAGATTAAATATAACTGTCTTAATTTAGGTTTCTGTTGCTGTGTTAGAACACCATGACCAAAGCAACTTGTGAGGAGAGGGTTTATTTTTGCTAACAGGTTGCAATTGATTATCAGAAGCCAAGCAGAAAATTGGTGATAGGAACTGAAGGAGAACCATAGAGGAATGTTCCTTACTGAATTTCTCTTCCTGGCTTTCTCAGCCTGCTTTCCTATATAACCCAAGTCCACCTTCCCAGGGGCTGCCACTGTCCCCATTGATCTGGGCCCTCCCACATCAATCAGGCTTACTCACAGGCCTATCTATCTATCTATCTATCTATCTATCTATCTATCTATCTATCTATCTATCTATCTATCTATTAATGTACGTAAGTACATTGTTGCTATCTTCAGACACACAAGGAAAGGGCATTCGATCCCATTACAGATGGTTGTGAGCCACCATGTGGTTACTTGGAGTTGAACTTGAGAACTCTGGAAGAGCAGTCAGTGCTCTTAACCACTGAGCCATCTCTCCAGACCCCACAGGCCAATCTTACAGTGGATTTTCTTGACAGAAGTTCTGTTTTTTTTTTCTTTTCAAATGACTCTAGCGTGTGTTAGTTTGACCAAAACTAACCAGGACAATCATATTTCTGTCAATAAATTGTGATTTAAAGTTGAGATCTCAAAGACCATCCATCTTTAGCTTTAATTACTGAACTATAGCAACAGACAATGTTCAACACTTCCTGCATATCTATGTCTTTAATGATCCACCAGCTTCATTTTCCCCAGCCCTTCTACAGAAGAGAAAGGACCCTTCTCACTCATAACTTTAGAGAATTGCAGAGTGACATCACATTATTTCTTAGAAAAGGCTCTTGCAAATATTTCCTCAAATGGAACCAAACTAGTTCCCCAGAGATCAGTCCTTGGTGTCTTGCTTTTCCTAACAATCACTGGGAAAACAGAAAGCTGTCTAATCTGTATTTTAATATAAAAAAAAATTATATAACTAGTGTTCCAATTAAAAAGTATGAGAGAGAATGAATTATCTTGTTGCCTGTAACTTTTTTGAGTGGGCTCACACTTCACAATGTCTCACCACTAAGATTCTAAAGACAGTATTTCCCCTGTTTTAAAAATCAGACAAAGATGTTCATAGTTAGCCCTAGGAAAGCCAGCTTCGAGGAAAGCATGTGGCCTACTTTACCCAGATGGCTTAGTTTCAAACAAGAGCCTCTGCTGATAAAGAGCTGCCCCTGCCTGTGACTTTCAGGTGTTTAACCAGAGAATTCTGCCTTTGGATATATAGCCTATTTTCTACCTCATCCAAAACCTCTATCTTTCATTTAAAAAAAAAAAGTCAAATAGCAATGTCAACAGCACTGCCTTGTAGCTTGCCAAGGGTTCCTTTGAGTCCATCTCCCTATAACAGCATAGCCCTCTAAGGCTTCTGCCTGCACCGCCGCCCCCCACCCCTGCCACCATGGCTTTGCTCTCTGTTACCTGTAGTCCTGAGCCTCTGCTCTTAGTCCAGGTAGCATATCTGTATATCCTTCTAACCACAGACCTCCACCTGAGCCATTCTCATTGCCTTTCCTGGGCAATACCATCAGGTTGGAGGTCTTTAATAATGCTCTCAACACACCCTGTATTTTTCATGATAGCATTTATTGTTACTTAATCAACTGATAATGATCCATCAATCCAAACATCAATGATGAATCAGGAAACGAATGTATTTCAAGATACTGTAGATTCTCATTCAGTGGGGAAAATGATTTGGTTTCTTAGGTCATTGATATAAAAAAATCTTTTACTGGTTTCCCTTGGGGAAACATACAATGCATGTTCTGTTGTCTCTTAGAGTCACTTTAGCTTTCCCATCCCAATTCAACAACGGTTGAGTGAGTTTTGAAAAGGTGATTCTAAAAAAGCAAAGCTCAGTCTCTTGCTTGGGTTCATGTTTTCCTAACAAGGTGAGGCCCTCACTGGGTTCTCCTCAAGTAGGGGTAGAGACAAGAAGAATCTTCCCTTGCCATTATACATAAATATAAATAACAATAAGCTTCTTCAGTCAGAGATTTTGCTTCTCTTATCTATTATAGCAGGTGCTTCTGACCTTTTAAGTGGTGCAGGACACATAGTAAGTAGGTCTTTCACAAATACTTCTGGAATCAATGAAAGCATAGAGACATAGGACCTTATCTGCTGGCCACGGATATTGCAGCACAGTATTCAATTACTTTTGCTAATTTTCTCGAAGACTGTGACTGAATCTAAGTCATAAGCCAAACTCCAGCTTTCACCGACAGACTCCCACAACCCATTTCTGCTCCTTGGTTTTGGTACTAGGGATTGAGCACAGAATCTTCTGCAGGCTGAGCCAGTTCTGGTCTTGAAAACCCTGAAGTTATATGTACCTTTTACTCATGCCCCTTAAGTTAAACTCAAGCTGTCAGATGAGTCCTAGATCCATTTGGTTTTGTATCAACTAAGTCAATTTCCATTTCAAGTGCTGTTTTAGGCATTTCATAATGGAAGGACAGGAATGGTTCCACATTCGTGTCTCCAATTTATATAATGTCCCCTAGTTGGATGTATGACTAGCCTTACGGTTATTCAACATAATGCCCCAAGCTCTGTTCTCTGGGGTACCAGTTACTCCATACAGCGTCAACATGCATCTTCACTGCCAGGAGCATCTGAAACTCAGTTCACCACACAGGCTCAATCTGGGTCTCTGTATTTATCAATCAGATGCTGCTGCTGCCTTTATTTTACAGACATAGTATCTGATGTCTTGGAAATTATAACTTCTTCCTCTTTAAGTGAAGGCTTGACTGTGAGAAGCCAATGGTAGTTTAAAAAAAAAAAATACAACCAGCAATCTGCATCCTGCTGAGGCCTTGGAGGGTTTTATAGCAGATGCCCTGCACTCACTGCAGAGGAGGGTTTACTATAGCTTTCATGCACTTTAAGCCAAAGGAGGAGTAATAGGGGGAGAAACCCAAGTTTATGGCCATTCTGTTAAGACTATTAAATCATTTTTTTTCCCTCCTGGCTTCTTTAATGACTGATTTCTGCACCATTAATTTGAATCAGTTCTGCCGTCAGGCAGATTCATTTGAGTTAACCCCAAACACGGCTGGATTCGTTTCTGATGTACTATTCTAAGGGGCGGAGTGGGGAGCGGGGGGGGGGGAGGGAGGAATCCATTTCCAAATGTGATTTTTTTTTCCTTGTAAAGAGCTAACAGTTCTTCGTAAAGATCTTTTAAAATAAAAGATCCTAAATTCCTAAGCACTTTAGCTTTATCCACAGGCCAGCCTGTGTGAGCACACAGGAAGACAACGGCTCCTCAACCAGCCAATAGCCTCACATTGCATCCATCATTCATAAAGTCACACTTAGAAAAGGCTAGCAAGTGCAGAACAACAGACTCAAGGAACTTGGCTCAAAGAAGGATGTGCTCCTCGCTGGTAGGGAGAAAACCTCTACTTCTTCCTGTTAATAAGCCTCCCAGCTTCCTAAAGGCAGGCGAAGAAGCAGGCCTGTGATTCTGAGCCCTGCCATTTACATGAGATTGCTGCTTTTCTCATCCTCCAGAAATGAATAATTCATGGCAACACTCACCACCACTCTTGTCTGCAGATTCCGTGGAGGCCCAGAGCTCCCTGGGTTCCTAGACAGCAGGCAGGGCCCCACCCCCACCCAAACTCTCTGCCTGCCAGCAGTTCTGCTTAGGTTTCTCCTGGCTTTGCAGCTTCTCAGTCAGTATCTTTTAATTGAGTCATTTCTGGTGGAATCTGCAGTTGGCACAAGCCCTTACACCTAGATTCCAAATTTACAACTGAAGTTTGCCCCTGACTGGCATCAGCCCCAAGAAGCTCCAGTGGAAGAAGAAGCCAGAAAAGGCCTAAGAGTCTCTGGCTGGCTTCCTGGGCCTGTGGGTCTCATGGGATCACTTTCTGTGAGGCTGTCTCTAATGCCTTTACCTAATATCTTCAGGAATCTTGAGGCAGAGGCCCTCCTGCACATCTCCAGGGAGGTCAAATCCGAGACACTCTCCACCCCTGCCCATTGGGAGCTGCTGTTGGAATTCATTGTTCTGTAAGTACACCTGCAGGAGAGGGGGACATTCCTGCCCTAGAAGGAGTAGCTTTGGCATCTGGGGTGCCATACATGGCTAGGCAACCAGTTGCTGAAAGCTTGCTTCTCCCAAGAGCAAGTATCCCATTCCATTCTTTGTATTTTATTTTATTCCATTCTATTTGGTATTACTGAATAGGGAACCTAGCACTTTAGAAATGACAACCAAATGGTTGAGCACTGGAGCCTCCAATCTGCCTACTTTTTTCTTTTTTTCTTTTTTTTTTTCTTTCTTTTTTTTTTCTTTTTTTTGACAAGGTCTCACATTGTAGCCCTTGCTATTCTGGAAACCTATGTAAACCAGGCTGGCCTAGAATTCAAAGAGATCCTCCTGCCTCTGCCTTTCGCATGAGTGCTGGGATGAACATGCCACCACCCAGTCCAACTCCTATTCTTAATGATGAAGTAATAACTCTAGGAGGAGCCCTTGTTCTCCAAAGGAAAAGGTCTTGCCCCTCTACCCAGCCCAAGCTTAGTAAACACCCTGTGAGTTTATGCCCTGACGGAGGGTACAAAGAGAGTACAGGTTCCCCTATCCCATAGGATGAGTCCGGGTGCTGAAGAAATCCTGGCTAGATCAAGGCTGAACACAGTGCAGGGATGGTGGAGGGGTGGGGAGAAAAGATGGAGAACTCAGAGAAGGCTCCAGCAATATATAGGAAAATGTACATGACCTAAAGGGGGAAGCACAGGATTACAACTCTTTCACTCAACAGAAGACACATTAGGGAAGTGTGTGACTAGACAGAAATGTCTTCAATTTCCATATGACTCCGTGGTCAGAGTGACTCTCAAGGACATTCAAAGCAGAACAGCAACAGTTGAACCAGAGAGGAATGTCACAGGAAGTAAGTTAGAAAAGCGGATGTCCCAAGAGCACATAGAGAAAGACAGTCAAATGGCTAACTGAAGTGTGAGCTTTGCCTCTTGTCAGGCTCTTAAAATCATAGCTGTGTTCTTCTCTTTCCTGAGAGATGAGGATCAGGAGAGATGGCAGACCTCTTGATCCTAAATGAGGTCTACAGTTATTTTAGCCAGGGAGCAATGCAGTAAATGCAGCACTTTGCAGACTGCCATATCTGATCTCTACCCTGAGTGCAGTGCATGGATTAGCTGACAGGACCAGCTGCCTCCTGGTTCTGCAACAGACTAAGAACATGGGCATCTTACAATCCACTCATTCTTGCTGCTTTTCCTCCAACAGGACCATGCAGCTGTGACATCAAAGTCCCGGGAACGGCCAAGAGGGACATTTGAGAGAGTGTTCCGACTATCTTTGGTCCTTGGAGGATGCAAACCTATATTCTCTGCCTAAGATGATATGTCTGATTTAGAAAATAAGATCGTTACTAGTATCATTTCATAAAACAAGTTAATATATTTTTTATAAGATTGGAGGTAAGGGATATGGGAGAAAGATCCAGAAACAAACTGAGGGACGTGTGTTATGTGCATTATTGTGATGCCTGGAGTACCTGCCATCTTTTCCTGGGAGAACTTGCCAGGACAGATTGCCCTGCTTTGGCTCTTACAGTGTGCCAATCATTTAGACTGAGTTTAGCATTCAGTAGGAGCTATAGTTGTTGAATGACTTAAAGAGATTACTATATTCTATGCTGTTTCTCAATTCCTCACAGCTGTACCCCTATGACTTATATGTGACAAGGGTAATGTCTATTTTAAAATTCTTTCTCTAGGTCTTCACACATGCTAGGTAGTTGTTCTACCCCTGAGTCACACCTCCAACTCCCTGTCAGGCTTTGGCTTTTGATTTTCCTTGTCTTTTTTTTTCTTTTTTTTTAAAGACCATGATAACGTGAAGTAGCATTCTGATTTCTAGGGAAGGTGTGATCAGGTCAGATTAGCCTTCGTCTTAAGCAAGGGCCATTGGAGCAGGGTGGAGGGTCTAGGAAGTCATGACCATTCTTTTGTACAGCCTCCCAGAGCTACCTTTCACGTCCAGTGGCTTTGCAAGAGCACTCGTAAAGCTGAGCTGATACTAATCTGAAACACTCAGTCAAATCACAGCAATAAAGTTCGTAATTATGATACTTGGTATTTACTTTGCACTTCGTACGGAAGGATCTCAGAGGCCTTCTCATCCTGGATGGACCGAACACACAAGCAACTGGCCATGGCTGCTGCTTCCCTGGGGACAAGGCTGCTTCTGTTATTATGAAGCAAGATGGAGACAGTGGCCATCTTTTGTACATGAAGACACCACATAAAACACAGCAGGCAGATACACACTAAAAGGCAAAAAACAAAAACAAACAAAACCAAAAACCCTCCAAAACAACACAAAGAAACCTACAAAGACTTATATTTTGGATAAATTGAGCTATACTAGCTGGGTCAAATATTGGAAGCTAGGCTTCTTTACTCTTATCATTAGCATGCTCGTTTGTGTGTACATGCGTGGACTACTGTGATTGTTCAAATCAGTCTTTCCTTCCACTATGGAGTCTGGAGAGCAAACACAGGTTATGGGCCTTGTGTGGCCATTTCGTTTACCCACTGAGCAATCTTATCAGCCCCAGGGTTGAATATATTTAGACCTGTTTTTCTTTGCTGTTTCTTCCAGGCCTCTTCTCACGTATTTGTGAATACGTTTGAAGGGGTAGTCACACAGTGGTACACGTCTGCCATCCCAACACCTGGGAGGCGAGACAAGAGGGTCACAGCTGAGGTCAGCCTGCGTTCCACATGAGATTCCGCCTCAAGAAACAGTAAGCAAGCAAAAGAATAGATATAGATAAATAAAATTTAAAAATTTAAATGTCTAGACATCTGTTAAAGACAGCAAGCCTTTAAAAAGCTTGTTTTTTTCTTTTAGGTTCATTCAGAAAAACAAACACACAAATAAAAAAATCTCTTAGGTTGAAATGCTTTGGAAAAAGTCATGTAGAGGCACCTTTCCATCCCCTGGTGGCCTTGCATTGTGCCAAAGAGGGTGACTTGTTCTGTACCCAAATTACTCTCCAGACAGTCTTATTCCTGCCCTTAAATGAATGTGGCATTTGGGGTTTCACGTTTAAAATGTAATTTGGACTCATTTTAGATGTCTTCCTATAGCTTAATAAACATCTTCCCCAGACAGACTCAGGGTCTGATTTTAATTTGTGGTAGGGTTACAGGCAGCATAAATGTCAGTTTCAGCTACAGAGAGTAAATCTGTGCTAGAAATAGAAACTGAAAGTGACTGGCAGTACCCACGGCACACCCCACATGATGCTTGCCCACAGAAACAATGGCTCCCTAAGAAGCCCCTACACTGGCCTGTGATGAGAGCTAAGTCTCTCCTCAGAACTCTAAGTTGTGACCAGAACAGAAAGGCGCATGTGCTCCTCTCTAGATGTGTCAATCTGAAGTAAAACGGTAAAATGAACTAAGTTGTGTGGTGGTGTAGCTTTGAGTATGAACAACCCAAGGGCCACTGTTGCCTCAGCCAGCCACTCATTCACCTGAGGGCCTTGGGTAAGTCCTAAATGCCTGTGAACTGCCATTACTCTAGTATAAAATAAAAACAGCTGACCAATAATCTCAAAGACCCTTATAACAGTAAACTTATATCAATTAATATTGTTCCCATAGTTAGGTAAGGTGACATAGGAAGAGATAGACCTACAAGTGTGTGTTTCAGAAAAACAATCCATCAGTTAAGACTATATTTGTCTAAAAGTCAAGGGAAACGGATGAATAATTTCTCACTGGAGGCTCTAGAACAGCATCTTCCTTGAACAGTAACAAGACGGCTCCCTTGTTCCTGACTATCCCTAACATTGGGCCTACCAGGGAAGGAAAGCAAAGTTCTGAAGAGCAGGAGAGGGGACAACGTCTTCTCATGTACCAACAGTACAAGTGTAAAATAAAGGTTTAACTTCCGTTATTTATTTGTATCTGCCATTTATTATTAAGCAGAATGACATTTTGAGGAATCTTGGAAGACAGGCTCCCAGATGGATAGTTCTAACTTTTCAATACAGTGTCCATTGGGACTGGCTAGAAACCTGGCATTTTGAGAACAACCTGAGAAAGTAAACACTGTAGCTATCATGTATTAGATGCTACTCGACCTGCCAGACAAACAGCCAGGATGACATTCCTTAAGGAATTATGCTGAGCTGTGGATGGTCCACCTGGTGCCTGTGAAAGTTACGAGCATGGACGTGGTGTGCTATCGACTGCCTAGAGATCTGGTTAAACACTATTCCTAGGTGTGTCTGTGACGGTGCAGCTGGATGAGCCTCATCTGAATAAAGCAATGTGCCCTCAAGCACATTCATCAAGCAACAAACTGAGGGCCTGAAGGGAACCAAAGTTCTCAAGCAAAGGAAGGGGGTGCTGTCTCTGTATGATTGCTTGTCTTCTCTTAATCTTGGTAAGGGACACATTCCATGGATGCTTCTCATTCTTAAGCCTTCAGATTTCTACCAGAATTTATACAGCCTGCATTCTGGGTCTCTAGCTGATGGGCAGCAGATTGTGGAGCCTCTTGACTTTCATAATCTAAGTCACTAGCTAATTCCTTAAGTTGGGTAGGTAGACAGGAGGTGGATAGATAGTTGGACAGTCCTCCACTCATGAAGGGGTTCTATCTGGATAGACTCATGGTAAGTTTGCGAGTATACTTTGTAAGTCATAACTATATTTCATATAGTATTGGAAGTCATACCTTAGCTGAGTTTACATTAAAAATTATTAAGACACTTATATTAGCCTATATTTGAACAAAACTATTTATTCCAACAGTTATGTTATGGTAAAGTATCTCATTTAATTTACTGGGTCCTGAGCTGAAAGTGAAGCAGAAGGCTGAGAGGAATATATTCCCTGCACCTCAAACCACTGTAAGTCAGAAATCATCTGCATACATCCACCCATCCATCTATCCATCATCCATCCATACATCCATCATCATACATATATCTATCCATCCCTATCCACCATCCATCCATCTATCCATCCACCCACCATCCCCACCTCCATCCATCCATCCACCATCCATCTACCCACTCATCCATCCATCCATCCATCCATCCATCCTCCATCCATCCATCCATCTCTTTCTTATTTGTGTGTTTCTCAGATAAACCTTGACTAATATAGTGCTCCAGGGTTAGATTCTGTTCCAGAGAGAGTATTCCATATTACTTTATATGTATTTGGTATATGAACTAACAGATTCTAGGTAGTAACATGATATTTTAGCATAGATAAAATAACATAGATACAAATAACATGTGTTTCTATCATTCACCAAGTTCCTTCACCTCCACTCCTAAAGTTGACTGGACTCCATCCATTTTAGGCAATCCTCACTGCAAGGTCCAAACACTATCTTCTCTTACTTGGTCTTCTAAAACAGTTTCTGCCTCTCACGTTACTCTGTAATCTAACTGCATTGTTGCCAGATGATCGTCATGAATGAAGATTAGTCATGACATTTCCCAGTACTTAACATTCTTCTATGGCTTTCCTTTGCATTTAGGACTATTTTTTTTTCCCTAAGAGGAAGCATCCTTTAAATGCTACAATGCTACATCTTTTGGAGGCAGTACTACTTTTCACCTTGTTTGATATGTCTAGCCCTTTCATTAATTTCCATGAATATTCCAAGTTCTTTCCCATTCCAGGGCTTGACTTATCCAGTGGCCTATTCCTAGAATGCCTGTCCACCTGCACTTTTGTTATTTTCTTATCCATCCTTTATATCTTTGCTCAAATACCACTTCCTTAAAACTTTCCCTGAGTCCTAAATTAGAGGCACATCTAGTCTGTGGAGTGAATCATGATGTACTCATAGACATGTGTAATTGTTCAACGACTGCCTCATACTTCTACTACTCATATCCCATGATCACTGGGGATGTATATGTCAGAGATAATTATTCTGATTGATTTGACCATTGGGAAAGTTCATGCTTGCTTTCAGTTCATACTGCTTCACGTAGAAGGAGACAAGCGAATGCCTACAGAGCCACAAGGCTTATTGGCCTGTAGGGGCTCCACCAGAGCAACACCGTGATGCTCGTCTGCTGTTGGTAACAGATCTCACTGAAGTCTGGGACTCTTTCTCCTAGAGCACAAAAGGGAAAATATCAAATGGTTTGTTCCAGGACTTCTGACTTTCCCTTAGGTTAATGCCAAACCACTAAACTGTTCTTATGAGAAATAAGGGCTTTCCACTTTTTTTTTTGCCAGTGGTTTCAGTTGCTGAAACTCTCCAGAAAGGTCAAAAATTTTAACTTTTATTTTCAGTTCTCAAGCATCAAACCCATAAGAGAAGTAATCGTTTTATAAATAAGGCATTCATTGCTCTTAACTGGTTCTCAGAGCCACTGCCTGCTTCATACGGAAGATAACATAACTTCTGCCATGTGTGGTGGTGGTGGGTGTAAAATAAAATAAATCAAGGCAATTATCTTAAAGTCCAGTAGGGATGAGAGAATTTGTTTTCCTAACATGGAGCCAGCTTAGGAGTGACAGAGAGCCGTTGACACTGGAGTATGGCTGCCTAGCACAAACTTCTGGCAACCCCCTTTGTTTCATTGGTCCACAGCCAGTGCTTGTCTTCATAAGTGAATTCCACATCTTTATTAAGTGAAGTAATTTTTGTTCATTATTTGAAACATACTTTACATATTTTGTTTCATGACGTTCTAATACAATTCCCTGAAGATCAAGGAAGATGGAAAAAAAATCAATTATATACATTTTTTCCCAAATTTAGAGTGATTATAAAAAGAATTACACTCCAATTTATTTATTATCGTAAATATCACTTGACAGCATCTTGAATAACTCAGGTGGTCAAGATTAAAGGTGTCCTTCTGATAGATGCCTTTCCACAGCAAATCCTAATACGTTTATTCAATAGATCTCTCCTGTGTGTCCGTGTGTAAGAGACCATGAAGTAAGAATGATGGATTTCACACCAACATCAAACTTTCATAACAAAAATGAGTACCCGCACAGCTCAAAACGCACTCTGCTTGGGATGCCTGTAGCTGGTTTGTAATCCAGAGAATGAATCTCACTGAACTGAGTCATATTTGACATTAGATGAAACTTCAAGTTAGCCCTTTGACAGATGAGCTAATTGGCTTGATCCAAACTGGGCAGAATTCTGGGGGGAGGGGCATTTAAATCATTAGAATTGTTGGGTCAGAGGCAGAGGAGGGCCTGGAGAAGTTGCTGGGCCATAGCAGAAACTAGACTCTGCTTCCCCTGTTCCCAAAACCTTCTAATGAGTTTCACTGTTTTCTTTCCAGTGCTTATCACCATCAAGGAACTACGAATTTGCATCCCTAATGCACCCTTCTCAAAGGCGTGTTGACATCCCTGTAGGCTTAGAGTAGCTCTTAAAGCCGCTTTCCCTTTGGGCAGGTGCCCACACACTCCTTATATGGGCCTCAACCTATAGTGTGTCTGCTTTACTCACGGGCTTTTTTTTTTTTTTTTTTTTAAATTCTCTGGGAACCTATCTTAATTGCACTCTTTTTAAAAAGTGAAAGCTCAGAAGTTAGATGAGTCAGAAAATGAACATTTAACTGAATCCCCACAACATCGGGCCATGAAGAGTCAAATGTACCATCTCTCTGTGTGGTAAATTTTGCTTTTTAGAGCTATTTTTATCAAAAGGAAATAGATATAAATAAGACCATTTGGATAAACACAGGTTAGAGAAGTAAGCGAAGACCCATTGGGAGCTCACTCCTGAACACTAGCTGGCCCGTACCACACTTCTTTCACACATTTTCTACAAAAATTAAGCATACAGGCTGTCTGTAACATCCCACACATCATTTGGTACAAAACACAATATTTTATAACTGTGGCTCAAACATTCACTTAGCTTCAGCTGTGTTTTAAGAACGATGCCCAGTCTAACATGAATAAAAGATTATTCTACCCTAAAGAAATTCATCATGTATTAAGGGAAAGAGAGGAGGCATGGAAGCTAGTCTGTAATGGGAGAGATCCCCCCCACCCCCAGAGTGTTACCCAACACCCTGGGGGATTCCAGGGCCCAGAAGAGCAGACACAGGAAATGCTCCGGGGAAGAAAGATTAACCTCACACCACAGGCACATGTGGGGGCTGCGTGCAAACACAGATATATGTGTAGGGGTTGGGGGGTCGGTAGCAGAAGCCTTATGCTTAGTTAACTGTCCATGCTCGGTGGGTTGTTACAGTACTTTGGTGAAGATCCAGGCGATTTTAAATAACTCCCCCACCCATAGCTTCATGCAGAAAGAAAACATTCTCTTTGGATGACAACACCCCCACCTTCAAATACAAACCATCTAATCAGTATGCACCGGTTAGACTCAGGTGGATGCCCCCTACCCCTACCCCTACCTCTACCCCAGGATGCACAATTGGGAACAATGTGCATTTAGATTTTTTTTTCAACTCGTTTTGCAGTTTTTCAGGGAGGTAGCTGAGTCACAAAGGAAGAGCAGCATTTGATAGTGCTTTTGAATGGAGCAGCCAGGACGTGAGACGGGGTGAGGGGTGGGGCCTGGAGGGTCGGTGCAGATATTAGGAGTAAGAGGGGAGGAACTCTTGGACAGGCGACTGGAAGCTGCCAGAGTCAGAAGTGCCCCCCAACCCATCCTTCCATATAGAGCTGCTTATGGAACGGTAAAACTGAGCCGGGATTCAGCCCTACTGTCTGCTGAATGAGACACCTATTCCAAGACAGACAATTGGTATATACTTTTTCCTCTCCAGTATTTTTAGTCTTCGCCTATTTTTTATTTTGAGCTCAAAACATGTAGATAAGCATAAGGTACACAAGAAGTAGGCTCTAACAGTCAGTGTTGGGTAAGATTTCTCTGGGAACCCTGGAAGCAGTTTTCTGTGACGTTTTCTCCATGTAGGAGACTTCTGCAGCACATTAATTTTGGTTCCTGAAGGGAAGTGCAAAGTGCTATGTGAGATTCTCTTGACAAAACACTAGTTTTCTTGTGGCTGGCAAAATAAAGGTCAAAAAAAAAAAACCATAAATACTCTTAGTGGGGAGGGGAGGGGGTCTGCATAGCCCTGAAAACTTTCGATAAAACTCACTGTTGTCCCTGGGGTTTCTAAGCCGATATTGGCAGTCACTGAATACACTCTTTCTTTCAAAGGAAAGGAACGAAAGAAAAAAAAGGAAGGAAGGAAGCAGGCAAGCAAACCTTGATCATCCTGGCTCACACGCGAACGTGAAACAAGATGGCTTCACAGAGCAAATGGCCCAGCCCTTGTCATCCAACTGCTCTGCTTACTCAGTTGGCTTTTTGTACACCCACTCCTGTATCTTTGCATATGAAAAAAAAAATGAGGCAGTAAAAGTGTCAACCTGCTTTTGTCAAGAATAGCCAGTAAAAAATAATTGGAGGCGACTTAATACAGCCCATGCACAACAGTCGTGAGATAATTGATCCTTAATACGTTGCTCCCGAGTCTCCACATGCCAGGAAAGATTCTGACGTGTGGAGAAGTTACGATATGGCTTATTCAATAGAGAAGCTAAACAGAACTCAAGCCTCTTCCCGGCAACCTGCCGGACGGCATCCCACACTGTCTCCAGAACACACGGCATCCTGTGCTGCAGCTGCCTTGTAAGTCAGTGGGGTTTTCTTTTCAGTCTTCTTTCATACAATTTCCCTTCCTTCCTCCGAGGAGCTGGCATCATCATGCCAGACATGCAACCAGAACCACCGTGCGTGGCTCCAGGCACCAGTGAAGAAAGTATACTCAATTCTACAGCTCCCTAGAGTTTATTATCCCACTTAGAAAAAGCTGTGATTGACATGGGGCAGCAGGTATTTTTAAGTTTGAGGGTTATTTTCTAGTAATTGCCAGCCTTAAAATTGTAGTTTGTCAATCAGACAGTTCTCTTAAACCTACGACTGCATAATTTTCCAGAGGTAGGACAATTAAGGAGAAGTCAGTAAAGGGTGCTCCCTCACAGGCCTTTTTTCTTGTCATGTAATTGTTGTTAAAAGATTCACTGCCGTGTCTGGGGGGGAGGCAATACCATGGCATTTTGCATTCAGTAAAAATGTCTGAAACCTTTTTTTTTTTTTTCTTCAAACATTTTGAGGTTTGGCACAGCCCTGAAGTCCATCTTGCCAAGCACTTTCCCCCTTAATTTTTAAACCCACGTGTCTTTCAAGGGGAATTTAATCCGTATGTTTCTAATTCATTTACACTTAACTCATCAAAATGGTGCTTTGTAAGAACTATTTGATGTGCAGGGAGTCCTGTGGGTCTCTCTCTCTCTCTCTCTCTCTCTCTCTCTCTCTCCTCGTCTTCTCCTCTCAAGTCTGAACTGAAAGGCCTTTCTTTCTGAGAACCAGAAGATGGCATTATCCCAGGTGTAAGCCAAATGACTGGGGTGGTACTCAGGATCAACACTGAATTTAGAGGCGAGAAACTAGCTGACACAATGACATGACTAAACCCCACATGCCTGCCTGCTGCACCATCTAGGAAGGCCACTCAGACTAGTCCTTCCCTGAACAGGCCTCATCCACAAGCTAAGAACAAAGCTCAGTTCAGTGGCAAGATCCTATTGTATTCTAGGGATATTTGGGGCAATTGGGATTCCCACCTCCAAACCAGTGGAAATCAGGCCCACTACATCTTGTTCTATGAAAGCCTTGCTGGGGAAGTAAATCAACCGCCAAATGGCAGAACCAGGAAGGCCTGAACAGAAGTTCTGGTCAGGCATTGTTTGTCTGGGTGGCGTTCCTCGGAACTCAGTGGTAGTAGTAGGGTCAGCTGCGAGGCCTGTGGACCAAATGGTGCACTGTTTATCAGGCTAGACTGGTAACAAACTTAGTTTGAAGACAAACATCATCATTTTGTTTGAGGCTACAGATCCAGGCACTGGGGCAGAGGTAGGAATTCAGTCTAGGACTCCTGACCCTCACTGAGCATCGTCAGTGATAGTTCTACGGCATGGGTGCTTTTCAAAGTCTGAGCGTAATGCCACAGTGAGCAAACAGTGAGAAGCTGATAAAGCTAGTACAAACTGGTGTCAGCCTTTGGAGATAGAAGTAGATACCCATGAAACCTTATGTCCAGTCAGAAGTACTATTTCATAAAGAGCAGGCAGAGCATATGTATGTATGTATGTATGTATGTATGTATGTATGTATGATATATGTACTCATGCATGAATGCACATATGTATGTGTGAACACAGTCATCTTATTACTGCAGTCATAGAATTGGTCCCAGGAGACACCAACCTGCACAGTTGCTCAAGCCTCTTAATGAAACACTGTGGTAGTTACATGGAACCACTCACATGTGCCCTGTTTGCTTTAAATCGTCTCTGGTTGACTCATGCTGCCTAATTTGGTCTAAATGCTGTGTGAATAGCCATGGTGCTGCATTGTTTAGGGAATAGTGGCAAGAAGAAAATGTCTGTGCATGTTCAGTACACACTCATTTTACCCAAATGTTTTCAGGCTGGAGCCATGGCTATAATAGCCACTGGTGCAGAATGCCAACTGTATACTTGTGCACCAACACACACACACACACACACACACACACACAACACACAGAGTGTTTTTTTAAAAGGATTCAAAACCACTTAGTCACACTTTTCTTGGTGACAGTTCTACCAATAGTACTAACAAGTGGCCTCACAATTCTTAAACACGAGCGGACGATCCAGTGGTACACTGGTCTAGTATACCATAGGAGGCTTCACCCAGAGTTTGGGAGAAATAGGCAGGGTATAAATGGGTTGGACACTGCTAGTTAAGGAAAAAAAAATAGTCTGATTAGGATTTACAAACACAAGCAAGCGTGTTTTTGTCCTGTGCATATTCCAAGTCTTTAACCATCATTAATTAGTTAGAAACACCCTTCTGAGGTCATGAGGTTCAGCTCACACCAAGGAGCCATGAGGATTCTTGGGAAGCCGAATCCTAGGCTGCTGGGTAATGGCTATGGGAAGGTGAATTGGGTTAACTGGCTGTGCCACATCTTACCATAAAGTATCATGACAAAGGCACTGTCAGTGTACCCTGGATCTAACAAATTCAAAGCCACCTCTATGGTAAAGGATGGGAAGTCATTAAAACAACTGAGCATTACCTTCTGGTCTGTTTCTGTCTCTGTTATTGTTTGTCTTTTCAGAACTGCTAATGAAGGGACGTGCTCCGTGCTGTCACGAAGCACAGGAGTCCCTATGGGTTTGCAGTGTAAGGTTTGTCTGTTTGGGGATTGTGGTCTAAGCCCTTCCCTCCATGGTGAGGCGGAGGGAGGAAGTGGTGTGACTGGCAGGTCCGAGGTCATATCCTGCAGGTGGGTGGGTGGTGGTGCTGCGGAAGCTTCCAGATCTGAACTCACTGGACATCTGCTCCGTGTGGGTCAGGCTCACACAGTGGGAGGCAGGAGCGGAGGGGGTGGAAGTCTGTCAGCTTATTGAATCTTATGTATGGCCAGGGACTTCTGGACTGAAGGACACCATGCTCCACCCACTAACTAGACCCCACAGACCTTATGGTTAAGAGCAAAATAAGTAAGTTTTTTGTCCACCTCCCTTGGCTCTTTCCACATTTGGGTTATGGGTCTTTAATAGCTTGGGCACTTGAATGGGACTCAGCTTTTAGAAGCACAGCTTCCTAAGACCCTGCACATGTTTCTCACTGACCCCTCCATCCTCAGAAGCCAAGAGACATGAAAAGGACCGAGAAGCATCAGCAAAGAGAGGACAGCAAGGCAGACAGCTCGGTGGGATAGGAGTGTGTGCCTGCTGTTCTGCCTTAGATCCTGGTCCCAGCTCTGCTATGAGATCACTTTATGACCTCAGACCACTCTCTTCACATTTGAAAAAAAAAGATTTACTTATCCTTATTCATCATTTTTACTCCTGTGTATGTGTGTGTGTAACCAAGTGTGTGCAGGTTTTCTTAAAGTTCAGAAGAGAGTGTCAGATCCCTAGAGGAAATTGATGTAGTAATGTGAACCACCCAACTTGGGTGCTGGGACGAGAACTCTAGTCCTTTGGAAGAGGAGTAAGAGCCCTTAACAGCTGAGCCATCTCTCCACTCCATCTCTTCACATCTGGAGAGCTCTCAGTTTCCTATTCTGTGAAGTGGGCTGGTTGGACTGAAAGACTTCCATGAGTGCATTAAAATAATAGGATTATTTTTCTATTGCTAAGGGGTTCCAGATGGTGAGGGTAAAATCTAAATCAAATGTTGCTGCTTGTGACCTGTCCCCTGGAGCTGCCCTTTCCAGAAATAAGAAATGGCAAAAAGTAGCACTATTATATGAGCAAACTCAGGATTTGGAAAAGCCATCAATATGCAGGGAGGCCTCCACGAGTCCGTATGAGGGTGGATCTGGTGAGAGCAGCCCGAGAGGGGAAACGTAAGGCGAGAGCAATTTATGTCTACATTCATACTAGATGAGTTTGTTTTAATTACTGCTATTATGATTAATTCCAGAGGAATTAAATGGGATCAGCTCTTTCTTACTAAGCGTTGTTGAGCTGACCAAAGCGTTATGATAAATAAGAAGGCCAAGCAGACGTGGGATGCAACAGAAGACTTGGTGCTATATTGAAAACAGAATATGAAAAACTTCTACTCCTTAACCACAAAGGGTGGGAAATACAAACAGCCCTGGTTCTTTCTAGAGCTGAAAAAACTACTTTAAAGATCAAACTTAAACCACACCTTCTGATCTATAAAGAAATAATCATCTAGCCCATAGCTCATGATATGGTTTTCCACGTCACCTCCTATCTGCTCATGTATATTCTGTAACTAAGTTTACCTTCTTGAAAAGGAACACTGAATGACAAGATTTCTATCTGCATGATGATGATGGTGGTGGTGGTGGTGATGATGGCGGTGGTGGTATGTGATACATGTTTGTGTATGTGTGTATGTACATGTGAGTAGGTGGTCAGGTAGTATCTGGTGTCAGGCCTCATCTTCCATCTTATTGAGACATCTTATTTGTTGTCACTGCCTGCCCTAGAACTTCCAGACATTCTCCTGTCTCCACTGTTCCTCTTGTCACCAAAGCACTAGAATCACGGACTTGTGACGTTGTATCTGGCTTTATATGGCTTCTGGGGATTCAAGCTCAGGTCCCCATGCTTGCACGGAATGTGTTCTACCCTCTGAACCATCTTCCCACACCTCTACATTATTTGTACCCAAAATATATTATCATCTGAACTTTCAACAAAGACAAATGATTTCCTTATTGAATGATTTGATATTGACCAATCACTTTCTGTGCTAATCGCATTATGCTCGTTTTTTGGAGAAGCTGTCACGAAGCGAAACAACTGAAGCTAGCAAAGCATCAGTGGATTGTCAAAAATTACAGTGCCAGCAAATGGCAGAGCCGGATTCAAGCCTAGATCTGCCCAACTCTAACAGCACTCACTGGGCAGAATTACATGGACCGGACTAATGAGCAACGAAGCCCCACCTTTGCCAATAAGCTTGTTCCCTCCCCCTCCTCTAACCATGATGCAGGCCCTGGAGAAGGCACAGTGCACAGGCAAGTAGGTGCACAAGCCACACAGGCAACAGAAGGGCCAGCTGGCCATCTCAGTCCATGGGTCCAGCCCAATATGACTTCAATTCTTTAGAGATTCACAGACTCCTAGTAACTCATGTGAGCACACAAGGTATTACAGCACAGACACTTGGGAGCATTTCCTCATTCCTATGAATACATAACTAACAAACTGCCTGACACTTTGTATAGGCTGTGCTTTTGGGGGCAGGGGAAATACATTCAGTTCAACTTCAGCATTCAGATAGAATAGTAAAGAGTGACAAGGAACTCAAGGTATCTCATAGAGAGAGAGCAAAGTGTCCAGATAGGTCTTGGCTAGTGTCTAACTACTATTCTGCTTTCTGGGATGATAGCAGACTATTGATTACTTCTTCCTGGGTGCTGTGTTGCTGCATCGATCATTAACAAGCTCTCCTGCCAGTGTAGCTTCAGAAGAAAAGACGTACAGCCCTGTTATGTTATGTCTGTCTACTATGCGGTGGACTCTAAGCCAAGTCAATTTCAGTTTTCCAGAGTGTAATTCAAGCAATGGCCCCTGATGTTACCAACACCCATAAAATGCAGCCCTCTGAAAACACTGGCCTCATGGCAGACACTTCAAACAGAGTAATGGTGTGTGTTAAAAAAAAATAATCATAAACTGAAATTTGGGCCAGGATTGGGCCATTGCTGCCTGCCTCCACCCTCCTGGTGGCTGTCCTCAGCCAGGGAACTAAATGAGCAGCTTCTTGTGACCCAAAGCAAGCCCCCTTTGAAGACTCTTAGGATCCTGAAACCCAACGAAGAGTGAGCAGAAGAAAATGCCCACTTTCATCTCCAGCTGCTGTAGCTTTAAGAATAGGTCCAGGTTTTACCCATCCTGCTTACTTCCAAGCACATGACAAGACTCCTTGTCAACACTAATTTCTGCTTCTTAGCCCTGACCTGACCTCTATGTAAAGTCTATTTATATTGATTGATGATTGATTGATTGATTGACTGCAATGTGGAGGATCAAATCCAGTGCCTCACGCATGCTATGCATGCAGTGCATACCACTGAGTAGTGCCTGCAATGGCAGGTATAAAAGGCAGCCTCGGGCAGCTGCAAGTGTGCACCACTCACTGGGTGCGATTGCACACGTGGACTTTTAGTCCCTCTGAGAATCGAATCTAGTTCTCATGGCTGAACTCACTTCAGTTTTTTATTCACGAAGCGATGGTTTTCCGTGGGTGAGAAGGCCTGAGTCCCTTCCCATACCCATATCGAATAGCTCTGCCTCACTCCTTCTACCCAGGCTAGAAAAAAGCCAGCAGGTTTTATGGGTCGAGTCCTAGGCTCCTTTTCACCATGTCGTGTGTTTATTGCTCTCTTTCTGGTGCCTGGTACTGGCTCTGTGTGACGGGTTTGTGTCTTGGTAAGTTTGTGGTCTCAGCTTCACCATGCACTGAGAAGAGTCATCATTGCCCCTAGGAGGGAGAACTGGGGGGATGTCCCTGCACTCAGCTGCTTGGTTACTGGAATAAAAAGAAGGAAGGTGTCACCAAAGGAAGCCTGTGGGGACGGAGAGCTGCTGGATCAAGACTCATTCTGGGAATATCAGCCACAACAGTGAAGGATGCCCTCAGGAGAAGTCTCCCCTGAAATCGCATTTTTTGCTGTGAATCCACTGACTGTCGGGGGCCCTCCCACAGATCCATAGGGGATCTGGTTCTCTACATTTTACAGAAATGAGAGGTCAGATGGCACAGAGAGGGTTAGTGGCTTGCCAATATCACACAGATAGGAAGTAGGATGGCGATCTGAGCCCAGGCCTTTAGAATCCCAAAGGTCACACTCTGTGCAAGAGACTCCACAGTCACAGGATGTGTCATCCTTAACGTCATCCCCTTCCCCCTTGTCACAGATGAGAGCAACAGTGCTTAGGTACCGACTTGGTGTTGCTCTTTTCTGTGACTTCACCTTGTCTTCACCTTATCTTCCAGTATAAAAATATGGCCTACAGTCTCCTCTGGAAGCCAGAGGGTCCATTGTTCGAAGCTCTAAAAGAATGTTAAAGAAGGACAATGCCATCAGCATCCCTTCAATGGCCACTGGACAGTGTTCATAGACAGGCACTGCTCTGGGACCTCTCTCTCATTAAGTTATTCTTCATAATGGTGATGGTGGCAGATATTTGTCAGGGCTGGCCTCTGAGCCCTGGACAAGCAAATCCAATCCTCTAGTTTTACATGGAAAACCATGTACGCAGACCAGTGCAAGCCAGACTGGGAAGAGCTGCTTGCAGACCTGGACTATATATATATACTGGGGTCCATGCCCTGACTGGGGTTCTAGATCATGATTTCCCAAGATGTTGCTGTTGGGACAATTGAAGCTGTGGTATAATGGCATCTCTCACATGAATTCTTCAGCTCATAGGAATCAGCAGTTATCTAAGCAAACTTAAAAAGAAGAAGAAGAAGAAGAAGAAGAAGAAGAAGAAGAAGAAGAAGAAGAAGAAGAAGAAAAAGAAAAACCCAGCGATCAAACAATGCCCTCCCCCAAAGAAAACTAAAATAGTCACCAAACAGCGACAGACATGGCACCTAGTATCCCAAAAGGCACAGCAGGTTAGGGTCCCTTGTCTAGTTCTCCGTGGGTCACAAACAGGGCATTTCTGATTACTGGTAAGGAGCCCACAGTTAAGTCAACATGAACTCTGACACTCTTAAAAAAAAATAAATTCAAGTGTGCCTTCTGTGTTCCCGGCACACCCCTGATGCCCATTGAGATACATAGTGTAACTAAAACCTAAGAACTTCAGCCAGGGTGAAGTTCTCACAGATGAGCACCTACGGTTGTTCACAATGCACATCAATGCTAACTCTGTAAACTCACAGCCCATGCTTTACCATCAGCCTGGGTACCAAAAAAATTAAAACTAAAAAAAAAAAAAATAAAATAAAAATAAAAGACAGCTATGTGCTGTGAAAAGCCTGTTACTTGGAATTTGACTGGAGAATAGAAATCTTGCCTTGGAAAACTATGCAACAAGTAGATGCAGTTTGGACTTTTCCACGACCTTTAAACATGTTGGCTTTAAATCTCATTTAAAAACTTGATGCTCAGCCCGGTGCTCAGCCACCAAGCATTTGCCAAGCCCCCACATATCCTTAGCACCGAAACAAACAACAGGATCCAACACAGAGTATCTCTTGAACTTGTGTGAACTTGAACTTGTATGAAAAACGATGTCATGCATTCAGCTGAGATGCAGACTTCGGAAGAAACTGCTTCTTATAAACACCATTCTCGCCCATGCAAGCGACGGTGGCACCCTAGTCCCAGTTTATGTATATGTAGGATGTGTGTGGCCTACTTGGGACATCTGTGGGGCAAGAAACTTCTCCCTCATCTCTTGTGCCACTCTTTTGACAGAGAAACCTAATCAACTACATCACACAGAAAACTCTTCATGGGTAGAGCTAGAACACTACACATAGCACCACACAAGGAAACTTCATTCCGTAAAACAAGGTTTAAAATAAAGCAGCTTTCCAAGCAGGAAGAGCCAAGCCCCTCCCTCTTCCCCTTTCCCCATTCATTTTTTCAGGAACTCTAATGCAAGCTGAGTGTAAAATCTGTCTTTCTCTATACAGCTATGCCTGCCTTTCAGGATACATCATAATATATACATATATACATATATACATATATGTATAATCTTACACCTGCTCTATTGCTGGAAAACCTTGAGAGGAGGAGGGACTTCAGTGATGGGGAAGGTAGGCTTCACATGTGCAGAAGGCATTTAGCTCCTTCACTCCCATTTAAAAATGCAGGCTTGCCTCACTCAACAAGGGAAACCAGAGTTTAGATTCTGACCCACCCCCTTTCTTGAGAAAGCAATCCCCCAGTTTCTGCTCCCCTTTTGCCTCTGGCCAGAAAGGAGGGAAGGAGAAAGACCTATAGTATGGCACAATTAATTGCACACAAAACATACAAACACCCCGTAATGATGGGTTCCTTGCTTCTGTCATATTGAGCTGCCCGGTTAAATAAGACAGGGGAAGGGCAGGAGTCTCCACAGGGTGGGCTGGGCTTGCCCTCTCCTTCTGGAGGGTTCTACTCTCTATACAATACTAAACTCACGTAAGATACAGAGATGTAGTGATAATTTTCAACACAAAAGTCTCTATCTCTCCGGAGAGCAATAGGGGCCGAATCATTACTCCTCACCAGGTATTAATGTCAATCCATTACTCGAACATTAACTTGTTTCTAAAACAAATCAATCAAGAATTTTTTTAAAAATATCACCCCTCCCACGAATCCAGGTATATAAAATTAACATACAAACACACTTGTCTGCAAAAAAAAAACCCTGAAGTTAAAATTCTGAAGCAAAAAACACACTCGCTGCAAATCGTAGCTGGGATAACAGTGGGAGACAGCCTTTGAGCATCCTCAGATGCTACTCCTAAAACATCTCCTGTAAGTGCGTAAGGCGAACTGCGCAACCACGAACTCGCCCTCCTCAGCACCACACAGAACAGCGTCCCGATCATTTACAATTCACCAGCTACCCTCAGAAAGCCCTCCCAACCACCCTCACCCCACCACTGAGACCTCTTATGAAAAGACAACTGTTTTAAAGGGGGTGGCGGGTGGAAGGAAGACGGGTGGGAGAGAAAGAGAGAATATGAATTCTGGTGGAGGAAAATAATATACAGCTGTAATAATACCTTGTTTTAAAAATACCATACTATAGTTTTACTTTTAATAATAAAAGATAAAACAGGGCTGTCTGTGAATAATTAGAGGCTGCAGTCTGAAGCCAGTTAAAGTCACTGCAATTGATAATAAACTGAAAACCCCTTGAGAGCAGGTAAATGCTTTGCAACACTGACCCCCCTCTCACATTACTTAACTACCCTGTGGTCCTTGCATTACATCACCATTCCAGCGATTGGTCCCTGCGTTTTAACTCTCTCCCTGTCTCCTCCGATTAGGAGCGACACCGCAGCAAAGAAACTTCTCCGGGAGTTTGCTCCTTCTCCGTTCGCTCTCATTTGTGGCTTTTTTTTTTTCCCTCCTGCAGCTTCGGCTGCCTTGGCTGATTCCCCCTCCCCCTGCTAGCCTGGCTTCTAAACTCATTCAGGTCTCTGTGCTAGGATTAAAAGAAAAAAAAAAAAAAACTCTGATCAAAGTGAAAAGAAATGCCTCTTCGAGGTAAGAAGAGGAGCGGAGGGGCTGGGGAAACAGGAGGAGAAGGGAACAAAGGCGCAGAAAGGCGAGAAAGGGGAGAGGAAGGAGGAAGACTCCAGAACAGACCGAAGTAGGGGCCTAAAGATCCCTAAAATCAAGAAACAGAAAATAAAATTACAAACCAACCTCATGGACATCACTGAGGCTGAATTCCCTCCTGAGGTGCAGAACATGAGAGCTGTGGAATGAGTGTGTGTAGAATTTGAGCCAAGGCTTAACTAGCTGGAGTGAGTCATATCCTTCCCATTTGATTCCAGGCCAAGCGATGATGTAATGCGCTGGCCCTTCTTTAGCGCCCTGCTCTGGCTCTCTCCCTCTGGCTCTGCTGCTCACTCTCTTTCTCCTGGGCTCGCCCTCCTCCCCCTTCTCCTTTTTAGCTCAGCGCTGGTGAAGTCACTATTTAAATCTGGCAGAACTGAAGCAAAAACTTCAATGTAACCAAAACAGCCCCAGGCCCAGTTCCAGGCTCAGGGCCTTCGCGGTGCAATCGCCCTTAGAAACCAGTAAACAGACTAGGAAACAGTGCAGTCTCGGGATGGCCTACAGCTGCCATCGGAGCTCGGAGTGGGACCCTGGGGGTCTATGACCAGGGGTGGCGTTGTTCTGCTAGGAATAAATAAATGATAGACAGATGACAGATAGATAGATGATAGATAGGTAGGTAGGTAGATAGATAGATAGATAGATAGATAGATAGATAGATAGATAGATAGATTTGGAAAGAGCCCTGTGTTTGGAGCTAGGACAATAACAAGACAAGAAGAAGTCATCAGAGAGGGAACAGGTTGGAAGGACCAAGATCCAAAAGCCAACTCCAGTTACCACAAGAAGGGTTTCAGCTGGGAACCAGGTGATGGGGTTTCCACTGTTCATGGACATTTTTCCTGCAGCTACAGAATGCCAACCACCTTTCCCTCAGAGAGTTCTTATATCTGACCTCCCTGTCAGCAAGGGTGAAACCACTTCTGGTCCAAACACACTCTTGTGTCTGGGTCCATCAAGAACTGTGCAACTGAAGTCATTTCTCCCTCCACATGCTGCTCTGGTGGCTCTTTCATGTGCTAAGAGAAAGGACCTCTCCAGCCAAGTGCAACCTTGTCCTTCTGAGGTTAGCTCTCCACTCTCAGGGAACTAGCCAAAGAGAGGATAGGAAAATAATGTGGCCCCATCAGGACAAAAGAAGGGCTTCCCATTCGTCACCTTGCTGCAGGGATGGGATGAGCCTTCGGGTGGGGCTGTATGTTTAAGGGTGTACAGGGAGAGCAGTCAGTGTGTGTGTGTGTGTGTGTGTGTGTGTGTGTGTGTGTCCCTTTCTTAATTACAGAGGGAAGAAAACAGCCTGGGAGTGGTGGAGAAACCAAACGTTCTCTCCACAAATGATAACCAAGTTCTTTCAATTCCTGAATTCTGTTCCCACCTCAATCCCCCACATAGGGTACCTAGACGGTCCTAATTCCAGGCAGCTGCTAGCCTGCCCTTCTTATTCCATTTTTTTTCTATTTCCCATCACAACTTTGTGCCTTCTCAAAAAATGGGAAGTTCACTAGTATTTTTTTTTTTTAAACCACAAAAGCAGAAGAAAGGCTTGGGGCTGCCTTTTACTCTCAGACAGGATCACAGCTTTGGCTACATTCTAGTGTCCTTGTCACTGTGCGGCCAGTGGATCTGGTAAGTTATAAAAAAAACATTTCTCTTGTCCGGAGGGAGGTGGTATCACTGGGATTCTGGAGGGAGATGTAGGTGGATCTCTTTGAGTTCGATGCCAGATGGGTTTGCAGAGAGTGTTCCAGGACAGCTAGGGCTACACAGAGACATCCTACCTCAAAACACACACACACACAGACACACACACACACACACACAAACACACACACACACACACACACAGACACATACACACACACCACTACTACCACCACCACCATCACCATCACAACATGAAAAAGCCATGTCTCTTTACATGCCACAAAGCAGAGAGGAAGAAGACTTTCAACTTTAGTCTTGGGGAAATCACTTAGCTTATTAACGATACCTGCCGTTGAGAGTCCAGACCTGTTCATCTGAATACCCTGGAATTTAGCTCAGCTCCAGGCCCTATCACTACACTGATGAGCGAAATAGTTAGGATTTGCCTCACACTCCTGTGAGCCCAGAGCTGGGGCCTGAAGGAGCTTTCACTAGCAGGCTGCCCTCAGTCATGACATCCTCTCGTTGATGCTGAGGCCACAGTGACTCTCAGTGACACCTTTATCAAAGCAGGCAGCTCTGAATTAGAGGTGATCAGCCATAATTACAGCTGGCGCCACTGAAGCCCATGGCTTGACAGCAGCAAATGTGGCTGTTACGGTTTGGTCCTCCATGTCAGTGGCCTGCATAACTCACTTATGTCTCCGTGGCCAAGCAGCCATTGATTTTTCTTCTACTGCAGGGAATAAATAAGACAAAAATTTCAACAGCTCCTACAAGCCATAATTCCAAGTCAGCTCAGCAAAATTTTGTATAGATGACTTTCACCGTTTGAGAAGAGACTTGCATTTTCTCCATTTTACCCTCCAGCCCCCAATATTCTTCCTTGTCTTAGTTTCCATACTTAATTTTTTTTTTTTTTTGGTGTTGTCATGTTAGGCATATCGAAATGGCTATGGAGTGAGGTTTTCCAAATCGACATCTTCCTGTAAACTCAATATGCTGTGCCTAGGATTGGTTTGACTCATATCATAGGGACTTGATTAAGCTTCTGAGCAACAGGTCTTTCCTATGTTTGAATAAAGTAGGCAAAGGAATTCTGGGCTGTGCACCCAGATTTCACACAGACAGCCTCACAGGCATTTCCCTGGAGAGTTGCAAAGATGACGGCTTTGGCTGACGTCTGACCAAGGCCTCTGCTGAGACCCTCAGGCATCACTGCTCTTGGGGGGTAGGATGGTGAAGGAAGCCAGCCCCAGGGGTCCAGAGTGGCTAAGTGAACCTCAGATCACAGAGTCACCTATCCAGAGGCCTCAGGATTTCCAGAACTCGTACATAATCCAAGGACCCCGAAATGTCAACTGTACCTGAATAAGGATAGCACATCAGGACTCCACTGTACCAGGACCTGAAAGTCCCCGGTAAAGCTTCTTCAGGAAAAACAAAACAAACAAGCAAAAGAACAAGGCTTCTTTGGAGTGCTGGATGGAGTTCAGACCAAGTGCAAAGAAGTTCTAAGCGGTCTGACTGTTCATTCTTTTTTTTGTAAGTGATGGTTGAAGCATCATCTCTCCTTTGACTACTTTTAAACCAAGCAACGGCTGTTGGGTGTCTCTCACTGGAAAAGAAACCCTCTTGTGTGCAGCTAACAGGAGAGACTATCATAATCCCCACAGGGAATTCCCCTTCAGACCTCCTTTTCCACCCACGTTGTCCCCTGTCCCTGCCCTAGTTCCTCCATATTCAGACTATTCCTGTGGAGAAAATGCTTTAAGAGGGAACTAGTACAGTCGTGTATTCCTGGTGGAAGCCTTCACTGAAGTATCTCTGGCCAGTGGGCTAGGCCCTCAGATCAGACAGCTCACTCAGGGTTACTGCCAACATCCTCCTCTGCAGAGCTGTCATCCCTTGGGGAAAAAGGGTGATGGGTACCGTGCAGCTGTTCCATGGAACTCACTCAGAGTCCCAGCTCCCGATGACACGTTCAGCTCCAAAGAAGTGGAAACCTCTGAGATTTGAGCCCTTTGGATTCTTTCCAAAACACCCCGTTTTAAAAAGGGCACAACAGCCAAGGAGGAGAGGCTTTGTGGGTGAATGTCTGAGCCCCGTCACGTTATGAGAGACACAGACAGTATAAGAAATAGGGCTCCTTCCTAGAGAGAGCTGGATTTTTTTTTCTTTTAAGCTTCATCTATTCCCCTCGAGGAAAAGCATATCATCTTCTCCCAGACATTGTTTTTAAAATTTAACCCATGATTCCTCCGGTCTCTGGGGAGTTTGAGAGTCCAGATAATTTCAGGGGTAAATAAGCTGTAATGACTATCACATGTAATCAGCCATAAACCTAGTATTAAAAATTATTCCCCCAAATGTGGCATCTCTTCCTTTTTTCATTTACAATAACCATCCAGGTGGTTTTTCCAAGGACCCCTTTGCAAATTGCTTCCAGCGAACCTTCCGGTCACAGACCACTGCACACCCACATGGTGTCACTCAGGATTCCTTTCAACTTGGGTGTCCTGTGTTTTCACAGTGGACAGAGGCTTAGGAGTGTCTGCAGCACGTATCCTAAACCATGTGCAAGCAGGACTACCAGGCTTAGATCACTGGGCCTGCTAATGCCAGTCGCAGGCTCACCCAGAGAAAGCAAGGCTTTGAATGATTTGTTCTTGATTACTCCTTTCTGTTACTCACTGCAGCTCCTATGGCTTGCCACCAAGTACCCTCGGACAACACGAAGTTCATTCTTTCATTCTTGTGTCAAATGCCATGTGTAATGTCCTAAAGAGGCAATGTTGAATGAAGAGTCATGACAATCTAATGACTGGAAACTTTAGGGGTAGGTAGGTGTGGTGGGGGCAGTTATGAGAGACCTTTGATTAGTCATAAAATAGCACCTTGAATTTGACAACACATTTCCCTAAACTTTTACTTCAGTCTTCAAATATAGACACTACCATATCACTTGAAACTGTCCTACAGTCAGAAAGGCGTGCAGTCGTGTTTGTCCTTCTTAACAACCATTTGCTTACTCTGCTCTCTCACACTTCTTATTGCAAACCT
This sequence comes from Mastomys natalensis, assembly GCA_021653895.1. Lineage (NCBI taxonomy): Eukaryota > Metazoa > Chordata > Mammalia > Rodentia > Muridae > Mastomys > Mastomys natalensis. Next base: position 271,762 of record JAJTUV010000559.1, read on the forward strand.
GGCCTGCGCAGGGATCTGGTTCATGAGGAGTAAGTCCCGGAGAAACCTGACCGAATCCTGGCCAGTCATGCACAGGCTGCCCGGCTGTCCTGGGACCTTTGCCTCCCTGGAAGGTCCTGCTGTCCTTTTGCTCTTTCATTGACACCCTTTTCTGTAAATTCCTCAGGACCTGGAAGGCCTGAGTTGGCAAGAAAAGCCTAGGGAGACTGGAGACTGGTCTTCCTCCATCTTGCTTTGTACTTCCTCCTCAGAGACCTTCTGGTTCCTCTTGGTCTCTTTCCCAAATCAACAGGTAGATATGGCAAGAGGAGCAATAGATAAAAACCTGAAAATAGACCGTGTCTACCGGTTGGTTTCCTCATAACACCTCCAGTGAACTGAAAGTTGGAAGGGAGGAGGCCCAGAGGAGGTGATTCTGATGTTCCTCCTATGGCTTCTGAGGTACCAGGACCAACTCATGCCGAAATTAATGGTAGCATCACTTCTAAGCAAAGTCTCTACTACCCTGGGGGAGGGGTTATAGAAAAGGCTATAAAGAATGGTAAGAATAACATGAGATAGATGTAAAGGATGAGATAGCCATGCTTTCCATGAGAGATTTTAGAGGACGAGAACCCAGTGAAGTTGTTAGCCTACATTGCATTCATGTCTTAATGTTGAGTGGAGCTGGGAACATGGACCGGTAGTGGACCAGAACTGGCCCAGAGTAATTAATTTCAGGGCAGGTGATAAAATGAGACAAAGCGGCCCAGCTGAGGGGAAGGAGCCATGCCTGCCACAGACTGGAGTTTTCCTCAGGCAAGTCATTTTCTCTCAATAGCTCCCTTTTTTGCAACTCCACATCTTTAGACTCCCGTTCATTTTCCACACTACACTCTTCATGTGGAACGTAGCTACGGTCTTCTCTATTCTGCATGTAAAAACTGTAGAAACAGTAGTATTTCTTTGTTTTGGGTCACCAGACACATCTGAAATATAATCGTTAACCACCGTGAACTGAAAATTGAATGGAGTTGTTGAACAGGGACGTGACCACAGTTCTGCTCCCCCACCATTTTATACCAAAGCTCTAGTCGTCTGAGTAACCCAGGCAAAGTCCATAGCATGAATTTCTGAGTCCTGAAGCAGTCACTGCCCCTGACCTGGCAAGGATGGCAGAGAATGTATGAAGACACGAATGTCTTCCAGCTGTCATGGGTGTGATCAGAGAACTTTTCGGAAAGACAGGGCTTAGCAGAGAGGGAGGGAAGAAGTAATAGGTAACCTCAAAAGGTAAAGAATGAGCCAGATGGTCTCCCTGGCCTTGGGGGGCTCACACTACTCACATGGCCTCGGTCACCTCACTCTCACGTCTCTGGGTCTCATCAGAGCCACACTCGGATCCAGCACTGTGGGCCTCATACCTTCAGCTCTCCTGCTCCCACTGCGCTGTCTCCAAGGCAAACATGTGGCTGCCAGAACTTGACCAGCTTTTGGGAGGACTTTTGTGAGGCAAACCAGCCAGATAAGGACTTCCAAAATCAGTGAAAAAAAAAACAGTATAGTTTTCCACGTTGTAAATTCTACCCACTGAGTTATCTTCTTTATGGATCGTCTTGTCCCAATGCCTCCAAATTCCTCGCCACCGCACCTTGTACTCATCCACTGATACCAGCAGGGAATTGGCTCCAGGATACCTGTGAGTACTTGAACTCAAATGTGTTCAAATCCTGTGTATAAATTAGCACAGCGTTGGAATATAACTTATGTACATCTACCCATATGCAGTAATGGCATGTCTGAACAAAAACCCTGAAGATAGTTTCTGCTGGCTGTTATTATTCTTAAAACTGTACACACACACACACACACACACACACACACACACAGCTACAAAGGTAATAATGATTTTGAAAAGTTTTTGAGAATATCGGGAATGCTAAGGAAGGCTATACTATGGAAGTTTCTTTGTGGACCCACTTCCTGGGGATTGCAGCAGTAGGGCTCTGTGTCTGATGATAACCGACCTCCCTGTGCTGTGAACACAGCAGTGTTCTGGCAGGCGCAGACTTACTAAGAAGGTTTCTGCAGGAAGGCTTCTCCCTCTAACACTTCTGCCTGCAGGAATGGGAAGATTCTTTTTCCCTTTTTAAAATCTCAGTCCTTGGGCCTTCCAAATGGAATTATCTGTGTTTTGATTAAGGCCTCCTCCCCACCTCCGAGTTAAAATGTTGGTTTTGATAAGGGACAATAAAATGAAAGAGAAAACTGCTGACATAATATTTTCGTTTCCAAACCCACTTCCACGTTCCGCTATCTTTCTCAGGCCCGTACATGACTGTGGTTTCTGTATTCACACCAGAATCCTAGAAGGAAAGGTGCACTTAATCCCACCTTACAGTGAAGTTTGCCTCTGAGCCCTGAGCAAATCATGGCAGGGCCTCTTTCTCGTGCATCAGTATGCTTTAGGTCTTTCCAAAAGCATAGCACTGTGTGATGAATAAATGGCTTGGCTTCATCCTGTGAGCGGGAAGGCATAGTAGCGATGATGTCCAAGAGGGTTCGTAATAAAACCTCCCGATTTTCCTTCTTCACAAATTCGAACATTCTTTTGACAACAACAGAAATTGGAAGGAAATTGGAACCTGAATAGCATCTGCATCTCTCCCAGGACCTGCTCTCTGACATTTGCTTTAAAAATATATATATATATCTTTTTCTTTGAAAGTTCCATACATTTATACAAAGTTTATTGACCACATTCCTACCCAACTATCTGCCTCAGTCCAGTCCCCCTCCCAACTTCATATCCTCTTAAAAAAAAAATCTCAGTGATTCTTAGAATCTGAAGGAGACTAAATTCTAGATGGTCAATATGGTCATTCCATGAGCAAAGAAACTCTACATAAGTGCTAGAGACAGGTTGGTGCCCTATGGCTGTAGTCTCGGGCATACAGGAGACTGAGGCAGGATTGTTTAGGCCAAGGACTTCAAGACTAGCCTGAACAAGCAGTCAACACAGTAAGACTTTGTCTCAAAAATGTTGTTTTTTTGTTACAACAACAAAAACAACATACCCAAAACTTGTTTGAAAGTAAAAATAAATAGGGGCTAAAGGTATAGGTCAGCTGTAGAGTACTTTCCCAGCATTCCTGAGTCCTTGGCTCCATTCCCAATACCACAAGGGGGTGGGGGAGTGAGTAAATAAATAAAAGGATCAAAAGAAAATAAGTATTATATGTGTATTTTCTCTGAGTTTTTGCTCTAAAGAAGCTAGAATCGCTCTCGATGTTCTATGTTTTAAGGAAGAAATAATATAGTGATCTGTCTGTTGATGACCAAACCTCTAAGGACTAAGTATCATGTTGCTTCCAAAACAGGATTCCTACTGTGGATGGAAAGAAAACATGCATGTTCACAGCAACACGACACCCATCTACATGGTTTGTGGAGTTGCGGTCTCCAGGACCCCTGATAAGATTAGTGTTTCCTGACCTATGACTAGTTTTGCAAGCCATTCCCCATCTGTTTACTCTCAATGCCTCCACAAGTTTATTTTGAAATGCTTCTCGTCTCCTAATGCGACAGTCACAGGGAGGTGGGCATGGGTCGGGGGAGGTGGTGGTGGTGATGTGAGGATTCTTTCATAGTACCAGTCCACTCTACCTGGGGCATAAGATGGTTATTTTCTTGAAATTTAGTTGAGCACCAAGGATGGCTGTGGATCTGGGTACCAATGAATACTACACTGTCCTACACAGAGTTCCTGTCTTCAGCTTCTTTTATCCACTACTTTCTCCTAAAGGCTATTAAAAACATGTTTTAGAAGCCTTCCATGTCTAGCCTTGTCAAGTGCCACAGCACTTAAGAGGAGAAAATGTCTGTCTATCTAAAAATCAAGAGTGACCGATGAAGGGGAATGGGATCAGAACCTGTGAGTCACCACGGGCTCCATGTGCTGAGAAGCGAGGCGGAAGCGTCTGCATTACAATGATCCACCTTGTAAAGTTTCTGTTTGACCAACTCTTCGTCATCCAGATCTTGTCATAGGACCACGGAAACAGCTATTAAAATGGCTATCACTATACAAGCCTGGGGAACAGTCACATCGAGAACTTTAGTAGTCACTACATGCCTAGGAAAATGAATGACTGAACAACAGACTGACTGACGCACGGGTATGTTAGACATGAGAGAAGTATGCGGAGACAACAGTGGTTGGCCCCAGTGTTCTGGGGACATAAAGGACAGAACACATGAAAGACAACTATTCTGACAAGATCGGAGACCTCTGACATATTTCTTGCTTTTATTCAAACGTATTTACTTGTGAGATGTGGTCTTGCTATGTTTTTCAGGAAGGCCTCCAATTCAAGATCCCCCCTGCCTCAGCTTTTAAAGTGTTGGGATGACTGGCATGTGTCACCACACACATCAGTCACTCTTTTTTGTTTGTTACTTGTGACATCTATAGCAGTGGCCACTGAGCCCCTTTCAACTCTGACAGGTGCTGAAACCATTAATATCCCTTTACTCAGAGAAACATGCTGACAGAGGGCCAGGGCCAATGCCTTGGAGAACGAAGAGATGAGAGTCACCATTAAGGACTGAGTTTAAGGGGCATGTTAAAGATCTGTATACTCTCATAATACTAATTGCCTGCAAGTTGTCCTTGCCATTCGGTGGAGGTGGGGGAGGGTATCCTTGGGTTTGACTTCCCATGGCACTCCCCTTTCAATTGCAAGTTGCCACTGTGTACACAGCATATGGGCACCTATCCCAAGCTGCATAATGTCCCTGAGTCACAGCTGCTTTGGGGTGACAGGAGCTGCAGGTCAGTTAGCTTTGAGCCCAGCAGGCCCCTGAATTCACTCTGGGCTGCTACATGTTAATTCTTCAGTTTCTGTTACATTAACAGAGAGGCATGTGGTGTTACCCGATAGCTCTTGGCTTGGCAAACCTCAGCAAAATTCAGATTCTTCTGTTTCTGTCTCAGTCTCCCATTTCATTACACTTACCCGACACCTTCCTGTTCTTAGCGGACTTCAAGTCACCTCACAAAGGGTTTTAGTAGGTAAAGGTGATTTTTCCCTATTGTACATGATATGAACTCACAGAAACCCCAACCAGATGTCCAGATGATGGTATTTGAGGCAGCAGGGCAGGAAAGGCTGGTGTGAGTGTTTGTGTGGCTTTTCTGTTTGTTGTTTTGTGTTTGTGTACATGTGTGTAAGAGTGTGTATGTGTGTGTGCACATATGTGGTGTGTTTGTGTGTGGGGTTATGTAGTTAAAAGGATGCTACTGAGTTCTCAACACGGGTTTCAGAAACATATAGACCATCTTTTCACACTGATCGTTGCTACAAATATTAAAATAAAATAAATAAAATAAAACAAAAAAAAGAGATAAAACACTAGGAAAGGGAAACCACTTTAGATAAGATATTCAGGGATATCTTCTCTGAAGATGCTGTGGTTTCCCTGGAAATGTGTAGCGAGAAGGATCCAGGTGAAGCCATGGGGTATGGGGCGTGAATAAAGAGGCAGGAAGAGACATGGTGTGATGCTGGAAGGAAAGAAGGTATGGAAGAAGGCAGGAAGGAAAAGATGAGATGGGAGAGAAGGATGGAGTCTTACAGAGATAAACCTGAGACAGTCTGAAGAGGAGGCTGATATAAACTCTTTCAAAACTATGTTTATTATTTATTATTTTTTAAATGATTGTGTGTTGTGTGTGTTGTGGTGTGTGTGTGTGTGTTTTGTGAAGGTATGTTCATGGAAGGTGGAGGTAGGTGGCTACAGAGGCCAGAGGTATTGGATCTCTTGGAGCTGAAATTACAGATGGTTGTTAGTTGCCATATGGGTGATGGGAACAAACCCAGGTCCTTCAGATGACGAACATGTGCTCTTAGTTGCCGGCTCTCTTTCTCTCCAGCCTCCTGATTTTGTTTTAAGGAAATTTCATGAATAATTGTGTCACAGAGAAAAAGTTTAAGCTTGGGGATTTTTGTAAAAGGCTGAATGAGTAGCAATAGAGATGCATACGGGGTGGGTAGCAGGAGACTGTGAGGATGGGGCCAGATTGAGCAGGGACAGGAGAGCCAGCCAACACCGAGAGAGAGGAAAGAGAGAAATCAAGGGTGACTCTGTGCTGTGACCTCATCCAGTACGTAAATAATGACTCTGATGAAAAAGGTGTCATCGCAGATGACTCTGGGGGGTCGGGAGTTCTGCCTTGGGCATATTAAATTTGAGATGCCTATTCGACATGCAGATGGAGAAGTCAGGAAGGCAAACAGCCCGAACATCTGAGCTCAGCCAGCAGCCAGGGCTGAAGCCCTCCACTGGGAATCAGTTCTGATGGACACTCTGTAACACATAGATGGGCAGGGCTCGGCACTGAGTCATGCTGGAGACTCTTCCAGGAAGAGGAGGGCAGAGGATAAGGAGGAAGGGGGGCAGCAAGAGAGTCAGAGGAGAGTCCTGGGAGCCCTGACTGAGACTGGTCCTTTCAGAAAGTGTGATGCTAGTCACTGTAGTAGGCCAAGGATGCCTGTCTGGGTCACAGAATTAGAAAGATGGGAGAATGGATAGCTGGGTGGTCCTGTGGCTGCGGTCTCCTGAGGAGACCCACTCCCCCTTTTCATCTACCACTGTACCTCCTTCCCCATGTCTGAACTGCACCAAGAAGGAAAGTCCTCTAATGTAGAAAATCTGAAGATCTTTGATTGGTAAGCAATAAAAGATACGATGTTTTAAACCAAATTCCACCCAGGAGAGGCCCCAGTGCTGTGCCCCTCTCTGCCTTCCGGTTGTCATTTAGAGGGAGTTAAAACACAGCCCCAGCACCTCCACAGAGATACATGGTTTTTATTAGCGGGAGATAAACTTCATGTCAGCAGGGTTCTGCTCCATTCATTCCCAGCCCCCTGAGACCTAGCAAAAGTGATAAAATTAGAATTACCCATGGGTACTCCATAGAGACCGCTCAGTTTCTAGAGTTAGGGAGTGAGACTGAAACGAAAGCTTAAACCTCATTGATGTACATGACGTGGTTACACCTGTAACGTTCCATTGTGAGAGTTTCCAGGGTGGCTGCGGAGAATGTAGTCTACACATTGGTCCCAAGAAAGAGACTGGGAGAAGAACCTGTCTAGGTTGCTCTCTATTGAGGAGCCCAGGTGTTCTGAGACCTTTTAATTTTTATTTTCATGTATGTGTGTGTGTGTGTGTGTGTGTGTGGTGTATGTGTGTATGTGTGTGTGTGGTGTGTATGTGTATGTGTGTTGTGTGTGTGTGTGTATGTGTGTGTGTGTGGTGTATGTGTATGTATGTGTTATGGTGTGTGTGTGTGTGTGTGTGTGTATGTATTGTAGTATGTGTTGTGTGGTAGTATGTGTATGTATGTGTGTGTGTGGTGTGTATGTGTATGTGTGTGTGTGTGTGTGTGTGTGTATGTGTATGTATTTGTGTGTGTTTGGTGTGTATTATGTTAGTGTGTGTGGTGTGTGTTGTGTGTGTCAGTTAATGTGTATGTGTAAGGCAAGAAGGATGCTACTTCTGTTCTGTCGTTATCCACCGTATTCTCTGAAACTGGGCTCCACTGGACCTGGACTTTATCTAGTGTCAGCTAGCCCCAGCTATCTCTGTTCCGTCTCCCACTGTTGGTTCAGTCACGTTTTTGTGGTACGGGGTGGACTAGACCTGATTGTTTAGCAAGAGCTGCTCAGGGCCATCCAGCCGAAAGTTAACCATTTCAGAGTCTGCGACCATAGCTATCATATGAATGAAATCCAGGACCCTTGAGTCAAAGAAAGGGAGAGACAAGAAATTCACCACTCCAGATAACAAATGAAAAATTCTAAGAGCAAAATTACAGATGTTTACAAAGTCCCTTCGTTATTCTAGGTAAATCCAAATTTTGCGGAATAAGGGGTAGCATTGGGCCAGAACCGAGCTGTTCCTCCAGAGAGACAGCTTGTGCTTACTTAGGAAGAGAAAGAGTGGTAGGTGGCTGCTGGGACTCAGGAGTCACAGACACCCGCAAGCCCAGACACTGTCATGGTTATTTCAAAGTCAGGGGAAAAAACAAAGCCATTCTCCAATTTTCAATGCACTTTGCAAACATGATCTCACAGAGCATTGGGGCATAAAAGACTCTGAAGTATGACTTCTGTCACTTCCTAAGTGAAGACTAAGACAGAAGAGGTGGCCTCGATTGTGCAAATCCCCCAGGGCATGTGTGTCTTTCCCAGTTTTCTCAGTTACACTCCTGATAGTCCTGGCAGCTCAGGATTGGGGGCAGCTGTCAGTCATTTCAGTGATTTCCATTGGTTTGACTTCTTGGGAATGGAGGTAGTACCCTGAGGAGCCACAGGGTTGGGGCCCAGGGCTTTCGCCATGAACTAGGCCAACACAGCCAGTCTCTGCCAATCAGAATCTGTCAGAGCTTACTTCATAGCAGTTACTAAATGGTCTGGTGTTTCTGTAACCAAATAAATGCATTAAGAACAGAACCTTTTTCCTGCAATTCTCTCCAACATCCTGGATCTGTTCTTAGAAGCAGATAAAAGGTAATAGAAACTCTGGGCGCAGTCATGCCAATTTATATGCACTGCGAAGTAATCCATTATGTGTCAACCCTGCTCCAACCAGCCTCAATATCAAGCTGGGATGAGACGGCTAGCAGGCTTTGTCAATATGCTGCTGTTAGCCAGATCCAGTCTCTTCACTTCTCGTCCAGTGATTTTTTTTCCATAATAGAATCATTTTCCTTATATGGTGTCCTGTATATGCACTTTGTTTGAGGAATTGCTGTTTTTTATTTTGTCATTGTGTTAATTGTATACATATAAAAATATACTTTTTTTTTTTTTTTACAATGCTAGGGATGAAGCCCAGAACATGTGTCAGATGAGCTGATCTACCACTGGACTTCACCGCTCCTGGCCCTTGTAGAGTGTACATGACATACATCATGACATACATGTTACACTGGATCTTTCTAACCATAGGTTTCAGTGACATTAGGGAAATGGTGATCCTTCTGAAGTAGGAAAGAATGTTTTTTTTTTAAGTGTAATGATAATTATAACAAAAACAAAAGCTAAATAACCAGTTCTTAAATTCCAATCATGTGCTGAGGTAGCCTATATATACCATCTTACCGAATTCTAAAGCCAAACCTGGTACAATTCTTATCCTTTTTAACAAATGAGGCAATGGTTTTCAAAAGGTGGAGGGACACTCGCCCACGCACACAGTGTGTTCGCCCCAGTTCACACCACCCACAGTGCCCACCACACTATTTCTCTGAGGACACGAATCAAAACCAATTCCTTCTTGGTTTATCTGCATTACTCTCCATTGTGAAAAGATTTATTTTATGTTCAACTATGTGAATGTGGTGGATGGTATGTGTGCATAGGAATGCAGACGCCCAAGGATTCAGGAGAGGTTGTCAGGTTTCTTGGGCATGGAATTATAGTCAGTTGTGAGCTGCTAGTAACTAAACCCAGATCCTCTGTAAGATGACTGGAGGAATTATAATAATCTCTCTTTTCTCACCTAAAGTAGCAAGATTCAAGATTGGGCCTATCATATAATGGAATCTATCACAAAGACATTTGCTTATTCATATTTATTGCTGCTTTATTCACAATAGCCAGAGAGTGGAAATAACCTAGATGTCTACTAACTGATGGGTGGATAATGAAAAATGATGCCTATTTACACATAGTATAATATTCAGCTATTAAGAAAAATGAAATTATGAAATTCTCATGTAAACAGATGTACCTGGAAACTATCACTCTGAACTAGAAAACTCAGATACAGAAAGACAAATATCACATATATTTCTCATATATGGATGTTAGCTTTGAGTTTTTAGATGTGTGTGTTTCATTTAGAAAACCCACAGAGGTCAGGGAAGAAGTAAGGAGCTATTGGGATAGTTCTTAGGGGAGGGGAGAGAGATCGAAGTGGAATGGGAGAGGGAAGGAACTATGGAACGGGAAGGGTTAAGTGGGGGCAGGGAAGAAGAGGAAAGATAGGCAGGAATAACTGACTTTAAAAAGCTTTCTGAAAGGAGCTGGAGAGATGATTGGTTTCCTAGTAAGTCCTGAGTTCAATTCCCAGCAACTGCATGGTGGCTCACAATGTCTACTAACTGATGAGTGGATAATGAAATGTGTTGCCTATTTACACAGTAGTATAATATTCAGCTATTAAGAAAAATGAAATTATGAAATTCACACTAAATGTCCCCACCAATGGCTCAACCAATCTACCCCAGCTTTTTAATAGTAGATCGTTAGGAATTGGTAGAGTGCATACATACTACACAAACAGGCACATACCTATGTTTTTATATTAGTGAGTTTTGTTGCCTGGATTTGTATTCATTTGTAGTCTCTGGTTTTTGTTTTTTGTTTTTTTTTTAATATGGCACATGAGAGATATATGGAATTAGAAACAAGATTGATTAATTATTCCATATAATCTACATATTTCCCCATGTGCTGCTCTTGCATACCCAGCATCTGTATATAAAATACGTTGTTATTTTGATTACACTATTAACTTCTCTTATTACTCATTAAGGAAAATAGAAAATATTTCTATAGGCAGAAACTCAGCAACCCAAATTCAGGCCTGCGATTCATTTAAGTGATACACTTAAAATCAGCCACTAAGAGACAATGAACTCACGCAAGCCCTTTCGAGGTTTTGAGCTTGCTGTTGTTTTGTTGTTTTTGTGACAGGGCCTCACTCTATCCCTGACTGATCTGGAACAGCGTCGCTCATTCTGGTACTGAACTCACGATATTCCCCCTTGCCTCGTGATGAGCCAAGATGCCTGGCTTGGTTGCTGATTTTTAAAGCATTTTGCTTTCCCTTACCTAGGTCAGGGAATACTCTGAGAATGTTCAAGAAGGATAATGTTGGAAAGAGAACTAAGAAGAAACAAAGCCTGAGTTAGTCGGGCTTCTTGACTGTGCCTGGGCCATCTGTATCCAGACACACCCTTGGCCTGAGATGGCAGCCAATTTCCATGCAGTACCCACAGCAGCAGGTGGAATTTCAGGAATAAGGATCTCGACAAAGGAAACACAACAAATGTTTCAGTTGGGTGATCTTGGCTTGTAGCTACAAACTGTAACCTAGTCAAACTGTCCACCGCTGCCCCGGACAGAGAATCACAGTTGTATATTGTTCTTGTTGTTTTGCTTTGAATTAATTTCTGATCTTTAGAAGAGTTGCAAAGATAGAGCATAGCACCCCTGTGTACCGACCCTTCTGAGTTTCCACAAGTCTAGTACTTCATAGGACACTCTCCATTTACCACAACAGAAATTAACATGGAGCTATACCAGAACGTTATGAATTAAACTACAGGCTTGATTTGTATTTCATCTTTTTTTTTTTCTCACTAAATTTCTTTTTCCAGGAACCAATCCAGGATACAAACATAATGGAGTTTTAATCATTTTATTTCCTTACTCAAAAACAGGCTCTCATTGCTAACCAAAGCAAATGCTATTTAGTTATTTGGTCATATCTTGTATTTTAGTGTTGTCTGTGACCATTCACCAACACATCCCTTAAAATGTTGGTTAAGCCAAATTGGACATGCATCATCCCCTCAATGGAGCCTGACCTTCCCCATCCATAGCCACTCTTTAGCTTACGTGGCTGCTACAACTTGAAACACCTCCCACAGCTCTGCAGAGCCCTAGCCCATTTTTAGGTCTTGTATGTGATGTTTCCATTTCAAGGAAGCACTCTTAGCTCCTCAGAGGTGGGAGTTCTTTCTCACTTAGAGTCTCTGCTCAGCCCACACAGAGTGGTACACCTACATGGGCCACTAAAGTAGAGAAAAGCAGGCTAGGGCTAGGCCATGATGGGCAAGAAGAACAAGGGAACATACATCCCAGATGCTAGGAGTGGGAGTGAACTGAAAAAGAAACTTCATACTCTCAGCCCCTGGTAGAACTCAAAGGAGTAGCTTACAACAAGGTCATTGGTTATAAGATACATGAAAATTCTATTAGAAGATAATATATGTTGAATATCCCTTACCAAGAATTTCTGGGACCAGACATATCTCAAGTTTTAAGACTTTTTTTTCAGATTTTGAAATACACACACACACTACCAAGAGATGGAGTACAACTCTAAATGTGAAACTGTATGTGTATGTGTATAGTAAGATATATACATATATATAGATGTAGATATAGATATATATTTAGAAATTTGTGTGTATGTGGGTGTGTGTGGACATAGTTGCAGATAATTTCATATATTTTCAACAATCTTATGCATGAACTGAAGTTTAACGGTCGCATGGAATTTTCCACCTGTGGTGTCCTATTAACACTATGAAAACTTCATACTTGTGCCTAGTGAGATAGCTCAGTGGCTAAAGGTGTTTGCGACCAAGGTTGCTGACTGAAGTTCACTTTCTAAGAATCCACATGATGGAATGAGAGAACTGACTCCCATGGTGTTCCATGATCTCCCCAAATATGAATCATGAAACAAGTCTACCCTAAAATAAATCTAATATATTTTCAGAGTTTCATAGCTTAGCAGGTGTTTTGACACATGCCTATAGTCTTCACATTCAGAAGACTTGGGCAAGAGAATCATGGGTTGGAGGCCCACCAGAGCTATACAGTAGTACCCCACCACCAAAATTAAAAATTCAGATTTTTTCATATTTAGAATGATCAGTATAGGGATGTTTAAGTTTTATAAAAACAGCCAGTTACATCGTTTAAGCAGCAGGAGGAGATTCTGCATCCACCAAACCCCCTGTTTATAGAAGAATTTAACTATCTATAAATGTATTTTGCGCTTCACACATTTTCTCACTTCTTTATCATATTAAGATTTGGTTATTTTGGTAATATAAATTTAGAGAAAAAAAAAACAGGTATCACTCCTTTGCAATTTCACAAACTTACATTCATATTTGCATAAGTACAATCAATTATTTATAAGAACACAATAAATGCAACCACCAAAATTGAAAAACAAACTTCAGTATATCCAGCAGCATTTACGTACATAGACAGTGAAAGAATAAAACAAAACAAACCGTAAATCTCACTGCAACAGCACTACTGCTCTTAAATTCTCCAATTGAAAAGATGCCGCATGTGCTCTGTTCAATTATTTAACTAAAACATTAAGTTAGCAAATCTACTGAACAAAATCTGGACAGTAGAAAGGAGAGCTGTGCATTTCCCTTGGATGGGAAGTTTCCTGCAGCTTCTTTACCCTCAGAGCGAGTTCTAAAACTCAACACTTAAATGTGACACACTTTACTATGTCTAACATTTATAGAAGATTGTTGGGGACTCAAGGCTAGGGGACTATGCAAAGATACGCACAGTTAAGAAGGTAGGGCCGATAAAAGATAGCCCTGTTTCTCAAACCTTTAGTGCTGTGCACAGTGGTGACCATTCCTTCTCACAAAGACGAAACAAAAGTTCATCTAAAATCTGTTAGTAAGAACCCGATCTTTGTGACTTGCAGTTTATGTCACATCCAATACATCTCTCAAATAAAATGTAAATATGAGAATTAAAGCTGGATACCAACAACAGAAAGCTTACAAACTCATGAGAACTGAACAAATCTCTACTGAATGGAAAATGAATCAATACAAGAATCAAGAAAGAAATTAAAGGCTTTCTAGAATTGAATGAAAATGAATGCACCACACGCCCAACCTTATGGGACACAACAAGGGGGTAGTTCTAAAAAGCAAGTTCACAGTACTCATAATACTATGCTCATAGTAGCCTGGCTACTAACTTCAAATCCATTGGCCTGATATTTATTGCCATCTGCGATACAGTCTATATATGACATCAAAAGTAACTATATAGAAAAGCTTCGTTTCATTTGCAAACTCAGAAATGTCTCTTGACTTTAAGCAGAGCGAATTTCTCTATATAACATCAAGGTGGCTTTTTCTCTCCATTGCGTTATTTCCCTTCCCACTCATCCCTTGAAAACCATCATTTAATGGGCCATGTAGAGAATGGGTCATATTCCAAACAAAGCATTTGCATACCTTGTACATTTATTCGTATTCTTGAGTGACAGACAAACTAAATTCATTTAGTTTGTAGAAGGACCTATAGGCACAGGTCCTCTGCTACAGTGACAGGTGATTTTTTTTTAAATTGCAAACTTCAAATATTCTACATCTTTAACAAGAGTACCCCCAAACAGAAGTCAACTCCAGTGCTCACCCACAGCCTTGGCTACTGGATAGAACACATTCCAAGGAAGGTATCCCTGACCACTCTGACTGGCTTTTGCACAGTGAGGCTAAGGAGCCCCTACCCAGGGAGAGTATGCTAGAACCTTCTGCAGACTCCTGTCTTTAAAATTCATTTAGAGCAGGTCATGTCGGGCAAACCAGAGCTTCCTCTGAAATCCCAAGAGCATGGAGTCCTAGCTTTGTCTCCTACAAAGAAAGCAGGCTCCCAAATCTTATCTAAGACCTTATGTGATCCCAATAAAACTTGTGACAAGTCAACTCTGATACATTCACTAGAGGGATTTGGCCTACAAAGGGTTACTCTCCTCTTGTGTCGGTAACTCTCCTGCCTTTCCTCCCCTCTCCCTTAAGCTAACTCCACCCTGACTTCTCTTTTACATTAAAAAACAATTTTTTTTTAAACAAACAAGCCTTGGCTTGATTCCTCAAAACCTGCATCTGTGAGTGTGAAAGACCCATTAATCAGAAAGGAGGGTGACTTGGGACTGACTCAAGACACTTGAAGGGCCTCTTTGGAGGTCTTCATAAGGAGACCTAGCCCAACCCAGGGCAGCTTCTGAGAGCTGAGTCCAGGGTGGTATGGCCACCAGCCCACATTACTCATTGGGGATATTGAGTCATGTGCATTTATAAGGGGTGGGCACAGAACATGAAACCTTCCTAATGACGCTGCTGAGCCTGAGAAGAGCGGCTCTCTTGCTGACTCTAGGTTTGGCATTCAAGATTCATCTCCTGGACACCTGGTCCTTATTTATTACCTAAACTTTCTGCCATCACCTCTTGGAGTGCAACACTCACAAATTCCCAAACAAGAACCTTTGCTGTTTCCCCTAAGCTTAAGGTGAGAGGGCAGCACGTAGGAGACCTGCTTCCGGATTCCTGCCTTCCCTTAGAAAGTTAGACCTCGGCAATCATCATAGGTGGGAGGACCTGTAGGGGATTCTCGTGTCCTTATGTGTAAGAAGTGCTCTTTGTTTAATCCGCCTTTAAATTCCAGTATGTAAATTAACCCCAAACCTGAAATCATTCTTACATTCAAGACTTTCTACCAGATACCTCAGTATCACTAAAGCGCATACTTTAAAAGTTTTAAAACGCAAACTTTACAAGAAGAAAGAAAATAATTATCTACACTCTCACCCACTATTTGCCCAGACTTATCAGTTCAAGTCAATCCTCCCCACACCAAACCTTTGCCAAATTTCTTTCTTAACAAAAGAAGAAAAAAAAATAGATCTTACTTCTCGGTCCCTCCCCCCTCTTCTTTATAAAGTCCCTAAATATATTTTTAAAGTTTCATTTAAACTGGGGCATTTGGTAAGTTGATAGTTATAGCATGCTCACAGCTGTGGGAAAAACTGACATAAAAAATAACCAGCTCAGAAAAATGGCCCATGCACAACATCTTTGAGTTTTTATGTTTTATTAGCAATTTGGACTCATTACTGTTTGGGGGAGGAAGGAAGGGAGGGAGATGTTTCTGCAAGTTGTTTCTTTAATGTATTAAGCAGAGTTTTCCAACCAAGTTTAATCCAGCTCTGCCCAGCCCCTGTAACGTAACTGCAAGGATCAAGGCAGCGCTGAACACAGGCCCAGCTCTTCCTCCCCACAAGTCCTCAACCACCCATTCCCATCACCAAAACCACTACCTAGCCGCTAGGTATCAGGTACTTCATGCAGCCTCCATGGGAGAATGAAATAACGTTCTCGCCACAACCCTGCAAGCTCTCCGATCTTTCTCAGGTTCTGTCCTTTTCTTAGTCCGTTGGGCAAAGACAGGATAAACATTTGGCTCCCACTCCTGCATTGTCACCATGGCTTTGAATGAGCAAGACCAGGATGAGCCTGAGGTCACAGATCTCTCCCAAGCAGCACTTAACCAGGCCTTTCTTTCTTCAGAACCCTCATTATTTGTACCTACCTGTCTGTGGCTTGGTTGGTGGGAGAGTGTGCTGTCTTCATATTTCTTCTCTTCCTGGTACTGTTCTGTCACAATAAACTCCCACTCCCCTGGCAAGTAGTGTGCGCTTCGTTAAGGAAAGACATCAGTGAATGATAGCCAGGTATTCTGTTGTTCTCCCTGGCTGTTTCTTTGGAACATAAAAAACATATTTGTGGGCAGAAAGAGCCCCTATGACACACCTCACGGAAATGATGGACACATTTGAGAAAATGCTAACTACATAGAAATCACTTTCTCCATTGCTGCCCTTCCCTAGGAAAACATGGACTACAGTGTAAAACTAGCAGACACAAGACTCAGAAGATTTCAACAGGAAAATTCATCTTACTCAAGCCCTCAGTCTTGTAGGGAAGAGGGATAGAGGAAGGCAGACAGACAAGAACTCCTGGTGATACTTCCACCTTGCTCATAAGCAAACCTTTAAGGTCCTACAGGAAACTGAAAGTGAAAGGTGCAAAACTCTGAAAGTATTAAATGCCACACGAAGGGCTCTGTTACCTCAGTGTTTTCTTCGAATGAGGCACAAAGGACAGGTAAGAATTTAAACTTCACCTCTCTGCTCAGCTTCTTTTTCTTCCTTTTCCTTGACCAAGCTGTGATGCAAAGATAGAAATACGTCTCCTGATGAGCTCCAGTTCAGCTCAGATCAATGGTTTTCTACGAGGACGCCTCTCTGGTCCAGAGGGCCCGCAGCAGCCAGATGTATCCCCTGAGCCACACTGGTGCCTGTGAGGCAAGTTCTTCATAAAAATGGGGTCTAAGGGTCTGTATAAGTATGTTACCTAGGAATTTTTCATGCTACATTTGAGAAGGCTCAAACTCTCTTCCAAAACAATCTAGCCTGTATGTGAGAAAGAACAGAAATAAAATATAGCACTAGCAGCAATGCCAAAGGACATTCAAGAAGAAAGACAGTGCAGAAGAGCATGGTCTAAGCCAACAGAAGTGCCTGGAAGTGCATATGTGAATGAGGGGATGCAAACAACAACAGTATCACCGATCACCAATCACTGATCAACCTATCACCGATCAATACTAGAAACATTGAAGAAAAAGCAAACACAAAACTATTTGGGGAAAGAAATCTCATTGCCACAGGAAAGGAGGCTTTTCTGTCTCTGAGACTTCAGAAAGTTTCCTTGGCAACTGTGACGATGGACTCTTAGCCTAGAGTTCATGTTGCCCTCCCCTTGCCTTAGAGAATCCTCTAGCCTGTGCTCACACAGGAGACCTGTCCCTCTAGGTAGCATCATGTCCACTCGGTTGACACACACAAGAAGGAGGTGTTTGTGGGAGGTGAGACCTCCCGGCTTTCCACTCTACCACTAGCCCTCCCCTACATCTTTTTCTCCAACCGTGAGCATGAGTGTTCAGCAGAATGTGCAACACGGAACTGACAAAGCTAAGGCCTTCTTGTTCCTCCACGATCCTTCCTGAGAGACTTATGGACAGACACTGTCCAGACAAGAGATTTGGAGAAGCTCTCTCACACCACTCTGCCATCTAAGCCATTCCACCACCCCAGGGGATCTCTAAGTGTGGGTGTAGGGCCGGGTGGTAAGGTTGGTAGCGTGGAGGAGGGCTCAGCCTTTACAGATGTGTGCTTAAATCAACCTTTAGCGAGAGAGGTGACAAGTCAGCTTTATGGTCTGGCCCCCAAAGACTTACTGTGGAGAGCAAAAATCAACAGCCTCGCACTGAACAGGTTTAAGCTGGCCAAGTTTAACCACTGCCATTTCCTGCCTGGGCGAGCATGAGTGCTCTTAACCCATACCATGTTTGGAACTCCAGGAGGTGGCATAAAATCCAGAGCTGCGGTGAAGCCACCTGGTGAGGGCACTTATCCTGAGAGCTTTAGGTCCTCTGAAGTCCCTGTCTCTAGAAGTCCAGACGTCTTCAATATCTTGTCCAAACCACTATACTGTTTGTCTTGTTTCCCCCTCGCCTTTTAAATCAAGATTAGTGGCCAATCATGAATGGTAAAGTACCATGCCAGCTCCTTTGATTAAGAAAGCAATAACCCGGCTTTCTTTTTCCCATGTTCTCTTTGTCCCATTACGGTGTTCCCTGGGCATGTGAGTCTAGGTGGTTGGAAGTGCAGCATTTTGTCCTGCTGTTCATTGGGGGACAGCCACCTTGTCCCTGGGGGCTGGTATACACTGCACAGACTTAGTATGAAACGCTCTCATAGGAAACAGGTCCAAACAAAAGAACTATGCTTCCCTTTGACATGCTTTTGCTACCCTAGAACAGCATGTCCGTTTCCGTCACAGCTGGCCTGCTTGCCTACTGTGGCAGGAAAATCACTTGTCATTTATGATGTTTATAATTTGTGTGCAACGTTCATAGTAAACCTCTGTTATAGCTCCCTTCAAAATAATGCCTGTCAAACTTCCTAAGGACAGGGCAAACACCCTGCCATACAGGCAGTGAACGAATGGAAAACTTTCTAGAAAGCCAGAGTCTAAAAATTCAACCAATTGCCCCGGACTTAAAAGTGAAATTCAGAAAAATACCAGAGCTTTCCTGAATCCCATGACCGTGTTTCAATAAAGATAGAGAGTTTTATTTATTAGGTTTTGTCTCTAAGCCTGAAAAAATAACACATGCCCGTAGGTATGCAAATAGGCCAGAGAAAACATGATGCATTGAAAATATGTTGCTTTTGTGCGATACGTGGGAGGAGGGGGTATGGTTTCTCTTTAGACATCTTGACATTGAGACTGAGATCCATGGAAGTCAGAGGGTAGGAGGCTAGATAGGAGGGAGGAAAAGATTATTTGTGGGGATATCTTTACTCCTACTTACTATGTAAGTTCAACAAACCTGAGCAGCTGACAGCAGTGAAGACAGAAACCCTAAAGAGTCCTGGAATGCTCGGTGGGATGTGGGCACACTGGGCTGAGGTGGGGAGGCCTGAGGGACTGGGATGAGGAGGCTGCGCTGAGCATGTGACATCTGAGCTTGCTTTGGAGGCTGGGAGAACAGCTTCATATGTAGGACATAGGGAGATCATGTCTCCCACCAGCCCACTCCTGGAGAAGAAGCTGAGAGAATGGGTGCTGGGAAGTATTCAAGATAGTATAATCAAGGCCAGCCTGAGCTACAGAAGGAGTGGGGAAGGAGAAGGAAGAGGAAAGACAAAGGAGAAGGAAGAAAAACAGATTGGGGCAGAAAGGGGAAGGAAGATAGTAAGTATACAGGAAAAGGCAAAGTCAGACAGGGAGCTGGCACGGTTGGAATGTTGAGGGTCTGAACGTATTGGAAGATGGTGGAAGGAACATTATATGGAGAGAGAAAACGGGCACAGTAAACTGAGGCTGGACTGTAAAAGTCTGGAAGGCAATGCCAGCTCTTCCCAGAGTAGACAATAGGGAAGAGTTATGTAGGGATGTCCCATAGAATATTAAAATAAGAATGGAAAGAGGAGGACAGGTAAGAGAAGGAGAGTAAAAGGAGGAGAAAAATTCTATATGTAAGTAAGGAAGCACTATATCCAACACAGTTACCTATGTTGGTCTCCTCTCTTCTTCCTTCCTTCCTTCCTTCCTCCTTCCTTCCTTCCTTCCTTCCTTCCTTCTTCTTCCTTCTGCCCTCCTCTTTTAAATAATGTAACCATTTATTTCCACATCAGTGTGGACAGTGATGAGTGATAGAATGCATTCCTGCTGGTAAGTTTTCCCTTCCCTTGAATAAATGTTTATATCTTCTTTCCTAAGTAGAGTGTGGGCTCCAAGATGGCGAGTGCTCATTGTTTAGTGCACACATCTTTGCATAGCAGAATACCTAAGATGTAGTAGGTTCCCGAAAAACCTATTTTATGAATAAATGACAGTGTGGCTGGGAAAAGAATTAAAGGTTCAAATTAACTACCTTAGCGTTTTCATAGACAATTGTTCTTTGTTTTCTGGAAAATAACACTGCTGGTGGTGGAGAAGTTCAATCATTCTGAATCCTATATTTTTCATTTTTCATTGGTAACTTGTAATTTTATTTTCCTTTTCCTAGATGCTTATAGAATGTTGACTTTGTTTCTATAGATAAGCTATAAGCCATAATAGCTAAGCCATTTTGTGCATAGCATCCTTTTGTTGTTATTGTTGGGATTGAAATGCAATGCGCACTGGGGAAGGGAGGTGCCAATAATCTCAACTATTTTGAGTTCAGTTCATACAGTCCTCTAGTGGATTTTCGTCCCAAGGCAACTCCGTCTTTTACAATGCTGAGGATTCGAGTATGACCGAGGGGGATAGGCAAGCTTCTATTTGTACCTTGGGTAACAATTTCCTGTATGATTGATTTCTTTTCTGTACTAATTAATCTTCTAGAATGAGCTCAAAATTTCAGATCTAGTAATGATACCTAGTGCCATTTTCCAATGCTATTACACACACACACACATATGGAGAGAAAGAGAGAAAGAGAGAGAGAGAGAAGAGAGAGAGAGAGAGAGAGAGAGAGAGAGAGAGAGAGAGAGAGAGAGAGAGAGAGCTGTCCCTCCTGTCCCTGCCTTTGCTTCCAGGAGAAGCAAAGAAGGGAGACTTGGCATGTGGACTGGTTTGTCATCTTGAACCATAGTATTTGCACTTCATTCTCATGTTTTAAGCTCATCATAGACTAGAAATATAAAATGAATGCTGAAATTTAATTAAGCTTAATCTAATTCACATCGAAACAGATTTCTTGTGTGTTTAAATTAGGAGGTAGTTTAAAAACTAAAAAATAATTGCAAAATATGTGGCCATAAAATATTGTTTGTCTATAAGACTCAGTCTCTAGCTCCTTCTGTCAAAAGGTACTGTGAGGATTTACAGTGAAATGCTGCTTAGAGGCTTCAGTTCCCTGCATGCAATGGCTGTCTGGCCACTGCCCTGCATTCCAGTGTCCTGAGAGGACTCAAGAAGTTCCTGAGCCTGGTGAAGGAAGAGCACCCTGCACCTAACACCTGCCATTCATTCATTCCTGGAGAGCATGGGTGCTCTGCTGCCTTGTTGGAAGTTTGGTTTGTTCCCCTTTGCTCAAAACATCCTATTGGCCATGTAGTTCCAACACCACCCCTGTCTTCTGAAGTGCCACGGGGACCAGTTTCAGCTGCAGAGGGGGAGTTTCCAGATCTCAATAATTGCCTGCAAAGGCTTTACTCAGGCGTGCCTAATAAACAGGAAAATCCCATCCGCCCAGCACTCTTTTTGAGTAGGTTGTTTAAAACATCGACTCCCATCCACGGCTGTGAAAGGAGTGAGTCAGTAGGTCAGGGCTCTGCGGCCAAGAAGCAAACAAACCATTTGTTCTCATTTTGCAGATCTCCTCAATGTGAAGACCTGTGATAAATCTTGACACACGTATCATCTTTAGAGCACAGATTCAAAGGTCGGGGGAGGCCTGGCCAATAAAAGGGCTGATGAAAAAAAAAAATGCATCCAGGAACTAGAAGCTAGCTTAGCTCCATGCTGTTTCCCCCTCAACAGGAGGCAGCTGCACTCCTCACAGTCCTGGGCAGTTGGGTTGCAGCTGTCAGTTCTTTGTTGATCCCCCTCCCCAAAATGGAGACTCAACATGGCCTTCCGGTCACCCTGGCTTTAATCAGCTCTGAGTCTGAGAACACCAGGCTGCATTCTCCTGGGACCGCCACTCAGCCAGCTCTGGGCAAGCTGTCTATTTGATAGTGTCTCTCGTGTTTCTGGAACCTGAGTGCAGATATGCATTGTTCCCAGATGCCGGGCTCCTGGAGCAGCTGCGAGCAGGGGCTTCTCTTGCAAGGATAACTGTGGTAAGTCCATCCCTCCAGAGCATCAGCATCCTGCCTCCCTGCCTGCAACTCCAAATAGAGCCAGCCTAACAGAGACTTTGAAATAAAACAAACACTCTAATCAGTTCACATGAGCACCATAATTGTGTTTCTTTCTGGTTCCAGGCAGTTGGTCATAAAATGAATAAAATGAATTTTACTACCTTGACTTTGAGAATTTTTACCCCTGTGTTTGAAAAACAAAAGCCTGGGTCATACACAGGAGAAATGGACATAAAACAAACAAAAATGATTAGATACTTGTTGTGGTTTGGATAGATATGGCCCCCATAGATTCATGTGTTTGAATGCTTGGCCATAGGGAGCAGCACCGTTAGAAGATGTGGCCTCCTACACACACTTAGAGAAAGTGTGTCACCATGCAGGTGGGGCTTTGAGGTCCTAAATGTTTGGGATACTCCCAGTGTGAAACATATCAAGTCTCCTCCTTGCTGCCTTTGGATCAAGATGTAGAACTCTTGGCTCCTCCAGCACCATGTCTGCCTGGACTCTACCATGCTTCCCACCATGATGATAATGGACTGAACTTCTGAAAATGTAAGCCATCCTCAAATGAATGTTTTCCTTTATAAGAGTTGTCTTGGTCACGGTATCTATTCACGGAGATGAAACCCAAACTAAGACAATATTTAATCCTATCATTTGTCTGAAGTTAGAATTTTTTTGAAGTGAGCTATTTCTTCCCTCATTATTGCATTTATGTATAGCACATGCTATACATTAAGGACAGCAGTGGGGTAGGAAGAGAGCTCGGTGAGTCAAACGCTCATTGTGTAAGTATGATCACCTGAGTTCAGGCCCTAGCATCCATGTGACATCTGGCACTGTGAAGTGTGTTTAGAACCTTAGAGTTGCAGGGACAGAGTCAGGCAGGCCTCAGGGACTTGGTGGCCAGTCAGTCCAGGCCAAAGAACAGTTCTGGGTTTAGTGAGAGGTAGTCATGTCTCAAAAGTTCAGGTGAAGAGCTATAGAGAGAGATATTCAACTTTGACTTCTAGCATCCACATACATGTGAGACTACGCATGCACTCTCATACCAAACACAAACACAAAATAGAAAAAGGTGCAGAATAAATGATGTATGTATCACAGATGAGGAAGTGGGCCCAGCAGCGACTATGTACGCAGCTGAGAAATGAGTAGTCCATCTCTTCATTCGCTCAGTCAGGGACCTCTGTATAGAAAGGGATTTGAACATGCAAAACACAGTAAGGGCAACACTTCAGACTGTTTCCATGGATGAGTTCGTGGCTAGATGCTAATGAGCAGAGCTGGCGTACATCTGAGCATCTGGTTTTACAAAGGAGATTTCATGACCAGAGAAGGTAGCACTTTAGAGAGATTTCCTTTTTGAAGGGGTGTGGTAGTGGTGGGGGGTGGCAGTGAGGAAGAAGCCTGCAGACACAGGGGGACAACAGGGATCAATGTAGCTTTAACACCATTGCCAGGGCTTGTCACAGTGAGTCCTGGCTTGGACCTTGAATCCCTCTTGACAGGTAGGTTATATTTCGAAACTGATTGTCCAGAGATATCCCTTTGAAAGTTTGAACTTGTCACCTGCTTCTCTAATCTGTCCCATGAGAATCTTTTCCTTATCATAACAAGTACACACTTAGTCCCTTCATACAAATGGCAGGTGTGAGTATGGCTTTTGGTGCTGTACGGATGGATGAATGGTTTCTCAGAAGGGATCATATGTGTCTAGGATCGAGACTGCACAGGCAAGTATTCGTCATTTGAAATGCTCACTCTCGAACAGCCCCTCCCCTTGTTTTCTTCCCTTCACAATGGTCTTGTGTGTATCCTTGAGTTGACTACTCCTGTCAAATATTTAAAACAAAACAAAACAAAAGCCAGGCATGGAATGCAAAGTCAGCCAATTGCTTTGCTGTAGTCGGGGAGAAGTCCATTGTAAACAATTGTCCTGGAATACATGCTGTGGTTACCATGGTAAGGGAAGGCAGGGCTGGGCAGACGCTCATTCCTTGGAGGGTCCTCCTGGTCACCCACCCCTTGGCTCCTTCTTGAAGCCAGAGAACATGGTCCGGAACTCCTATGAGAACTCAGGTGCTAATTCAACACTATATCCAACTAATCTTGGTAGGATAGTATTTCCCATTTTACACTATGGATCCAGGCCTTGGCTATTTATCCACCAAGCTGTCATGGGAATAATCTCAGGGGAAATAGTTCAGGGATAAGGATGAGGTGCAGAGGAACGAGAATGATGGACTTTGGGTGTTAAGGAAGCCACACCAGGCAATGCTGCACACAGAGATGCTGAAGAAGCTAACTGGCCGATACGGTACCTTCGACTCTGGAAATGATGAATTCCAAGCTGTGACACTCCTGTTTTATTTTTTAAATAGATACAATGATGAATGATGAACTTAAGACTCAATAGGAAGCAATTCATTCCTGGAACTGTAAGTTTAGCCAACTCCCCATGGCTGATGAGGCCATGGGCCCTAGAGAAGAACCTATTGCCACCACTCTCCAAAAGCTGGGCAATCTCTCACTGCATTCTGTGTACTTACCCCCAACGCCACAGGTGAGTACACTTCCCATCACTCATCAAACCTTTGCTTTACATCACGGAAACCACCCTCAACTGATATACCTACACTACAGCTCCTAACCTAAGACTCAGGAAACATTGCAGAAGAGGAAGTAGAGGGAGTCTAAGAGCCAGAAGATGAAGATATCTTTGGGGAGATAGTATCTTCTTATAACAGGGAAGCTGCGCACATGAAATCTCAGTAGCACAGTTGCCTAAATAAGACATTGCCTGAGCAATGACAACAGTAGATATGTCAAAGTGGAAAGGGAAATCTCACAAGGCCCCACCCCTAGATGAAGAACTATAGGCAATTAGTGACTGCTAAGAGAGGATTAGTCTTCCCCACTGAAGAGCCCTTTAATTGGTTTTCCAGTATCAAGTGATCTGCCCTAAATACATATACATATGCAACACTATGGATCCTGCAGGTTGCACTTAGAGTGTGTGTGTGTGTGTGTGTGTGTGTGTGTGTGTGTGTGTGTGTGTGTGATTAGTAATTAAAAAGAGGTAGCAAGATATAAATAATAATACATTATAATTTACTCATTTATAAATGCACAATGATTATCTCACCAAACTTTCTCTTGCCTTCCCCTTTTAAACATCTTTTTGTTTCTATTTTTAGTTGAAAAAATTTAAATATAATTTGTGTTCAATTCGAGGCTTGCTTTTATTACTAATGCCTTTTTAGTATTCTCCTGAGTAAATATTAAATTTCTATGTGACCACCGCCAGAGGGACACAGTGGGCTGTTTTAGATAAATACCTGAACATATTTCAATAGCTTCCTTTATTCAATGAAAATATTAATTAGCTTAGTTTCCGATATTAAAACCAATTTTAGAATGTGTTAATACACTGTTAGTTTGCTAGGGCTCACCTGAAGCCAGGTTGTTACTCCTTTTACAGTCTTTGCCCAAAGCTGGGTGGCTAAGGACATCTAGAGCTCCCAAACTATGCTGAGTGCAGGACAAAGATCCAAAGGAAGAATACCCATGGACTTAGCTCCAAATATGATTATCACAAAAATGAAAATCATACACATCGCTGAAGCATGGGCTCTTTTTTAAATTAAGATGATGATGATGATGATTATTTATGTGTGTGTGTTTGTGTGTGTGTGGGAGAGAGAGAGAGAGAGAGAGAGAGAGAGAGAGAGAGAGAGAGAGAGAGAGCGCTAGCTGTGAGACCATACCTGTCTTGTAGATGACAGAAAAGGATGTCAGATATCAAATTCCCTGGAGCTAGATTTTTAGGCAACTGTGGATGCCTCATACTGACACTGGGATTTTTACTTGGGTTTCCTGGATAGCAGGAAGTGCTCCTAACTTCTGAGTCATCTCTCCGTGCTCAACATACACTTTTTTCTATGATAAAAATGCAATCGTTCTGGGTAGATGGTTTATCAAGTGTAATGCTTGCACGTGTACATGTCTAGTAGGTTTGACAGCCTACCAGTGATTTCAAAGGAGAAGGCAGAGACAATGGTTCCCTGGAACAAATGGGCTAGCTAGATTTACCCTATTAGCAAGTTCTGGATTCGACTGAGAGACCTTGCCTCAATGAATAAGGTGGGAAGACTCCTGACATCAGCCATGGGACTCCATATGTATGCTCACAAATACACAGAAAGACAGTCAGACAGACAGACACACACACACAGAGGAAAAAACAAAAATAACAAAATTTACCCTCTTAATCATTTCAAATTTTCAAGTTAACAGAAATCTTTCTGTTTCTTTTGATTAAAAGCCTTTTTGTTATAACCTCTCAGACAGGCAAAATATTTAGAGTACTGTAACAAAAACGTGTGTGGCTACAAATTCATCAACAAATGTTACAAACAAGAACCTCTCCTACGTCTCCTTTGATGTCTCATTTATCTGCTGTGCTGCTTGCTCATACTGGAGACAGAAAAACCCAGTGATTGTTTAGTTCAAGACAGTATTGCTTCTGAACTATCTCATCTCTTCAGTTCAGTCCTAGTCCCAATTCTACAAAGTACAAGATGAAGTACAGCAGAGGAAAAGGAACTGTCTGGGTCATCAGATGTCTCATTTACAGGGTCTACAACGTGGAGTCCTCTTGCCTGGGACAACATTCAGCCTAGGATGCTGTTGTGTTCTGGCAATTCATAATATATTTATAAGCACTTCACAATATGTAATAAATCATTGTGTATTGATTTAAATAATGCCATTTGCAAGCCTCAAAGTGCTGTACTGTGTTACACACATAGAGGAGTTGAATCAGTTTGCCAGCCACTGACAAGGGAGAAGCAGACCCGGGAGGGGCCCTGGCTAGTCAGGTAGTGTCAGCAAAATGCAATATGCTGAGGCCTGCCATGAGGGAGCAGGTTTGCATGGATGCATTAGAGGCTTGGTTAATTGTTTGGGGAAACCATGCCTGATAGGAGGTCTTGGGTTTTTAACAGTCAGGAAGAGAGAAAATCTTTGATTTGTGTAAATCGGTCCTCTTATTAGAGGGCTTCTGTGTCTCTAATTTCACAACAGTAGTGTTAACGGAAATGAAAAATAGGTTTCAATGCAGTCAAGGTAAGCAAAGGAAAAAACCCACAAGCCTCTATCACAGACTCTAGTGGAAGAAACCTGTCTGTTTCATTCAAATATCTTTGGGTTCAACAGATATTCAGACGGTCAAGGATGGGAATTTTAAAGCTCAGCCTAAAGGCAATAGTCTGCTAGAGCCAATTACACCAACTGTGCAAGATCTGCTCTCTCTCTCTCTCCTCCCCCACCCATATGTGTGTATGTGTGTGTGTGTGTGTGTGTGTGTTGTGTATGCATGCATGCACACATGTGCTAGCTAACAGAGCACATACCTTTTTTTTTTGGTTTGTTTGTTTGTTTGTTTTTGAGACAGGGTTTCTCTGTGTAGCCCTGGCTGTCCTGGAACTCACTCTGTAGACTAGGCTGGCCTCGAACTCAGGAATCTGCCTGCCTCTGCCTCTCAAGTGCTAGGATTAAAGGCATGCGCTACCACCGCCTGGCTCAGAGCACATACCTTACCACGGTGCCACTCATCCAACCCACAAGCAGGTTGTTGAACTGTCGGTGACTTGAAATGGACTAAGGTTAGAGCACTCACACAGGACGCTGAGCAGACACTGGGATCCAGTTTTGCTTTCTGCTATCTCCCAGAAGTTGACTTTATAGCAGACACACCCTTAGGAGGATAGTCTTTGCGGGTGACTTTAATCTTTCTTTAAATTATTTTCTTTACACACAGTACGGATCACATAAGAACATTTTCAAGCAAGTCTGTGGTATACATTGAGCATGTCCTGTCTCCCCTATTTAGTCTGCTTTTTCACTGGACTCAGAATTGTCTTCTGTAACAGATAACTATGTGGGAAGACGTCACTGTAGCAACAGGTAAACGAAGTGAGACTAAATGAGGTGAGATTGTGTCTAGCAGGCTCCCCTGAAGAGTGGAAATGCATATTTTCCCAAAGTGTCAGATGGGAAATGGCTAGCATAGACATAGATACTCCTAAAGAAGTAATATAAATGTATAATGAATTTTTTCCACCATGCTCTGTCAGGCTCAGTAAGGCAGCACTCATCTTCATGAAGGAAGTCTGAAAGGCCATTATTGTCAAGCATTGACATACCTCAGAACTGTTTCTCTTCCCAAGAAACACAGGTACCTCGAAGGCCCATCACCCAAAGATGCTTCAAGAGCAAAAGAACACAAATACTTACTAAATGTGTTCACAAATACAGTTGGTCTACTTTTAGACTGGCAATCACGGTTTAACTAATTATGAGAAGCCACTGCAGAGCACTGTCATTGCTGAAGAGGCTCCTTCATCTTCTGACTGAAAAGGGATGTTTTCTGTCCAATGTTGACATTTTATATGGAAATGCTCCAAGGTAATCACTCCAACTCCCGGCCAAACCAAACACAACGTCTTCCTCCTCTTCCTAATCTCACTTCTTCTGAATTTTCATTTCACTCATGTCTGGGGATACACAGCCCTAGGACATCCATGTGTGAAGATTTTCATAGAGAGGAGCAACGAGTCTGGACTTGGAACAGCCATCAGCAAGATTATTTTTTTTAAACCTCTGAACATGTATGCAAAGACATCTGAATATCAACCATGTCCCCTTGAAATAGATTTTTCTTGTATTAAAAAGATATCATGAGATGCAACAGCAGATTTCGGTCACATTCTTGTGACCCATTGTAACCAACCCACTAGAAACCATCACATAACCCTAAAAGAGTTCATTCCCTGGTGGATGTATGTGTTTGAAGAGCTATGTGATAACAGCTTAGTCACTGTCTAAACTGTACTGAGATACCCTGTATGTACTCCCGTGCCAACATTACTGCAAGAGATTGTGTGAGCAACAAGACTGGACTTGAAACAGCCATCAGCAAGATTTTTTTGGTGATGGGTCTTCAAGGTACCTGTGTTTCTTGGGAAGAGAAACAGTTCTGAGGTATGTCAATGCTTGACAATAATGGCCTTTCAGACTTCCTTCATGAAGATGAGTGCTGCCTTACTGAGCCTGACAGAGCATGGTGGAAAACATTCATTATACATTTATATTACTTCTTTAGGAGTAACTATGTCTATGCCCAGCCCCACCGAGTCCTTCCCTTAGGATTACCTCTGTTCTACACCTATGCTGCCACAACGTTGGCTGGATGCTTTTCTGGGACACTTGAAAATGTCTTTGTTGGAATCCCCCATTTCCCTCCCCTCAGCTGGCTTTGTGCTATTTCTGGCCTTGTCCACTGTCACTGCTGACTCCAAATGTGCTCTAGGTACTATTACTCTCAATAACAATTCCCTAGGGCTGACTAAGGCATGTTGTTAAAAGATGCATGTGTTATATAGGTTAGTTTTCTAAGTGGTGCAAACCAACTTTTCCAACTAATTGGAAAAATTATTAATAAATAAACAGTAATGCCTGCTTTCCCACTGTCTTTTAGAGTTCCATTTTTCCTATCTCTACCATGGCCAGATTTGGAAGGCTGCCACAACCAAAAATAACCTGCAAAGGGGATTTTGTGACCACTAATCAGGGCACTTTGCTTTTCTAGGGCACAGACTCTTGCCATCTTTATGCACATGCAGGGAACACACCAGAACATTTCTATATACTGTGCCAACACCCCATTGTCAAAGACAATTAAAATCACCATTGGATTTCTCCTCTTAGAACAAGACAATTGAATACGAGATCTACAGAGCCATCTGCTCCTCAATGTGTTTTTCGGTATAGGTGGGTTTATTGGTAGAGTTTGGCATTGTATTCTTTTGTTATTAAGAAAATTCTAGAATCTTCTGAATTGCATCACACCATTAAGCAGAACAACCTTCTAATGCTTTGCTTCTTATTAACTTTCACATTCATCTTCAACAGTGGAAACATATAATTGATTCTCAGAGGCCTGGTATACGGTGCTTCAGCATTCCAGATGTGGAATCTTAGACTCTCTGGTCTGCGTCACCGACTATGTCCTGGCCAAAGAAACCAGTTCAGGCCACAAAATGGTGTGTGAACAGAAATGGCCGCAGGATTGATTTGACCAAGGCAAACAATACTTCTCAAGAAGATAACAAACTAACAAACAAATGAAACCTGAACAGATCAGCTGGGCTCAGGTCTCACAAGCAGAAACAATACATTGAAAAAGTTAAAATAGTTGAATAAATAAAGGGAAAGACTCCTTCCAAAGAAGCTAAGTTTCTAAGTGCAAGAGAACCGTTCAAATGAGCGTGGACACACAGGTGTCTAACAGACATCCTTACCCTGATCATGGAGTCTTCAAGTGGATCATGTGTCTTCAGTATCTTTTCATGGCCTCCTTACTCAGAGGTGGGCCTACATGAGTGGACACAGCTAAGAGTAGGAACACACGGGACAGCATCCAGAGAAAGTGGCTTTGCACATTCTGTGTGACATGACCACTAGCCCACGTTATTTAAAAAGGTAGCCAGGTGGCTTTTCCTAATGGAGCTTCCTCTGCAATTTAGGAAACGTTGTCAGGTTTTCTAGTGATTGCTAGCTAGCTAGTTCATGCCTTCATCACAATTCTGCTAATTCACGGGGAGCAATAATGAAAGGGTAACTAATTTGTCTCAGGACATCATGTTTTCAATTCATCATGGAAAAACAAACACCCAAGTATATTATGAAAGCACACAGTGACATTTTAGGTATTTTTGTTTTGTTTTGTTTGTCTGTTTTCTTTCTCTTCGAAAGTCTCAATACTCTGACCTCCTAAGTCCTGTGGGGTAAGTAAGAGCCACCAAGTCTGGCTAATAATTCTTTTAAAAAAGTTCTAGATTATTTATTTATTTATTTGCTATGCATGAGTGTTTGCCTGCATGCATATATGCATTACCTGTATGTCTGATACCTGTGAAGGTCAGAAGACGGCATCAGATCCCCTGCAGTAGTTATGGATGGTTGTGAGCAACTATGTAGGTGCTGGGAAATGAATCCAGATCCACTGCAAGAGCAAAAAGTGCTCCTAACCTCTGAGCCCTTGACTAGCAATTCTTGATAATCAAATATCTAGTCATATTTTTTCAAGGCCTTCATCAGATTATTCCTCTTATCCCTCCCAAAGTCCACCACTGAGGGTAATGTGATATTTTTCAACCAAGCCAGAGCTCTACTTTGTAGGCTAAGTTAGATATGTTCCCTGGGATTACATACTGTGAATTTTCCTTCAAATAAAATAGTATCAAGAGAAATTAGAAATGTTGATGCTAATCTGTGGACTATCTTCAACATTAACTTTTGTAACACAATTAACATGACCTCTGATAAGGACAACATCTGTGACTGCCTAGCTCTCTCTCACAGGACACAGGCGTAATTATCCCCTAGTCAATGCATTTTCCATTAAAAATAACAAACCCTGATAACCTATGGCTTCCAGGACGAATATTATCTTTCTTTGTAAGGTAACTCTTAAACATTAAAACCAACAACAAAACAATATCTTTTTAGGTTATAAAAAATTTCCAGTGCCAGATGTGGAATACCTCCCCTTACATCACTGGTGAGAGATGCTGGCTTTTTGCATTATTACCAGTGCACAGTAGGTGTGCTCCCTTCACTAGTGAACAGGAGGGAGCATCATCCAATCCATTCATTGCACCATTGACTTCAACTAAAAACCAGGAAGAAGGCCTTGGTGTTTATGTAAGCTGAGAGTTTTGCTGGTCAACTCTGTTCTTTTCGGGGATCTCAAAGATAAAGTCTTTATCATTCCACATGGTTCCCCTGACATATTCAAGGAGACTACAGCCCTGGGAAGCCATGGAAGAAGTGGCTGAAGTTCCAATCTTCCACCCTCCCCTTGATTTTCTTAGCATGCGTAGACTGCTCAAGGAAAAACAAGGCTGAGAAGGTGTCTCATGAAAGGATTCCTGAACTCCCACCTGGAGAGAAAGATGATCAATATGCCAAGAAGACTTTGAGAGATTTAATACTAGGAACTGGTCCACATAATGACAAAGAGAGAGGGACCAAGAGGGTCCAAGAAACAGAGTGGTGTACTGCTGTTCCAGCCTGAAGCCCAGAAGGTCAATGACATGAGGACCAGGCTGAGCTCCAAGCTGGAGAACTAGGAGCATGATGTTCTAAGGCTGGGATGATGGATGCTCCAACCCAGATGAGCAAATTTACCTTCCTCTGCCTTTGTGTTCTATCTGGGCCTTTGACGGACTGGATGCTGCTGCCCATCATTGGTGGAGGAATCTTCCTGATTCAGCCTGCTAATGTAAGTGCTAGCTTCCTCCAGAAACAGGTATACACCTAGAAGTGATGCTTTACCAGCTTTGGGTCTGCCTTAGCCCAAGCAATTAAACATATAACATGAACCTTCACCCTGGGAAAGATTTTTTTCTTCAAATAAATGAAGCTTCCTTGATGTCTGTTTACTTCCTGGTGTAGCTACCACCTGATTCCATTCTTTCTCTTCTCAATAGGAATGGGGTTTGAGTCCTCCAAGTAGTCATGGATATGGGTAACTATTCTGGTTTTTCCTCTGTAC
Organism: Mastomys natalensis; assembly: GCA_021653895.1. Lineage (NCBI taxonomy): Eukaryota > Metazoa > Chordata > Mammalia > Rodentia > Muridae > Mastomys > Mastomys natalensis. The sequence continues at coordinate 304,427 of JAJTUV010000559.1, forward strand.
TTTCAGATTTTATAATCTATATAACTCAGGTGCTTGCAAAACTCCAGTGCAAGCATTCTAGAGATCCAGAGATCACTAAGTCACTAAAGTCACACACAGCATCACAGTCCACTGACACCACCGGCATCCAAAACCCACAAGCAAACCACACACGTTATCTGGTTTTCAGAAAGAGGGCAAACCCCCCAGCAACAGAATTGTCATCTCATAGTGTCATTCAGAAGGTTGAGATTCCAGGCCCAGGCTACAATCTTCTCTTTTGTAAAGATCAAAGGGTCATTAGGATCTCATTCTGGTAGCCATTATAATATGAAGGGACCCACAGTTTGTAGGATAAGATGAGGAGATTATTCTTAAAGCCACCTACCTTCCAACAGTGTTCTCTCACTCCAGGCCAGGCCGCCATGAGACTAGAAGCATAATTGGAACAGGAAGACCCTATTTATAAGTTACTGAGGAGCCCCCGTCTGAAGGCAGCCTGGACCACAAGCTGCTGGTAGTGGTTTCATCTAGTCTCACAATCTCTGCTCTAATCAGCATTAAGCACTCCCTGGATTGTACTAACTATCATTGCGGTGTTAAGCGATCATTACACTTGAGGAAGAGAAATCTAGGAAGACCGCCAGGAAGTGGCCTTGAGGGGACCAAAGCAGGTCTGTAGAAAACAAAACTATTATCGAGGGTCAGTAGATTCTCTTCATTTTAATACATTAGTAATTTAGATACATTCCAATCCTTCCAGCATATATCTTTCTTTTGTTTTAACCATCCCTAAGATCAGCCAATAACGTTACAAGTTGAAACATACCTTTTATTTTAATCCCACCCCTTCCCTGAGGTTCATTCATCGATGAGATTCTTTGTTTCCTGGTTGGCGTCGGGGTGGATACTAGAAATCTGAGAAACGGTTATGTTTTCAAATCAATTTTGTTTGTTTGTTTGTTTGCCATCATGGAAAGCAGAGTTGTTGATACTACCCTACTCCTCCTTCCCAATGGGCTCACTCCAAAGCAATCTGATAGCCCCACTGGAAGAACTAGAACTCTTCCTTCCTCTGGTGTTACTCTGGAGAGAGTGAGGGAAGGCCTTATTAGGTTGTTGTTCAGCCCAAGTACCTGCGAGGCACATCTTCCATGATGTCCTCATTTGCAGCTACCAATACAGCGAAGGGCAGAGCTGCCATCTTGCACAGACTTGCCTCCCGCTGAATTAGTGACCCTCGTAGTGGTAAAGCCTGACAGACAACTCTTGAAGTCCTCCTACATTTAGGATACACCTAGCTGAATCACAGAAAGAGGCTCTCAATATGCTCTGAAGGACACACTTCTCTTGACTGCCATTGTAGACACACAGACACAGAGAGTGTAAGAACCCACCATTTCCAAGATCACACCATTTTGTTCAGTTGAGAAAGAACATGTGCTGTGTGTAAGGCAGAGTCTCCGGGAGGAAGCATGGCCACAGGTCATTTGGGGATTGGTGGACACTGTCAATGGAAAATAAGATGCTCTTCTCTCACCAGTTTGGAATGGAAGAGGAGCGCCAGACACATAGACACCTAGAAATTCAACCCATATGCTCCAGCCGTTTGGTGACCTTGGATGAGTGTGCCTAATCTTAGCCGACAGGTTCCCTTGGGAATTTGCAGGCATTTAAAAAATTTTCCAGGAAGGCTAGTTCCAGGGCTCAAATCTATGAGTCTGCCTATTGGATTCTTAGAAGCAGTCACAAAATTAAGTGGAAAGAAAATCTCTGCGTTCAATATAGGAGCTGTGGCAAACCCTTTAGAGGCTGAGCATTAGAAGCCTAATCTTGAGAAAACAAGCTTTTCAGTCTCCAGAATTCCGGTGCCAGCCAAGCGCTGTAGTGTATTTGTAGGGTTGGTGGTGTAAGAGGGGACAAGCCAGCTTCTAGACAGTGCTGTGTCAACATCAAAGACTAAGGTCAAAATTCATGCTTTCCCCTTCCAGGCTCTTTTAGGACCAGAACAAATCTACACCCTCTGGAACCGTAGAGGTTTGCTTGTCACTACTGTCCTCAACCAATACGCTAGCTGTTACATGGTCGCATTCGTACCTGCCCAGTCTTTATTCTACAAACTCTACAAAGGGTGTGGGAGCCAGCTCAGACACTTTCTTACCAGGATTGACTTGTGGCTAATCTATGAGCCCTCTAGTAGAACATTTTCCATGGATGGAATGAAGTTCACATCTGTGTATGTAATAGCAACACAGTGGGTCTTGCCTCATGCGGCCAGGCAAGTTCCCTGCCGAACACTAACAAGCTGGTTGGCAGGCCATATTAAAACCCTCCCACGCAGAAAAAGGCCTTTGTGTGTGAAACAGAAAGCAATGTTAGGCTTGAGCTATTTTTAAAAAATGGAATAAAATGAAGTTGGTAAATGCATGATTCTGTTAAGCTCAAATGGTTGGGTTGGTAACAGCTTCTCACTTTCTGTGTTTTAATTATGTCACCTGGGACTGGGACGAAGGGTTGGGGCGAGGCGGAGAGATTTTAAGGGCTTGTTTGCTTTCTGTCCCCACCTTTACTGCTGTTGAATTTAAAAAAAAAAAAATCTCCACAGGCAAAAATTCTTTGCATTGCCAATAAAATAGTTTCCCCCTGGTTTTTATCAGCATAGGTTCCACAAGGAACTGACAGCGGTTTATGTCAATGAACAAGACTTATTGTTTTCAGATTTATTTTTCATAGCAAAAAAAAAAAAAAAAAACTATTTCACGTTGAACTTTAAACATGGAAACAAAGAACAATGAAGACTCTAATTTGTGGTTCCAGTACAGTCTCTGAGTGGAGGAAAGGCCATCTTGCACCCAGCTATTTGGTGGGGGAATTTACTGATACAGGCACGCCTGTGCCTTGCTTCATGTGACATGGACATGCAGATACACACAAGACACCAGATCATAGATGTTTACCCCTCCACACTGGGTAGATGTGTTTCCATGTGTGTATTTCTGGTTTCTATGGACTAGTCATAAAAACTAATGGGGTGAGAACTGAAGGTCAGAGAAACTGAATGGAAGAATAAAAGAGAAACCATAAAAGGAGGCAGTAGGCTAGCCCACGGGGGAGAGGAATGAAAGATGACAGCAATGAGTCAGGTTTATTTACAAAATAAAAATAAAAATAAAGCTGTTTTATTTTGGCTTAATTTATTATTTCATTTCTTATAGAGAAATGCTATGGCTGAAAATGAAGAACCACGCTCAGGTCATACTTGGAAATTTGGGATCTTGTTTTGTTTCTCTCCACCAGAAAAGAGTGCCTGCCCTTCTTTACCTTTGCAATTGATGTCTGAGGTCAAGTCTCTCAGCAGAATAGGTAGAAGGCAAGTGGGAAGCCAGGATGCCTTTGTTCTGAGCATGGCTAATGACAAAGGTGTGTGTGAATGTTGGCCAGTCATTAGATCTCTTTAGATTCATGTTTTGCTTTTCTCAACAATGGCCTTTCCATCTGGATCAGGGATTTCCCCCAACCTCCACTCCTCTTTCCTCCTCACCCTTTCTTTTCCCTTCCCAGGATGCATACTCGGGACTGTCAACATAATCAGATAGAAATCCCTAGGGAAGGAGGGAAAGTGGCTCTGGGCACGTCTGTAAGGGATCATCTAGATTACCAGGATTGTGGTCTTAAGACCCACCCTAAATGAAGCAGCAGCACTCCAGGGCCTGGGATCCCAGGAGAAAAGAACTGAATAGTCTGCATTCTCTGCTCCCGACTGTAGACCCATCTCTCGGGCCACCATGCGTCCCCTGCCATAATGAATGTGTCCTAGGACTATGAACGGAATAAACTTGTTCTTCCTTAAGTTGCATTTGTCAGCTATTTTAGCACACAAATAAAGTAAGTAACCAAATACTTAACTTGTCTTTCTCTCCCATCTCTTTTCTTCCTTAACTTGTCTTTCTCTCCCATCTCTTTTCTTCCTTTCTTTTCCCCTTCTCTTTCCCCATTTCTTTCCTCCATTAGAGATTTAACCCATCTCCCATGTATGCTAAACCCAAACTCTTCCATTGAGTCACACCCACTGCCTAGGTCCAACATTCCTTGATTTTCCCCTTGAAATCTCAGCCCTTGCCTTTCACAACTAAACCATGGTTCCCACAGTGGTCACCTATGGGAGCTTACTTAGAACCCTTCCACTCGTTTCTGTATTTCTACCCTATACTATCTAGCCACCGTGTCCTAAGACTTGTGAGAACTGTCAGGGGCAGATAGTCTAATCTTTTCCAGGGTTCTAACCATTGTTAACTGGAGACTGCCATCTCCTAGGAATATTGCATGTTCTCGGCAGGTTGCTAGGAGCAGGACAAAGTCTTTGATTGTACATTCCTAATTTCATATGGAGCTGGTTAGGAGAAGAGATTTTAGGGTGACCCTTGTCGACTATTTGGAGAAACAAGTATTCAGAATAGGACCTCAACACAGCTGTTTCATGGATTTTGAGTTGGGGGAAGCTGTAAACTGTAAAAAGACTCAGTGAGTCTTTGGGAAAAAAATAAATCCTACACAGGGCTCTACTGTAACAGCTGCTGAACTGAAGGTAAAGACAACCTTCTTCTGATGCACCAGGCATGTGTGGCTCTCTCTAGGGAGTCAGGTAGGAACGACCATTGTAAAGAAGGCAACCATACACTTGCAGGAGGTGTGGAAGTTTGAAAATGATGTTCAGTCATTATTTTAAGGTTCATTTTGTAATGGATTGTATTTATGGAACTTTGCATATGAAAGCTGTTTCCATAGCTTTTCCCATGGTGACCATAAAAGAAACACTGCTCTCAGTCTATTTTTTTCCTTTATCTGTCCCGTCACAAGTATTCATTCGATGGAAATAATAGAAAATAATATTTTATCCAAGTGATAAAATGAACAGCCAAACATCTGTAGTTCTGGCTAGTGGCTGTTGGCACTCTGACTTTGACATTTCTGTTCTCTGAAAGACATTTTTGTCAGTTTTTAACCATTATCACCAAATTCATGGTCTCCTCTGAGAACACGAACGAAGCTGAACTATGACATAAGTAAGTGTCATCAATGAACTCAAGCATAAAAGCATGAAACCTGCACATAATGTCACTGCATGAAAGGATGCTAATCATGGCCTTATGGGTGTGTGTGTGTGTGTGTGTGTGTGTGTGTGTGTGTTCCACTGAGTTTCTGCAAACGTGGGTTTACAGACCAGGGGTACGACCCAGAAGGCGTCCCTGTGGACTTGGGCAGGACTTATCGGCAGATAGTAATAGTGCTGGCTTCAGCCTGAAATGCTTTAAGTGCTTAAGAAACCTTGTTTACAGCACTTCTGTATGTTCTCATTAAAACTAGGCAAAGAAATGCTTCTTCCTTCATAGCAGATGAGATGCCTGCCCAGAAATGCCTTGTAGTCCCTCCCTGATCACCACAAAATAAGGTTTGGTGAGTTCTTTGAGCCCATGTCTGATGCCCATTATTTAAGCTTCATTATTCAAGTTCCAGTGAGAAGCCAAGTATTAAGGAATGATGGACATCTTTATTTCCAACCACTCAAGTGCTTTGAAAAACTGAAATATGCTCTTTTTGCTGAATTTAAATATATTGTTCAATGCTACTTTTGAGAAATAAAGATTAATATGACTAAAGTTCCTATTACAGAGCAAAGGCATGTCTGCTGGCCTCCAGTACAAAACATTTGCCTTAAGAAAGTTTGTACTGTTACCTTCTCATTAGTTCTGAGATGAAGCCATACTTACACCAGAACACCAGACTTCTTCTAGATAATGCTAAGAGGCAAGCAAAGATCAATGCCACTAAATATATCCAACCATAGTTGGTTATCAAGAAATGTTTGAACCATTATGCTTGGTCATGATTATTCAGTCAGTGCAGAGGAACAAATGCCAGGAAGTCTTAGGAAGCATGAGACTGCCGTGCCAGGTGTGGGCGCTGAACACCCCTGCTCCCTGTACTCCCTACAGAACTCACACAGAAATTATGGCGAAGATGTCCTGCAGACAAGCTGACCTGTGACTTTCCTCTCATATAATTAATAATCAAAGAGAATGGATGCTCTTCTCTGAAATTCGGGAAGAAATCTGCAAGGTATTTTCTGTTCATGTTCTAACCAACTTTTCATAATATATTCTAATAAAAACATCAAAAGAGAAAAAGAAAAAAATGACTGCAGGCCCAGAATCTAGGTTTGTGTTTTCCAAACTAAACTCAATTTTATGTACAGTACTATACATATACAATTTTATATATAGCACTATAGTATTTATTGTACTATAATATAAATAATACATTTATTTTAAATTAAATTAATTTTATTTTAAAGTTTTTCCTATTTATATGTGCTTATTTATGTAAATAATAAACATCACTTGTCATAAGTAGATTGTAATTGCAATGAAAACTTACCAAAGCATTATTATAGATTTTCAGGTTTTGTTTTCTGATTTATAGTGGGAATTGGATAAAGAACACTTCAAACGCTAGAAAGATGGCTAAGCAGTTGCTGCTCTTCCAGAGAACTTGGGTTCAGTTCCCAGCATCTACATGATGGCTCACAAGCATCTGATAATCCAGTTACAGGGGATCTGATGCCCTCTTCTGGCTTCTGTGAACATTGCATATACATGGTGCACAAATACACATGTAGGCAAAACACTCATGCATATAAATGTTTTGGGTTTTGTTTTTTTTATATGAAAACACCAGTAAATCTCCTCATTGGGGATTTTCATATGTTACATTGGCCAATTTCTAATCTGAAGACAGATTACATTATCACTTAATACAGAAGATACAATGTCAATTGTGTTTTCTCATGTTTAACATTGAGCAACTCTCTCTCTCTGTGCATGTGTGTGTGTGTGTGTGTGTGTGCGCACGCGCGCGGGTGTATGCATGTGTGAGCATGAATGTGTGTGCGTGTGCCTTCCTTTTTAGGATAGTAATTTGAATTAAGGCAGCAACCATAACATCATGAACAAGGTTACAGTGTCTGTAATAAATTATAGGTTGTCAATCCATATCTTTGCTAGTATGTCTCTCAAGAATCCCTTTACAAAATCTACACAAGCCCAAAAATATAAAAAAAATTACTGGAGAAACCTAAGACATACCATTAATTAAACATCATAAATCACTAGTTTCACCCAAAGATGAAACTCTCATAGTGACAGAGGCAAACAATGGAATGCTTTAAAGGTATGTATTAATCCACAAAAGATGTGTTCCTACAATTTGATACCTGAATGATCATTCAATGCTAAGCTCTCCACTGTCTCAAACCTCTCATTTCCAGATCTGGAGTCTGCTACTCCTCCGTGCTTAAGGTAGACGCTAAGAGTTGGGGGAAAACACAATGACACTTTAAAATTCAATGTCAAAACACAGAGCACTCAGCGCCTTCCATTAGACACCAGTTATCAACAGTCTGACTTTTCGAACAAGAAGTCTCCATGGCAACAGACTTGATTCGTAGACTAAGGTTTCTAGGAATGTCCAGTCTCTCATCTGCTTCCCTTGTGTCTGAGTGTAGCCATACTTTGTCAAGGATAGCTATGGATACAGCCTGACTTAAAGTTAACATCCTTTAGTGGCATCTTTCTTTTAAAATTGGAGATAACTCGATGGCAAGGTTCTGGAGTGTGAACCTAGTAGATGACAACAGACGATGCAGCATCGGAAGGGGGAAACAGCAGGTTCCCCAGATGTTGTCCTACCATTGGCTCATTTGCTCAGATCCTTCCCTCTTTGTCTTTGTGTGACTTTACAATCTCTCCTGCAGGGTCATTTGAGGTTGATCTTTTATGCCAATCCATGTCACTCATTTGCCACCCACCATCTCGCTCTGTCTCATTAGTCTCCATTACAACACCCTTCTTGTTGTCTTCAAAGTTGAGGGTTGTCACAAATTATAATTTCATATTGAAGCCGTTTGCTTTTCAGCAACTTTCACCAGGCTGGGCTCAAACCTAGAGTTGTAGGCATGTCATACAAGCATTCTACCACTGAACCTATTTGAAGCCTGCCAAGCATTGGAAGTTAGTCTCCCTCACTAGTGTGTAGTCATCTCAAGAACAAGTTATCATACTGAGCTGTACACTGTAAATCAAGCAAACAGTAGCCTTCCATTTTTGTTTGTTAAGCTTTGCTTTGCTTTTCCCCCAAAGTGCTGGGGATTGACCCAAGGCCCTTGCACACATGAGGCAAGTGTTCCATCCCTGAGAATATTTCTAGACACCTTTTTGCCTTTTATTTTGAGACAGGATCTCACTAAGCTACCTTGGCTAGTCTGGAGCTTACAATGCAGCCCAGACAGAGTCTGCTAGAAGTCTTCCTGTTCAGCTTTGAAACCAAAATCTTCTAAAACAACCAAGTTGTCTCTAGAGAAAATGCATTCATGAATGAGCACATAAAAATTACAGGATGCTATTGAACTAAACGGGGCACCATGGAACCCATGTGCATTTGAAGAACACAGCACTAACTGCTGAGGGACTTGAGGATCAGAGAAAAGGTGACAAGGGCTTGAACAAGGGCAGGTATGATAGGGAGAAACAGGAAAAGAAAACCATAGCCTTTCCAAGGTGATAAACAATATATAGAACACAGATAGTCAGGTTGTAGGCCATAACTGAAAGTGAATAGCTAAAGATGAGTGTGGCCATCTTCCCAGAAAAACAACAGGACACAACAGGCAGACATAATGTCTGCTATTATGGAATTTATAGTCTAGCAGAAGGGACCATAAACAGATAACTGTAGAAACAAGTTATTTTACTTTAGTCAACATAAGAGCTGCATGAGAAGAAGGGGCTTCTACTGTGTTGTGACTCCTCTGCTGAGTCAGGAGTCACCACTGCTGAGGGAAGGTAAGATTGAGGAAGTCACCGGTGGCACAAAGTGCCGAATGCTCACCAGTCCTTTCCTAGGTGACAAGGTCACATGAGGAAATCCTCTGAACACAGTCCAGCTGGAAGGGCTGGTATGCCTCCTCTGCAGGCCTAAATCTTGCCACCCCCCAACAGACAGGCTCTGACATGGCCTCTGGGAGGATACTGTAAGCAAACAACAGAATCATGTGTTTGACCACAATTTGTGTGTTACCGCACTTCATTTGCTTTTCTCAAGTAAGGAGCCTTGCTTGAATATATCAACACTGAAAAACTATTGAAATACAAAAAGAAGAGCACATTAAATCAAGGTAACAATGAAGAGGAAGACAGAACAGATACATCTGAGCTTTCAGCCAGCTCTGCAATCCTGTGATTTTATTGCTCAATGGTGATTTGTTGGTTTTGTTTGTCTCCTTTGGCATACTCAGTTGACAGGTTGCTGGACAAGCTTTGTTTATTGCTCTAGAAAGCTTGGCTCATGGGTCCAAGCTGTATGAACGTGGCATGGCTTGGGAACAATTTGGAATTGTCAGGTGGACTGCCAAGAGTTCGGGAAGAGCCTTGTCAGCTGGCATAGATGGATCTGGAATGTGACTGTGCATGAATGAATAGATTTCCAACTGAAAACAGTGTGACTGAATACATGGATTTCTAAAAAGCAGCAGAGATCCTATGGAGTAAGAAGCTGAAGTGGGTAGGTTTAAAGAAACAAAACCCTTTAGCCAGAATAAATATAGATAGATGGACAGACTTCTCAAGAGGCACAATAGTGTTGTGAAGATTAAAGAGAGTCCAGCTTACCATCTGGGCAGTCGCAGTCAGAAGGTGTCTTAAGTCAGGGTTTCTGTTGCTGTGATGAAACACCATGAGCAAAAGCAAGTTGGGGAGGAAAGTGGCAGGACAGGAACTCAAACAGAGCAGGATCCTAGAGGCAGGAGCTGATGCAGAGGCCATGGAAAAGTGCTGCTTACTTACTGGTTCGCCCCTCATGGCTTGTTCAGTCTGCATTTTGTTTTTAAAGAGAACTCAGAACCACCAGGCCACAGTAGGCTGGGCCCTCCCACATCAATCAATAATTAAGAAAATATCCTTAAGCCTTTTCTTATGGTGGCATTTTCTCAATTGAGGTTCCCTCCTTTCAGATAACTCTAGCTTGTGTCAAGCTGACATAAAGCTAACCAGCAGGGGTAGGTGGCACATTTTGGGGGATAACCAAAAAGACAAAATGTCAAGACTAGTCTACTGACGTAGGTACATAGCAAGTACTTCCTAATGGCTGGAGACCAGTTAGTGACCAACAAACGCCAGCTGTTTCTCACGCTATCACCCCTCCTGCCTCCTTCAAAACCATGGATCCCTCTTCAATGCAGAGGAGAAAGTATGAAATGGGATGGGTAAGTGTAAGGTAGAGTACATAGAAAATAGACAAGATAAAACAAAGACAGAAGGTCCTGAGAAATTATTATTATCATTTGTTTGTGTGATGCTTGCAAGCTTGCTTCCAGACAAATACATTCCTAACTGACATACAGCTCAGTAGTGGAGTGTCTTTGTCTTCTAGGGAAGGCTATAGTAATATTTTCAAGAATCATACAAGAAGTGAAATTCAGAATTAAAGAACTAAATTAGGCATCTAGACAAACACTCAGAAAGCAAAGTGGTCCAAAGTAAGAGAGCCAGGTGAGAAAACAGTTGAGAAGACAGGTCATTAGGTTAACAATCTATGGAGAAATGGAACTAGTTCTTAAAAGCTCCACATGTAAGTTGGGAGAATTGTTTTACAACTGAGGCATAAAAACAAGATACACAAGTCAAGACTCCCAAGGACTTGAAACAGCCAGGCAGTGGGGAATTGGGGTTATCTAAGATATTTAAGAAAACATAATGAAAATGTATTTTACTTATATATAACCCAGAATAATTTTTAAAATCAAAGTATCAAAATGATATAGAATTATATAATTTCAATATTTTTGCTTCATAAAGAGTAAAGTATACAGTAACTACTATATTTAAAATAAAAGTATATCCAAAAATATGGATGTATTCTGACCTCATTAAAAAGATAGATACTTTATTTGGTTCCTGAACCTGCTGCATTATCTGATCAAGTGATCTCAGAGGGAAAAATAAAGGAGTCTTAAAAGGAAACTTCTGTAGACTCAAAGGCTGGTGACCACTGTCCAGGAGTGGGCCAGATGTGCTTAATGTGCTTAAATGACATTTGCGTGAAAACTTTGTACAAGGGTAGAGTAGGAAACACCAAGATCACACAACAAAGCAGGATCAACTTCTAAGAAAAACATCTTCGAAATTTCTCAGTCATCTTGTTCTACTCTTTGTCTGGGCATCTTACTGATCAAAGTGACAGGAAGACAGGCTCATTGATTTTTCTTCTTATACTTTCTATAAGAGGCAGAGTCCTGGCTATGGGACTTGCAGCTCTGACCTTACTTTATAGTCAGAGCAATGGCTCATGAACAGAAGGAGTCAGCAAGATGGTTATCATGAGACCTGAGAACACATGGCCACAATGTGAGGTCAGAGAGGCTCAGAGTGACTTCTCTCTAGGTGATGACTTTGGTGAAGCCCACAAGGCCTTGGTAATGCTTGAACAGCGCTCTCTTATCCTCTGCTCTGGGTGCCCTCACCAACACTGGCAGTTCCACAGCTGTCTGTGCTCAAAGTGGTCACAAATCAAAAGGGCAACCAGGAAGTTCACGACCGCTGTTGTCAACCTGCCTTGCTCACTATGCGTAGAGTGGCAGGGCATTTATTGATAAAGCAGATGTGCTCTCTGCTTCATTCTAGGGTGTCTTCTGAGGTGGGGGCAACCCCTGATGATTGAGACCCCTGAACGGGAGAATATTCACAGTGCAAGATTTTTCTCCTCTTCCATACACATATGCATAGGCACATGTACATGTGTGTGATTGAGTCTTTGCGTCAAGCCTATCATGCGTCAAAAGAGTTTTGTTTGTTTATTTGGCTAGTTTCGACTGGTTGCCACCATTTCTTTTGGGAGAAAGATATGGCACAAAGAATGTCAACACAGAGGGTAAAGATGAAGTTTCCAGAGCTAGCAAGTCAGAAATTGAATCCTAATACTGGCACTTGTTTGCTGTCGCTCTGAGGCAAATTGTTCTACTTTTCTGTGCCTTGGTCAGTTGATCTACCTGTTTATCGATTTTTATGTATTTTTTAGTTAAAAATTTAGGTCAGCATACAATGTATTGCTTTACCACTGCAATTTAGTGTGAGTGTTGCAGAACACCTTACCCTGGCTTATTAATCAGAAAATCTATGCCTATGCCATGTACTTATCATAAGGATTAAGTGAGTTAGTGTGTCTAAAGTGCTTAGAGTCCCTGGACCACGATGAAAGGGATAGAAAAGTTAACTTTCATTATGTATGGAAACATTCCTCACTTGATCATGGGCACTCATTATACAACAGATATCATCCTACCAACTAAAGATACAGAAGAGGACAAGAGAACGTTTTAGACTTATGGTGCCTATTTAGTAATAGAGAAGGTTGACCAGATGGTAAACATACACATGAAAATTATACATCATCATTTCATACAATGATGAATGCTGAGAGAAAAGCAGCAACAGGTGATGTCATAGAGAGTGAGATAAATGGCTACTAACTTAATTGGGAAAGGAAGAGTTTGGAGAGCTGGGATGCCAAATGTGGAAATGAGGAAAAGTCTACTTCGGCTGAGGGAAAACATAGGTGTTATTTGCCACTGAAACCAAGTACCTCTCCTTTCCATATCCCCCATAGCCAGAATTGTCATTATGGGAGCAGCTAGGAACCATCGAAAGACCATGGTTAACGTGGGGGATCATTACCCAGCCTCTTTATCCCATCATGGTTATTTTTAAGGATAGTTAGCAAATTATCTAAAGATCAAAATATTTGAAATGTAGAAGCTCACAGACAGTCACCCTAGATGAAGACAGGACCAGGACAACAAGCAACAACCTCCCTCATCTAATACGTCCTCCTGGCCCCCACCAGGCAGGTCAGACTCCAGACACACATGTCCTGTCATCAGTTGCCTTTCAGGAAGTTTTTTGAAATTGTTGCCCAATCTGCAAGGGCAAGAGGTAGAGGAAATGGAAAGGGGACAGAGGGAGGAAGTTCTGTGCTTTGGTAGTTGTCGGAAATCATGAAAAACACTACTGATATGTTTGTTCAGTCCAGACACCCAAACTTCTGCTGTATGGAGGGGGATAAAGGCTGTTATCTTGTGGAAACGGAGCATATCACTACGTTGGGATGTACATCTTGACTTGATGGGAAGAATGTGGCCTAAGCTGTGCTTTTCTAGTATCTTGTGTTGTTTTCCAATGTGCACTAGACAGTCTCATGTGGGGTTGGCTCTTTTTGTTTATACTGTGACTTCTACACATACATGATAAGCTGCTATTGGATTTGTTTTCTCGCTGGGAAACAGTCACAGCCTGAAACTCTCCCTGGTCTTCATCTGCCGGATACCTTTTCACCTTTCTGACACAGTCTCCTTGGAGAGGTCATCCCTGGTTACACTTGGCTAGACACTACAAAAGGCGACTACTCAACTCTTTTTATCACTAACATTCAGCTAGTAACTTGCCAAGAGCACCTGGAACGTTCAAGATGCTCAGAATTTAGTGAATGAACGAGAATCTACAAGCAAATTCTGAGAGGTTGACATTCTTTTAAGCAAAGAGATTGAATGTCATGAAGCTGAGTCTTGCTCAGAGGGCCAAACAGCAGGTGTCAGGAGGGATTCTAAGTAAGCATTTTTGATGCTTGGCTTTTAAAATTTTTTTTACTAACACTCTATAGAAGGTCACTCACTCCCTGTTAAGAGAGACCTGGAGCCTCTATGTATCCCAAAGAGGGGAGGGCATATGAAAGTACACAGCACTTAAAAGCTAAGATCTCTGAAACGCTGCCAAAAAGAAGAAGCCATTGTCCAAGATACATCCTAGGGTGATCAAGGTTGAAAGGTTCCTACATATCTCTAGATCCCGCTCATTGTAACCATCACTGTCATTGTTTTCATCATGAGTTATTATTATTTTGAGGCAGGGGTTTGCTATAGAGCCTAGTCTGAAACTCAACAATACTCCTCCCTCAGAAATGTTGGAATTACAGACACACCGTGCCTGGCCCTCACTGGTGATACTTATGGTAGCTGAAATCATGTGTTTTAGGGACAGAGCTCTGGGTTCTAACCCCAACCCAAACACGTCCTCATTATGTAATTTACTAATCTGTGCTATTCACTAATATAGGTGCCTACTTTTCTCTTTCTTGTCATGCATGAGCCACAGTGCTAATTCCCTATACCCGCTCTTCTTGGAACCCAAGATAAATTCTCAATAAATAAATGTTGGGTAAACAGTCAGAGAACCTATTAGCATCCCTTCTGGGAAAAGAGTCTCTGCTACTATATGGTGATCAGGTGGGAAATGGTTGAGAATATATCTGGGAGTTTTTTGGGACTCTTAACTAAACTTGACTCTTTATATGAAAATTTCTTCAATGACAGTGATTATAATTTCCTAGCTACAACCTAGAGTCCCACCCACAGCCAGCTTCACTTTACTATGTGTCCTTCTATGGCTAGAGTTTTAAGTAGTGGAATTTTTTTTTCACAAACCTTTTCAGCATCAGTATCCCCAGTGTGATACCTGAAGATGCTCTGTGTCAAGTGAAAATGGGAAATGGATGCTTTATTTCAGCACTTGGTTTAAATAGCCGTGATCTTTCCAAAAAAGGTACAGACTTAAAAATCAAATAAATTGCATTATGCTATAGATTTCCCATTGACCTCAAAATTTTCATAGGAGTAGATACTTCATCAGCTGTTGTTTGAGGTGAAAACGGTTTGCTAGTTTACAGATTTTTATGGTACCTATTTGGCAATAAATAATAATAACAAACAACACAACAACTAAACTGGTATGTTGAGTCAGAAAAGGAGAAATTTCAAGGGAAATAAAAAGATACATCTTTTTGGAGGAAGAATAAGTCGGTTTAGTGTGAGTCAAGTGACTAGAATAAGTGTTATGGTTTAGATATGCCAGAAGAAAACAAAAGGTTATAGAAACTGTGCTCCCTGAAATTTTAAAACACCTGAGAGCCCTCACATAAACAGGTGGAATGGGAGCTGATGAGTGCACAGCATCATGGGAGTGATTTCTGACAACCCTCTCTCAGGTTCTTTGGGAAGCTGCCCATTGTGTTGCAAATTGGCTTGTGAGAGCTCATGGTTTTGTTCCACCTTGAAAGCCCATATTTTGTGGCTGCGCCATAGCATTCCGTGCTTCCAAATCTATGCCCTTTAATCTCTCATTGGTCAAGGGTTCTGCACTTGGAGGAGCATATTCAGTGCTGCTGTTTCTATGACAGTGAAAAGCCAGCGTGATCAAAAGCATGCTTATGATGTCTCTAACAAAGATGAACTGCTGCAACTTATTAACACTTTTCCTTATTGAAAACAAGACAGCTCTCCAGGATATCAGAATTAAGGAAAAGCAGACCTTTGGGAACAAGACCACAACTCTCAAGTAGCAAAGGTTAGCCCAGAAGGAGAATCTACTGGCTTCATGCTGAAGGCTGATGACTTTACCAAAAGAAACACAATCTCTCCGACCCCTGGCTGTTCTTACTATCTTTTGGAGCAGGAAAACTCTTTTCTTGCCAGCCTGCCTGCTCACCCAAACAGAGTTGCTGGCTGTCCCAGATCCTCTCTGCTCTGTCAATACAGGCCAGAAAGAAGAATTTAGGGACTGACAGCAGCTAAACAGCTTGGTTGGCCTGCACTCAGGGTGTGTGACTCCAGAGCAACTCTCCAAGGGAAGGGAGGAGGCAGAGAACAGGGAGATAAATTAGTTGACTGATATTTCTGCAGGACTTGCCTCTGCCCATCTATCCTCAGCCTCTCTTTCTTATCATTCCCAGGACTATCAGTCCTAACATGCTAATCTGTGTTGGGTGTTTAGGGTACGCTAAGTGTGTCTCTAAGGAATGGACAAGCGTTGCCTCCTTTACTTGCTACAATGATCTGTAATTTTAATTCATCGATTTTTTTTTCAGACAAACAGAGGTACCATTTGGCCAGCGTCAGAATCTGTACACAGTAAATTCTATTCAAACGGACAGACTGATTCCTAAGTCAGGGCCGTTGCCACTGTCCTGGGTGAAGCAGGAAGAGAGAACATGAGAAGATACATTGGGAGTTTAGCCCAATTTTTAAAAAATCATTTGTTTTTAATGCAGTTAAGCTATCAACATCCAGTGTCTATCTAATTCTCTCTCCCCATCCCAGACTGTAATCTCCACGAGGCGGGGCTGTTCTTCCTGCTTCTTAGCTCCAAATTCCTGGCTAGTGATAGATACTTAGCCAATGGTTGTTGAATAAAGGAACAGAGCAGAGAACATGTCAACTGATTTTTTGTCGTAAACTCTGCAGAAAGTGTATTAAAAGTGAGAGCAGGCAGCTCAACTCTTCCGGTTCCTTGGGTGCTGCCACTGAGTCTATGGCGCCCCCCGCCCCTCCCCGCCTCCCTCGATGATACCCGTTGCTTTCTCAGCACTACTGTTCTTCAGCAGGTCCTGGTACCTTGTATTCTCTAAGCTTCTACTTTCCTCCATCCCAGCCATCGCAGTCACTGCAGATTCCTGCTCTAGCTGTCTCCTCCATTTCGTCCCTGCTTGAAGCAAAAAAACAAATTTTCCTGTGCTACACTCTGGTATCTGGCCCTGAAGGGGGTCTGTTTGTTGTTCTTCGGTTAAAAAAAAAAAAAAAAAAAAAAAAAAAAACATCTTTAGTAAGGTTTTGAAGACCAGGAAGGGTGACAGATGCTAGTTTTCTGGGGAGAATCTGGCGCTCCATGGCCTTGACTCCAAAGGCTTTCAGTAAATAAACAGGCAAGGTCAAGAGTCCTGCGCATGTGCTGTATCTGAATTGTGTGCTCTAAGCACAGATGACAGAAGCCCAAGATCTCTGGTTTCCTTTACTGTCTTACAGGCATGAGAGTCCCTTGCATATATCTCTGAAAGTTTACAGTCACCTTTTTGACCAACACCACAGGCACCGGAAGACCTGCCCATGTGAATGAGAGACGAACCCTTCATTCTCCTGGGCTTTTTGGATCACTGGGAAGGACGGGAATCACTACGCCCTGTGATGGGCAGGCAACTCTGGAGCCTTCATATTCATTCTGCCATCTGAACTGTGAACAGTCCTGCAAGGCAGGTGCTACCACGTCATCATTTACAGATGGAGGTCTGGACCTGTCCCTAAACGAGCACAGTGACCACAGCCCTGCTCTGTCCTAAGCCACATACAAAGTTTGTTGTCCAGAAGACTGAGGATGTGGCTCGCGGTGTCTCCAAAATGTTCTCTACTCTTTTCCCTCATTTGTCTTGGGCTGTAGGTGAACTGAGCCTTCTTAGCCACGAAAGACTTTGGCGCAGGACGGACGTGAACTTCACCCTTCTTTTTAGTCAGTGAATAACCATGGCCATATACCAAAAACTACTTTTCTACATTTTAAGAGAACTCATGGGAGCCAGAATTGGCCATTTCAATGGATTTTACATATTTCTGAGCTAAGTCCTTTCTGGGTTTTGGTATTCAATTTTGAGCCAAAAGATGAATTTAGCCCAGTGTTCTCAGTGATGACCTCATGTACAAAAACTACTGATGGCTGAGCTCCACCCCTAAAGAATGATTCAGACATTCTGGAGATAGGTTTAAGTTCTCCAAGTGACAGCAGCATGGCTGAAATGCTTTTCTAGCCGATGGTGTGACTTCATTAAATAACAAGCTACAAGTTCAAGTTTCTTGAATGCTCAAGGCGATTTTACATTTTTTTAAAGTCTCCAAACACTGGCTCTCAAAAACCCTGAGCTGATAGTATTAAGGCAATGGTAGCATACATTTCAGAACAAAGGCCAGCAGCTAGCATAAAAGATGGAGGGTAAATTATGGAAAAACCAGATGCCCTGGCAGAAGGCCCGGGTGTGGCAGAGTGGACATGAGTAGGGGGCAGGAGAAATATTAGGAAATTAGAAATTTTAATAACTTTGACCATTGAGGTTCCTGACTAGTCTCTAAATTGTGTCTAACTTATTTCACCATCCTGAGAGCAAAAACAGATGAGGAGAGGAACCCCTGTCCTGGAGTCCAGCTGCTTCTCATTTCTCAGGCTTAGGAACAGAACGGAATTGAAGCCTCAGCCCCTCCCCTCCTTCTGACCAAAGGCTCCCAATAGGCTCGCTCTGAACAGCAGGGGGAGCACAACATGGCTTTCATCCTTTATATGGCCTTTCTACAGAGCATGGAGAATTAACTCTTGCTTATTGCCTAGGGCTCTTGAATATGCTCAGAGGCTCTTCATTATCGCCCTGGTAAAAGTCAGCAGTCTGTGTGTCTCATTCAAGAGTAATAAAATGCTCTTTACAAGTAACAGGTGGATTATGGTCCATCACTCTGTGGTTTAAAATGGCAACATGCACGAATGTTCAAAACAACGACAACTAAACAAATAAAAAAATTGGTTTCTCTCTCTCTCTCTCTCTCTTCTCTCTCTCTCTCTCCTCTCTCTCTCTCTCTCTCGCATTACTAGAAATCAACAATTGCTGTACCACAGAATTCCACCTCCACCCAATTTCCTAGATTTGGAAGAAAGAAATTGCTCTTAGAAGCTACCTCATACCTTGGTGTTCTTGCTTGTCTACTGGGGATAGTAATAACAATACACCCTGCAGCCTCCAAGGGACAGTGGAAGAGTTAACGTGAAAAGCTCAGAGAAAAGCTGGATATACAGCAACAGCCAGTGAGTTTAGCCACTCTACTCCTCCAGAGCCTATCAGAAAAATGGATTTGAAAATTATACTCTTCTATACTCCAATCATTCCAAATATTTACTATTACAATGCACCACATGCCTCAAATTGTAGAAATGATAAAGCCATTGTAGTGTGTGTCAAGAAGAGACTACAAGGCAAAGTTGCTGGACTTAACCATAGTGGTCTGCCCTAAGAATACACGGAGCATGGTGAACCACGCATGTGAGATAAAACTATGTGCCCCTCAGTGTCTGAGCTCCTAGCATACTTGCACTCTGAAGAAGAAAGGCTGGGATAAAAAACAAAGACATTATGTAAATTTCAGGCAAATTGATGGCACTAGAACATATCATTCTGAATGAGGTAACCCAGACCCAGAAATACATTCATGCTGAGGGAAACAGATACAGAGACCACTGCCAAACAATAGGCGGAGCTCGGAGAGTCTTGTGGAAAAGTGAGGAGTAAGATTGAGGAAGCTGGAGGTATTGAAAACACCACAAGAAGACCTACAGAGTAAACTAACCTGGGCCCATGGGGGCGCACAGAGACTGAAACACCAACCAAAGAACATGCGTGCATGGCTGAACCTAGGCCTCTTACACATATGCAGAAAATGTATAGCATGATCTCCATATGGGTCCCCTAACAAGTGGCAGAGGGTCTATCTCTGACCCTGTTGCCTGGCATTGGATCCCCTTCCCCTAACTGGACTGCCTTGTCTGGCCTCAGTGGGAGAGGATGCACCTAGTCCTGCTTTGACTTGATGTCCCAGGATGGGGTGGTACCCAAGAGGGCTCCTCTTCTCAAAGAAGAAGAGGAAATGAAGGGGGGACTGTGGGGGTGAGACTGGGAGGAGAGGAGGGGAGCTGTGATCAGGATGTAAAGTGAATTAATAAGTTAAGGGGACAAAAAGAAAGGAGGAGGAGGAAGAAGAAGAAGAGGAGGAAAAGAAGAAAGGCTGGAATCTATTGTCTTCCTCACAACCTGTTCCCAGAAGGCTTAGGAAAGTAGGTGAAAGGTCCCCAGGTGCTTTACGATGATTTACATTCTGCTAGAGATTTACAATAGTCCCATAGACCAATAATAGTTATTGGCTAAAATAAATGTGCTTTCATGATTTCACCATTTTTAACTGAGGTAGATGAACCACCAAAATAGTGTGTCATTTTGATAAAACCAGCAGCCAATGAGGAAGCCTTGAACTCTTCCTCTCCACCAGAAGACCGATCGCATAGTTTCATGGAGGGACGCCCGTGGAGTAAACACTGCTGAAACAGGCATTCCTGAAGATTGAGGGAGGACTCTGATCACACTTTTTTTTTTTTTTCATCCTAGTACACATAACTTTTTTCCCCTGTGGATCTTCAGCGAGGCCAGGCAGTTGCCTTGGCTGTATGGAATTCAGCAAAGAGAAATGCATGACCAGTGGCCACACACTCACATCTGGCTGAGGTTTCGGCTGACTGCACTTTGGGATTTTTTTTAACTCCAGCCACTAACAAGGATCTCCTTCGTTTTTGACTATATAAGTCAACTGCGAGAGCCTCGGGGAGGGTGACTATTTTTCCTAGTCCCCTTTGTGCTTACTAAGTACCGAGAACACAGATAGGAGGCTGGTTTTCTTGTCCTTTGTACTTCTTGTAGTTGGAGGCACCTTATCCAGCAAGAAATAGGGATGCCAGGGAGGCACTCAGCCTAGAAACCAGAGTATATGTTGTTTTCATTTTCTACATGTGTGGGATCATGGACCAATGCATCTAGTAGGGTTGCACAATGGTCAAAGCAAAGCCTCAACCTGGCGTCACTCTA